>BFEA01000530.1:698437-726709 GCA_003427395.1 Chara braunii | reverse complement strand
AATCTTGAGAAATTTTAGAAATCTTAATAAAGGAAATTTCAACTCTTCGAATGACACAAAATTTGTCACACAGCAACCTTGAACCAAAACACGAACAGGGCAAAAACAAATAATTTAAAAAAAACATAAAATTTGACCCCGAAACTGTAATTTCAGTTTTGAACTCGTTACCCAAGGCCTAAAACTGGGGGTCCCCACTAACCATTTATGCCACACTTGTTAGGATACAGCGGTGCTTCGTGCCTTGTAGGTTCGAGTCCCGCTAGCCGTACACTATAAACGAAGAGCGATATGTATGGTTGACTCAGTTGAGGCCTTATTTTCACTTTTCCGGCACAGGTTGTTGTTCATCATCCCTCGAGTCTGAAAATCTGTAAAATAAAAATTTGAATGTCATGAAAAGATATGTTATAACAAACAAGGGACCAATCTGCAACTTAATGAAGAAGTCTCTGATGCATCTTCCTAGAAGGGTTCAAACCTTTGCCAATCCGAACGACGCATTCACTGAACCTTGGAAAGACCTCTGTATCAAGAAGCAAGGATGGGAAAGAAGACTGGAAACATTTGTATGGTTGCATTATCAAAAGAAATGACACTTTGTACAAAATCGTTTTCGCATGCAGGGAAACAGAACCTCTCCTAATGCATAACCTTCTCTTGCTGTAATAGATTGTCGATAACAGTTTTACGCTCCTTGTCTGTTTCCCTGCATGCGAAAACGATTTTGTACAAAGTGTCATTTCTTTTGATAATGCAACCATACAAATGTTTCCAGTCTTCTTTCCCATCCTTGCTTCTTGATACAGAGGTCTTTCCAAGAACTGTTATCGACAATCTATTACAGCAAGAGAAGGTTATGCATTAGGAGAGGGTCCTCCTAAGAAGGTCGAATCTAATCAACAATCTAACGTTAAGGCCCAATTTGACAATGATTTCAAGGTTGTACTACCTAAAGTCCCAAATAACGAGCCTTGGGAGAAGTTTAATGCGGTAAACCTCCATTACCACTTGGAGCATTGGGTGAAGGTTAAGCAAGGTCGAACCCAAACAGGAATAGAAATCATTTATTTCAAGGTCCTCATTAATCGTACTTATAATTGCACGTTGATTGGTTGTGGTGCAACTGCTAACTTTTTTTATTCATGCAGGATTCATAAAGCGGGCATTGGGATAAAGCAAGTTAAACTATAGAACCCTTGTTGGATCAAGGTTGGCAATCAAACAAGTGTCACTTTTACACTTGCGTTCAAAGGTGTGCCCGCTACCTTTGACATATATCGCACAGTCATACAGACTCTCAACGACTACATCATTGAAGAAGCGGTCATTGGTTGAGGCTGGTAAAATCTCAATATCAAAGGACCATTTGGAAGGAGCTAAGGTCCGTGGTACTTTACACAAATGAAAACTAGCATTCCATCAACTGAGATGAAACGACCGAATCCCTTGTGATAATTTTGAGTGCGGCGCAGTTCTGCAAAAAATGGTGGAAGTGTGGTAAGGATGTGCGGATGTATATACATGCTCATGTACATTCTATTTTTGCTTCTTTCGTAAATACTATTGATGATTCTTCTACTTATAATTCATCTTCGTCTACTTCTAATTCATCTCCATCTATTTCTCAATCTGTGATTTTAACTGCAACTTTACAATTTGTTTCTTCTACATCTGATTTTGATTCGTCTTTACCGGAGATCCAAGCAAATATTTGCAGCCCCCTGGCTCGATTTCGTAATGTTTTCATTGAACCGTGTGTTATTGTGCTTTCACTGAAAGACAACATTGAGTTACAAGAAGGAAGTGTTCCTCCTTAAACGTTATATCTACCACATTGGGTCGGTTGAGATGGAGAGAACGAAGAAAGCAAATTGATTACATGATTGATCACGGATGAATCAAACCTAGCGAATCTGAATTTGGTGCACCCGTTCTCTTTGTCCCGAAAAAAAGTGGGAAACTCCGAATGTACATCAATTAATATGACCCTAAACCGGATCACGATAAAAAACACTTATCCCCTATTCTTAATCGATGATCTGTTGGTTGTTGCATGTGGGTGTAAAATCTTATCCAAGATCGACCTTGTATCTGACTATTATCAGAAGACGATCTGGTTGGTAAGCACAAGAACACCGTTTAACTCTTCTCTCAGCTCATAAACAATAATTTAACCTACACTTAGAATTATGCATGTGAGTCTACCTTTGAGTAGCATTGTCTGCAAGGGTGGCTATGGCGGGTCAAGGTGGGGTCCGCCCTACCACTAAGATTAACACCGTATTGTTGGGCATTAACACCATCTCCGATCTCGAGACTCACCGCCAGATCGTCGTAATTGCACTCACCTATTAACACACAACCCCAACTCTCTTGAGATAGAAAGGGATCGGATCCTAGAAAACAGACCTTAGTATGGATTATGAGGGATGACGTCGTACGAGGTTCGCTTGCTGAGAAAGGACGATTTTTCGAGAGGTACGGTTGAGCAATCTCTCGAACGACAAGAAGGACCTGCTGACTGGAGTTTTGTCTCAAAGGAATCGACGAAGTAGGTAAGGTGAGGGGAGAAAGTATTGACCACCCTTCTCCAGTGAACCAGATGTTCTCCAAGCATGAAAATTGGATCTGGCAAGATGAGGACATCGTGAACGAGTAGAGCGACAAACATGAGTGTCAGCACAAGGATAAGAGAAATGAGAAAAATGTAAGTGATGGTCAATAAACAGGAAGGGAAAACAAGCACCCACAAGGATGCAGAAGAGGCAATATTGAAATATGTAAATGAAATATAAAAAATAATGTTAGAAAGTGTTAATAGAACACGATTGAAGTGGAAAAAATAATGTGAAAAAGAGTGAATAAAACACGTAACGGAAGTGAAAGAATAATGTGAAAAAGGAGAAAAAATGAATATAACATGTAGCTAAAATGAAAAGAATATTGTGAGAATGAACAATTGGAATGTATAACTGAAGTCAAAAAATAATGTAAGAATAAGCAAATAAAACATGTTACTAAGGTAGAATGAATAATAAGAAAACGATTGAATGAGATGTGTAACTGAGGTGAAAAAAATAATGTGTGATGGAAGGATAATACTTGAAAGTACATAAGAGTGGTTACTAAAAAAGGATCTTGCAGAGGCTTGGGAGAGGGAAAACATAAGACAAAAGTTCATTCATAATGAATAATTGTTACCTCAAAGAAAGACTAATTAACAATTCACGTGACGAGGATGTCACAAATGAGTGGGGGGAAGGTGTCGGAACCCTTAGTTCTCGAACCAAATCCTGACACATGAGACGAGAAAAATACCAGGATTATGCACAAAAGACGGATCAGGATATGATGCGACTGTAGTGGATGAGGCGCCTTCAACTCTGCCAGATCATCTCAAGCTATAACTTTTGACTTTATTCGTGTTTTAATAAAATTATGTACTTGTAAAAGATGGTCGTTAAATCTTGGCCACAAAGTGGCACCGACACTAGTTCAATCTCATTTGATTGAGTTAGATTTAAAAAAATTGCAAACACGAATTGGTCCGTTCCATTAAGAACTTGTACTCGTTACTTCGCTCTCTTATTTTTTTGGATAATACATTGGACACCCAAAAAACATAATCAAAGAAAAAAAAGTCTCACGAATAATGAAGTTAGTCTGAGGCTGCGCCAACATGGAATCGGCCACGAAGAAGCATCTAGACAATAGAGAGGGAAGTTAGTTATCGGAGGACTATCAAGAAAACTATGGGTTCGAACGTTGAACAACATGCAACTGTCTAATAAGGGATCAACAACGATGGAAACGACAGACCCACACGCCTCTGGGTCGCAAGGAGCGGGAGGTGAGTGCGAGGCGGCAGAGGAATTGATCAAGGGAGCAGAACATCAAGAAGCTTCGACAGAGCGACACTAAGGAGAGTGTCCAAGTGAGTGGGACCGCCCGATACGATATCCCAGGAGGTTCAAAAAAATATGGAACCTCGACGCGATCAAGATAAATCAGTCGAAGTCATTATGAACATAAAAACGGTTGTTATCGGCCCGCCTAGGACAAAGGAGGACCACAAAATGGTTAGTTAAGGTGGCTTGAGCAACTAACAATTATCCAAGGGAATTTTAAGAAAGAAACGACCTGTGTAAATTTAATAAAACAAGACTCTTTTATAAGAAAAAGTTATAGTCATAGGAAATTGGGGTAGGTGGGGAGTGTTGCCCCATAATAGACCATGGGAAGGAGGCCTTTTGAGGGCCTTGACTATTAGAAACACGATTTAGTAAAATCTGAGGTATAATAAATTGCAAAGGTGGGGAGAAACTTTAACTTTTAGTACATCCTAAGGTGTAATGGGCTACCAAGTCTCAATTTTGGGAGTGTCTATGTGCAATGCATCTGAAAAATGTGCTCGAGTGTGGTCCGAGCTGCAACAGACTATAAATATTCAGTTTTTAGAGTATTCAGGTGCAATGCACCTGAAAAAATGGGGTCCTAGTTGGGTCCGAGATATAACGGATTGTAGATGGGGCAAACAACTTTGATTTTTGATATATCGAGACCATGAAATTAATCCGGATGCAACAGACTACAAAAATGTTGTTTTAGTAGCTTCGAGGTATAATTTATTTAATAATATGGTCACTGTGGTCCGAAGTAAAATGGGCAAAGGATGAAGATATAAGGCCCTAAAAAGAAATTGAGAGAGGTAGGCGGGGAACAATTGAAGCAAGGACAAACCGTCACATCATGGTGAACTTGTCATTTGCCAGAATGTGTCCATATACAATATATAGACCAGGAAGGGGGGAAGGTCTGAAATAGAGAAGAGGATGAGGTTGTGATCAGTGGGAAGGGGAAGCGAGAGGAAAACAAGACTTACCTTTCTATTGAGAATGACATTATAAGCAAGCATCGAGAATATGGGCGGTTCTCTCTACGTGTCTGTTGTGCTCTTGGAAAGGATCACTTGCAGGGGCTCGACGGGCGGTCATTGTGTTATTAACCGAGCACCGAGCCATAGGAATTACGGGGAGCATATGTGTTGGGACTAAGTACCAACTCCTATCTTATCAAGGCGAGTGCAATCGCAGGGTCAGAACCAACGTAATCGCATACAGTGAGTACAACGGGAAAATGAGTTTATGATCGTTCTGAGATTGAAAAAAAAAAGATAGCGGGGAATTTTTCAATATCCTAGCTTAAAATTTACTAATGCAGTATTGATCTACTATTGTTACAAGGTACAACTAAAGTAAGTAAGTCTTCTAAACGTTGATGCATGATACCACTGGTCACTATTGCAACTGCTAATCACTTTTCTTTGAACAATACTGAGAAAAAATGGCTATGGTACGATAACATTTGATTAGCAAGTTTGGCAATGCTTCGAGAGTACAAGGGGAGAAGAAAGAGAAGCAAGAGTGAGGAAAATTACGGGGTTCTGTTTATTCGTCAGGCTACCGGATACAACTGGGTAGTACTAGTACCTGTAGCCAATCATTAGCTAGTGTCATAAGATGAATATTTTTACTAAGTACCACCGCTACTGACAAAACGGTTTATGTTGCTACTAATTTTCGTTATAAAACCACTGAAATGACTATCGTAGCAAAACTTCAACAGTTAACGCTGATACAACTTGTCAGACCCTAAACTAAGGACTACTTCTTTCTAAGTCTTACCACCGAGATTGGGGTTTTACTGAGGTATTCGAGTTCTACTGAAATTTCTATGTCTGAGAATGAGCGCGATTGCTGCTCTGCGTATCTGTGAGAGTGCTTGTCAAGCTGAGTATGCATGGGATCAGCAAAGGCACTTATTGGTGTAAAAATCTGTATGACCGGTAGTTACTCGTGCCCATGATTATAAGGATAACAGAATGGAAAAAACGCTCAAACGGTAGGACAGTCCGTAGGGTACAGAGGACAAAAAGTTATAGATGCCAAAACATCATAAGTTAATAGGAATCCGTTCACTAATCGACAAGAAAAATTCAGTCTAGTCCGCCAAGTCCCAAGTCTAATTATGAAGCATATCCCAAGAAAGTATGAAAGTGGTCGGACCGACATAATGATTGCGACAAATAAGCCACGGTCAACCGGTGTTGGTCTAAAGCAAGTTAGGTCACGTTAGATCCTATATTTAGCTGCTATAGCTCAGCGGTTCGTCACTTGTTCATTTTGCAAGATGCGGAAGCACGACTACTACTTATGCAGTAAGGCAACTTGGACACTTCGTCCTCAAGAGGGGAAGCACTTGGGTAACCCTAGCCATAGATAGGGTAGTAGTAGGAGGTAGACCTGAGTGGTGGTGGATGTATTTAGAGTCAAGATCGTCAAGTTGAGAGAAAGTATGAGGAGAAAGTTAGTGCATCGCTTACCTTGGTTGAGGTTGCTAGAGATTGGGTTGTTGAGCACTCGTGACTGGCGGTCGGCAGCTCTATGATATGATAATTTGTTGGACTTTCTCAGTTCGGATGGACTTTGTGTCTCTGGTCTCCAGTGTGGATTCACGTGAACTCTCATTGTGTGTGTGTTCTCACAGTGTGTGGTCTTCGGCGACGAAGCTATTCCTTTGAACATGGCGTAGGCTGGCATAGGTGTCGAATTGATTAGGTTGGGTGTTGGGCGCCAATAGAGAAAAACGACATTGGATGTTGTGTTGGTGCGGACAGACTTTGAGAGTGTCAACTTTTGAGTTCATTGTTTTGTTCTTATTTGGTCGAATAACACTGTGCAATATATTTTTTGTTTGGTGCACGATTATTTGGGTTGCATCGTGATTTTGCAAGCTGAAATTTTGCTTATCACTCTCGCTGATGTTCCTTGCACGTCATTCTCATTATGGTCGCAAACACTGCGGATAACTTCATCACTACAAAAGATAGAGGCAGGGGGGTGCCCATTCATGAGCACTTTTAGATTTTTTTTTAGCAAGTTTGAGAGTCGGTTAACGGAGACCTCAATTTTCAGACCACTTGTCAGACCATTTATAACAAAACCCAAGGGTCATTTTAACCAAACTTGCCACCAATTCATGGAGTGCAGATCATACTAACTACTTTTTTTAAAGAAATTGAAGAAAAAAAAATTACAAACCTATAAAACTGCAAGGCAAAAATGTGTTTTTTATGCAAAATTCGCTCATTTCAGTTTTCAGGATTATCAGGATTTTCAGGGCTAGCCAAAAGAGTCAACTCCAAGACCCCAACAAACACCAAACTTGACACACACAAACCTTGACCAAAAATAAAACAGGGCAAAAAAAAAAAAATCAGAAAAAACTAAAAAAATTGATATCCAATGCATGTTAACCGCTTGTGGCAAGTTTTCAACCGAAAGTTTGTTGTTGTTGACTTTTGAATGATTGTAGTCAAAGTTGTGGTCAGTTGTGCTAATTAAGGCTGATAGTGATCGAGATAACAAGACTGATGGTCAAAGTTGTGGTCCCTTCCGAACGTTGCGGAGGTTATTGATGTGATAAGCGGTGAAGGAAAGTTGTTCAGACCTACACCGTGTGATATTCATACTATGACGGTAACAGAAACAAGACTGGATTAACTATATAAGCACATCATAGAGTATTTTGATGAGACACCGTCGATGAAAGGATTGATAGGGTGATAGTATGAATCTATAAAGTGTGTAAAGGTGATTTATATGATATACACGTATGTGTGACGTCGATAGGTTTGTGCTTGATGGTGACGGACTTTTCGTATGATATTGAGTAGTCAAGCAATAATTGAAGGTTGTAATTTCGGACCGACTTAACTATTGCAGGAACAATGAGGGTGAATTCAAAGTTATAACCGTGAGAAAAAGAACTTGATTACCTGGATAGTTGAGGTTGGTATTTAATGTGTTAATAAAATGTTATTTAAACAGAAGGTAAGTTACTCTATAAGGGTCATGCATGACACTAATGGAAACAAATTCGTCTTTGATTTCAATTTGAATCTCTATGAGAACCCATTATACATACGTACGGGTTAATTGTTCAAAAAAAAATCGTCTGTGATTTCAATTTGAATATCTATGAGAACCCATTATACATACGTACGGATCAATTGTTCACCCACTTTTACCCAACATATACTACATTAACAAAAGTTCATGAGCACCTTAGTAAAAATGCTTATACCTTTTTATGGTTGGTTAGAGCAAATCCCTTCTATTTGTGATGCCAGCAAGATTAATAAAAGACAATGGACTTGATGCGACAAAAAATTGTTACAACTTAATGATGCTTGACTAAAAATTATGCCTACTAGTTTACTTAATGGTCAATTTCGGTCAGCCCCGCATATGAATTGATGCATGTTTACTTTGCATGAAAAGTCTTGAATGATGTTTCACTTACCAAAACAAACATGATGCACTTAGGGCGATTGCATGAGCTCTGTTGGAGTTCATACGGAACTCGGGAGGCATGAAACTTACATGTATGTCATTAATTTTCTTCCATCTCATAAATTCTTATAAGTACGTTTCATTATTTGTCTGCATGCACATACAAATATATACTATTGATGATTCTTTTTGGACAAATGTATCAAAAAGGGATGAATAAGATTATGCGGATGTAAGAAGAGCTTGTATGAAAAATAAAAAGAAAAGAAGCGAAATCCTAAAGAACCTTAGGTTTAAGAAAAGTTAGAAACTGTAATCTTTCCATTGAAGAGAGATGAAGGTTACCCAAGGGTGTAACAGATAGGGTGAGTTGTTATGTTGCACTAATTGATATTGAGAAATGACTGGATAGAGAGTCAAGGAGTGTCCGTCCAGTTACATTGTGTCTGTCTAACTTTATGTTTTGATTGGTATTGAGAAGTGGTTGAATAGGGGGTCAAGGAGAGTCCGTCCAGTTGATTAATGCGTGTGCGTCTAACTTGATGTTTTGATTGGTATTCAGAAGTAGCTAGATAGAGGGTCAAGGAGTGTACGTTTTGCTGCTTCATGCGTGTGAGTCTAACTTGATGTTTTGATTGGTATTGAGAAGTGACTGGATAGAGGGTCAAGGAGTATCCGCCTAGTTCCTACGTTTATGTCTAGCTTGATGTTGTCTTAAGTATTGAAAAGTGACTGATAGAGGGTCAATGAGTGTTCGTCTTGTGTCTAACTTGATGTTTTGATTGGTATTGAGAAGATGATTGGATAAAGGGCGAAGGAGTGTTCATCCAATTTTGTCTATGTGTAATGACCCTACTGAGTTGACAGCTTGAAGTATGAAGGCCTAAGAGATAGAGTGGTAAAGACACTAGAACGAAACATCCTTCTCGCAAAGGCGGTGTGACTTTCGTGTAAGTTTAAAAACTAGTCTTTAAAAGAAAACGAGAACAGTAAGGGAACTAGTCAAGGGAAACCTAATTGTTACGACCGTGTGAAAATAATATAAGAGAAAGAATACGTTATTGGTGTGAATACCCGTACAAGGGTATCCGCCCTGTGTTTTGCAAGTAACAAAAAAATAAGTTTGGTTTAAGGTTCAAGTACACGGCGCAATGCGTGATTGTGTTTCATTTACTTTGACTGAATGGTAGATTGAAAGTAGAGAGTGTGTGGGCGTGCAAACTTAAGGCACGCATGATCTTTTTTTTTTGTGGTGATTGTCAAGTTGGTCGGTTGCCGGCTAAATTTTTATTTTTATTTTTGAAATTTTGATTAAACTGGGATTAAATTATATGTTATTTTGATTGGTAAGCATGACCGTGACATTTGTGTACGTGTGGAGGACAGCGTCGGTGGAGGCACGGTTTTGTATAATGAGCGGAGTGAAAATAAGGGTAGAAACATGAAAACAAGCGAGCAGCACGCTAGCTGCGGGAGGCCGATGGCCGTGAACTAGGTTGATAGGCCACGGAGTGGCTTTAAAGCGTTTCAGGTGGATCTGCGCGCTGTGTGATAACCGTCTATATAGATGTCCACTAGTGCTAAACTCAACCTTGGGCCTAGCACTATTGATTATGGTAACGGGCTTTCATCGAGGAGAGTCAGGGATCGAGGCTAGTGGGCGACGACGCAAGAGTAATGGAGCAGTTTTAAGAGGGCGAGGGGTTGAGGGCCCGGTGGGGTTATTCCCCCTTGGTCTTGCCCCCAACAGGACTGAAAAGGTACTAGCGGTTCTTTCTCTCCTCGCCCATCGTTTTTCGGTGTTATCCTAGGCTACCAGAGTGGCCCGGGGTCACTTGCCCGGCGGGGCCAAAAAGATTTAAAGTTAAAAAAAAATAAAAAATATTTTAACATTTTGTTTTATATTTTAAATTTGGTAAAGAAATTCGATGTGACCCTAAGGCAAAAGTTGTTCAGTTTATTACATAGTTTTTTTTTGAATTTTTTGGATGCTTTTTTTTTTTTTGGGACCCTTCTTTGTCCTTGCACGGGCTGGCCACCCGGGACCCGGGCGGCCCGACTGGTAGCCTAGGTGTTATCCTTTTTTAAATATTTTATCATTTTATCGCCATTATTATTTATTTTTATGTTTTGACCTTCCTTGAATCGGACGCGACACAGGACGTAGGGGCCATCGAGGTTGTCGAGGACCTTGAGCGCGTGCCTCTTTTTGGTTGACCTATGGGTTTTTGCGTGTTCGAGATGCCGACGAAAGTCCTTTGTCCAACTCGTCCTGAAACAAGGACCGAGGAGTTCAACGTGCATGCGAGTCGGGGAGGTGATTTAGCCCACAAGGCGGAAGCAGACTTGAGTGGCGGGAACCCTATGAGGGTGCACCGTCCATCACCCACGAATCGGCCACGAGAGGTTTCAGTGTGTGCATGCCCGTTAGGACTCGAGAGAGGTGAGTAGCGCCCCGGCGGGAGCGGCTCGGGGCAATGTAGGGAGGCCGCTGCAGCAACTGCTCACGTGGAAACCCCTTTCCACTACGATTTTCACAGTCTCATTTGAACATTTGCTACTACCACCAGGATCGAGCCCGGCCCATCCAAGCCCACGATTAGGCTTCCAGCAACCCCGTGCCCTTAACCCGTGACCGCTATCTATATCTGAATTGCCGGTTGGGGACCCGAAAGGGGGAGAACTTTGCTCAAGCAAATCGACTAGTTGAAACTTAGTGGAAACATGCAGCGATACTGACGAAAAAAGTGTTCGCCGAACAAGGTATAGGGGCTAAAGGCTAATCGAACTGGTGTGTAGTCAGCACCAAAATCCTTCTGCGGAAGTGATTGGGACTATCGGGCAGAGCGGGCCGAAGAAGACTGTGGCGGAGCCTGCACTGATGTTGGTGTGCTATCCCCCGTCGGACTTGACTATAGGCGGTGAAATACTAATTGAACCGTGCAGTAATTGGTTCCTTCAGAATCTCCTGGATTAACAACCGAAGTTGTTGAACGGCCTACCAAGCTGCTGCAGAGAATCAGTCGGACCGGGCCACCACAACTACTAAGAGATGCGCTAACAAAGAGCGATGAAGGAGGGCGGCCACTGGGGGAGGAAGTGAAGAAAAGGAAGTCGAATCTAGCCGAGGAAAATGTATTGGGTACAGTATAAGGTGGCAATGGTGGAGGACAAGTCAGGCGCAGTTGAAGAAGCGTAGCTCGCTTGATTCATCGGAATCGGGGGAGGGAGGAGGCGATTCCGACATTTTGGGGGTTGGCGACCCCGAATCCGTTGTTAGTTTGAGTGACAGGTTAGTAGGATATGAGATCGAGGAGAAAGCTGATGTGCGAAGCTATGGCAGGAGTAGAGGTAGACGGAGTGAAAAATCAAGAATACTACTTGATTCTCGACGGAATCAGATGAGGGGTGATAGTAGTCAAGGGTTTTTGGGGTGGGCGAGTTCAGTGACGATGTTAGTTTTGGAAGTAGGTTAGTAGGAATGGAGCTAGAAGAAGAACAGGTTGTGTGAAGATGCTGAGAAGGAGGAGATGAAAGAAGCGAAAAACGCGAAACTCACACGATACTTGACAAAACCAGTCGAGTAAAGATGTGTTTTAGGGGCTTTGATGGTGGGCAAATCCGATTATGAAGACGGATTTTGAAGATGATGGGTGTTTTTTATGCTACAAAAGATACATACTCCGCGCGGGATGTATCTTTCCCTTCTTTGGAGGAAGATTCATTCTGATTCTACACACTCTGGATGAATGTTGAAGTGGGTTACTACTCGTGCCTTTCACCGGTGCTGCCACCCATTCGTGCTCGTAAGTGGTGCGCTTCGTCATCCCTCACTGACTCGTTGTGGTGATCACGTGCATTAAGGAGCGAGAAGGAGAGCAATGAAAATTTCAACATATCTCGGCTATCTCTCGACCGATTTGGACGAACCAAGCGGCTATCTCGAGGCTTCGGAACATTGAGAAGAGGAGGGGGGCGCCCGATCGTGAGTTCGAGTGGAGGATTAGGCAGGGTGAGCGGCAGGAGCTACGCACGGGAAAGGGGTTGGCAAGGTGCTGATGCACCTAGCCGCGTTCTAGTGGAAGACTCATTCTGATTTTGCTCATCCATCGGAGGAGGGTCTCCACGGTGCGGAGCAAGCCAAACGAAGAAGTGCGCGCAGGGGGGGGACGATTGGACAACAGCGTATATTTCTACGTTCTAGCAGAAGATTCATTCCGGCTTTGCGCATATTATCGATGGAAGTAGCCTCTATATTTCTCTACGCGCATGATCGGACACCAGCGAATAGTTCCGTGTAGTAGAAGAAGATTTAGCTCATTTGCCGAAGCAAGGCCGTGCGGTGAAACTCACATTTCAGTAGACCGAAGGTAGACGAACCCGGTTGGGAGTAAGTTAGGGGTTGTGCAGTCACGGGGAGAGGTAGAGAGAGTGACAAGGATGCGTCCTAGTCGACCGACGTCTAGTTGCACTTGGGACTTCAACCCCCAGTACGTCGATTCACGTACATGTCCGATAGAGGTGTGGGATCGCGCGCACCCCCTATGCTACAACGTACGAGAAACGCCCTCGGCTGGGTCACCTCTGTGATTGCAACTAATTAACTTTCGCACGTGATACGCCCGTTCAAGGGTGGTGACAGCCCCTTGGGTGGAGGTAAGTTGTATCTCTCGTGGCCCTATTCCGTCGTAGGGGTTCGCGAGAGGTATGGTTGGCACACTCATCCGGAGCGGCGACGAGACTCCATTGCACTATGATAAAAAGTCCTACAAAAATCATGCGTGACGCGGCCGGGAGGGTCCCCCTGTGGGACCAATGAGCTCGACCGGTGGCGCCATTGCCAGGGATCTTGGTTGCCTACAGGGATCCTTAGAGATTGAACCCTAGTTAAATGCAGGCTACTGATCCAGACAAAAACGACAACTTTCGTTATTGATCATATTGATAGATTAAAGATAGAGTGACTAATTGTTAATTGTAAAAGATGAACTACGAGTGAGAGTTGATTATGTGAGTTAGCTTTCTTTCATACAGTGTGGGTGGTTCGAGAGTGAGAAGCGTCTTGATTATACGCTTACATACCTTGGCTCGCATGATGGTGGTTGGAGCTAGTACTCTTTTGACCTTTACATTTGAAGTGGCTGGAAGGTGCCTTGCATATCTCATACGACTAAGGATGGGTGAGGCGGAATCTGCATTGCTAAGCATATTCAATTTTTGAAGCCAGCCCTGTGGGTACCTATCATGGCCGCAAAAGTCGTTGGAGTTGCCCTGACAGTATCATAGAACGCATTGTGTGAGATATGGTTGAGGATGAGAAGAAAGTTTCTCCCTCGTCAGGATTTGAAATCGTAGAGTCTCTTCCTAAGTATTATGTGGGGAGTAATCGGGATTTCAATAAGAGGTAGGCTAAGGAGGCCGAAAACTTTTTATGGGCATAAACAGGGATCCTTAAGTCTGGGTTCGAAGTGGTTGATTAAATTATTTAACCATAGAAAGTTGAGGTCCGTCTCGCACTAGCCAACGTATTTGAGCTAGGCGTATAAAGTGGTAGGTAGGTGCAGTGAACACCGTGTTAGGACCTCAATGAAATGCATTCGATGTGGCAGTGAAGAGACTAACACTTGAAGTGCCCTATCTATCTTTGATAAGGCGATGAGATCCTGGTGATGTTAGACCTTCGCTCAAACTTTTTCAAGTTTACATCATCCACTTGAATCTATGGAGTTGGAACTAAGGACTCAAAACTATTTATCCAAGGGTTGTTCTTTTGAGTTGATTTGGTTAAATCCACCCATTTATGTCAAGTTTTATTTTAGTAAGCCTATTTAGTGTTCACTTATGTAAGGTTATGTACTTAATATTATCCAATTTCAGGGTTATTCATTTTGTGGATAGTTACATGAGTTATTCATTCGAAGTACCTATTTGAAATTATCGGTCTGCAATGATTTGTATGAGTTGTCTAGGTCCAATTACCCATTTATGACTTTCTATTAAGCTTATGCGTTTGGATTGCATTTTCAAAATTGGACGAACGCATTGCATAGAATTCATGTCTGATGCGGATTTGAATGTGAATAGAGTGACCGCTTCCTTGAGATAATTTTTTTTTCATAGAATGGTCGATGTGTGACAGTCCACCCCAAGCAAGATTGCAATCCTATGTTATTGTTTCTTTGAAGGAAGGCTTTGAGAAAGTTATAAATCGTCTTGTAAGTAGTAGTGGGCCCCATGTCGGAATTGGTTCATAATGGGGGGTTGTTGTCTAATTCTCTGTGATAAAATGATTACATTACTACTGAATAGGAGGAAAATATTTGAACCTTGTCAGACTATGGCCCATGAGGGAAGCATCTACTACATGCCATTGAGCGATAGGAGATAAATCCCCAACTATTTTTGTGTCAAATGGGTTCACAAGCACAGGACGAGACAACGCACCTGGAAAAGTGTATGGTGAGGTTGTTTACTTTATCGGCAAGGGTCTGCAAGAAATAAGTATTAGAATCGAAGGGGAAATAATTGAGGTTTGATCCTTGAGGGGGGTTCAAATATTTAAGATGCTATCCTTTCTAAAAAGAGATTACATTGCCCCTGGACACAGTATACATCTGTCAAAGCTGGAAAATAGAGTGTAGTACTCTTATTATTATTATGCTTGAGAGTGTTTATTGTTGCCAAATTTCATCTTGATCTTTTATCGTTATGATGTATTTGTATCTACTTCTGTTTAATTGACTAGCTTGCAAATAACGTTTATTTATTAATCCTTTATGATTATCATTGATGTCAATTACTAACGTGATGTATCATTTTCTATGGATAATTATTATTGTGAGTCTTGATATTCGTAAGTATATTACTATGTGGTATGTTACCGTTGTTTACCTCTTTTAAGTTGGGTGGTCGTAAACACTATAAATGACAAATTTTAGTAAAATTATCATTTGAAGCTAAGACTTCAAGAGCAGTGATTGTAGAAGGAGGTTGACAGCACAGTAATAAGAGACGTATGCTAGACGTTCGTCTGTGATGGAGAAAACCCAAACAGAGCAAAGATAAATCAGAATGCTTTATGCTAAGGAAAATCTCAATATAACCTTGCCCGTTCAAAGGGACGATGAACTCGATATATCTTTGTCGGGGCGAGTCCAGGAAGGAGAATACATCTCTTTCTAGTGGGGCATATTGATAGATACGGGTATCTTCGTCTGGATCGAGTCTGGATTTGATGATGATTGAGATTGTGCGATCGTGAGGGTAACCCTATACGCCTCTTTCTCATTTTGGGTCAAGCATGGGATCGAGTTGGCACTTGGGCATGAAAGTCTGCTCGCGAGGTCTCTAAGGATAATTGAGGGGGTTGCGGCGAAATGGGCAAGAGGAAGAGTCCATGACGGAGAAGACCAGGTGGTGACCCATATAGAAGTCAACCATGTCGAAGAGTTTATGCTCCCTTCATCCCCGCTACGAGTCGTCCTGCCCGAGTTTCTCGTAGATAAATTTTTCGGGGGACAGACGAGGATAGGGGCAACAACAAAAGCCGCTTCGAGGGAACGGGAATGGGGGTATGGGCGTTACACATGCAAAATGATATATAGCATGTATCTAAACCTAAGCTTTTTACCCCCTAGTCAAGGGATCAGGAACATGGTCAATGTAATTGATGCATTTGTTACCTTCCACGATCCGGATGAAAGAGTTTGAGATTGGGACGAGGTTCGAGTCGCAGCATACCAATAGAGGGTGCCCCCATAGTTTACCAAGTGCATCTCCCATAGACTCGTTTATAGTTGCCTTACTATCTAGTGGGAGTGCGGTTTGGGGTCATTGAGTCGTGTACTTACTTGCGCAACAACACTTTAGTGAGGCACGAGCTCCTCCACAACAGGATTTTAGCAAAACCACTTTCTCCAGCCATGATGTCGATGCCGACTTGACACACATGACAAACAATGGATCATCAGATTGTCGTCTAAGAAGGCTAAAAATAGGCAAGGGCAAGACAATATTACGAACACCCGAATCACACTAATTCTTTTATCGTACACACAACAAGACTTTAAACCTTAGTTACCCTTGCTCCAACTTCTGTTTCAAGGAATAAATTTGAAACTTCTTGTGCGACTACCTTGACTTTAGCCTCACAAAGATGTGGGACGAGAGAGTCATGTCCAGTATACTACCGTTATTTGTTTGTGCGAACTTGAGCGAGGAAGTGCACGCTTTCGTGTTGGAGTCATAAACATGGAATGAACTCGAGAGCTTCTTGAGAGAAAGGTTCCTTAAAAGAATGATGTTATTCAACATCATGAAATCCTTCAAGTTGCGTCAATTGTCGAAGATGCGTCAGCACGAGGGGATTTAGCTGATGAACAAAAAGAAGTAAGGACATTAGAAGAGAGAATGACATGATTGGAGGAAGTCAGAAAAAGGCAAGCGGAAGGCTCCAGAAGAGATATCGGATGAAACAACAGAAAAAGATAGGGGGCAATAGGGGGCAAACAAAGGGTGATGAGCGAGATTCCTTCCACCTCAAGAAGATTCAGAGAAAGTGGCATGAAGCTTGAGGAGAAGAAAGAGATGGGGAGATGGTCAATCAGAGAAAAAAACCGTGAGCGCTTTAAGTTAACAAAAGCCCAATGGAAGGCGAGGAGTCCAGCTCGGGTAAATTCAGATGGTGGGTGTGGATTTGGAGGAGGAAAAGAAGATTGAAGGAAAATCACTTGCAGACATTGTGCCAAAGAGGGACACGCAATAAAGTTATATCGTGAACGAAAGATTGATGAAGCAAGTGGCATGTTAAGTACTAATATCGAAGGGGATGTCTTTGACAGGGCTCCGAATTATATTGATCCGACCATACGTGGAGGGGCGCAGAAAGAGGCTTTGTGGCGAGCTGAAGCGTCAAGCATCGCCCGTTGACAATGACTAAGGAGAGAAAGGATTTGTATGAGGAGGACCTGAAGATTTGGATAGGTCGTATGCATGAGCAAGAAACCCCGATTATATAGCTACCATCAGGGTTGTCAGGCCGAACGTATAGAGGCCCCTAAGCTGACCCCCGAACGTTCGGGCGTTCGGGTCCGCGTACGGGGCCCGAACTTGAAGGGGTTCGGAACCCGCAAAAAAATATTTTGACACATAAATATATATATATATATATATATATATATATATTGAATTATTTTTTGTGAGTTCTTTGTGATGTAAGGTATCTCCCTCTTAATTTTGAAATCATTTTGTTGAGCCAAAAAAAATGAAAATCGTCAAAGATGGTGGTGTCAAAACTTGCTTGCCCACTCACTAATTTGTTTTTTTTTCTTCTCGCTTTTTGTTTTTTCTTTATTTCGGAACATGAAAAAAAATATTAATTTTTCAAACTTTATTTGTATATTCTATATTATGTAAGATACACATATATAATTTTTCATGGAATTATTCACAAAAAAAAAAAAAAAAAAGTCGCCAAAGATGGCGGTGTCAAAAACGTGCTCGCCCACTCAGTAATTTCATTCTCGTTTTATTTTTTATAGTTTTCATTATTATTATTTATTTTTAGGATTTGATTTTTATTTTAAATTTAGTAAAAAATTTGGATGTAACGTTGAAGCACATCTTGTTTAGTTTATTCTTTTCCATAACATATATATTTTTCAGAATTTTTGAAATTTCGTGTGTTTCCCCCCCCCCCCCCTCATGTGGCCGAACGGGCGAACGTGTCGAGAAGGGGTGCCGAACGTTCGGGCGTTCGGGTTTGGGTGTTCGGCCTGTCCCGAGCGCCGACAACCCTGGCTACCATAAATAGTCTAGAAGAAATGGGGATTTCACGACAATACTCCGGTAAGGTAACATGGGTTACAGACCGGGGATTTGGATGGTTTAGAGATGGATCCTAACAAATAGTTGTCTGAGGTATGTTAGGATAGTCTCATGTCGTGTTATTAGAATGTAACGAGCAAGTAAATCGGTGGGTGGTCTTGAAAGTATGGTTTAAGTAATGAGGATCTACTTCACTAACGCATTTGAGTGACTGAGAAGAACTCTTCAAATCATAAGTGTATATCGACCTATCGTTAAGAGAATAAAATATGAGACTTTTTTTCCATTTAGATCAAGATGGTTGTACATATATGAGTGGTGTAAGAGGCTTAGAGAGTGATTTCGGCTTATGTGAGTCATACTCTCTGGCCTATAAGTGTAGCATGTGAGATTTGTGTGCGAATGATATGAGGTTGAAATGAGACTGGGTGTTGATTTTATGAAATGCGCATAATTTTGTTTTGTGGCACGGGTAGTCTGCGAGCTATAAGAATCTCTCATTGAGATAAATTGTATAATAATATTTTGGTCGGGACCATAGCTGGCGAGGCCGGGACTTTTCTGATGGTGTCTGATGATATCGTGACTATTTCTGTTTTTTTTTAGTTATCACTTTTTTATTTTGAGTACGTTAATAACAAAGTGATTATCTGGTTTCATTTTGAGTTTAGATGGTCCAACTCTAAGTGTATATATGTAACTCAACACTACATTTGTTCATTTGTCGGATGGGGTACCCCACCTCAGCGTATATATTAAACCTTGAGGCTATAAATCTATCTTTCTTGTGTAGCGATTACAATCACCCTCACAAGTGTGGATTTATCCTGATGTATGAAACTTTGTGTGAGAGGTGTACATGATGCATCTCATGTATTTTGTGAATGTGAAATGTATAAACTGTTTACTCTTTAGTATACTCGTGCGGTTTTTCTACGGGCACGTGATGGGGCCGAGTTTAAGGAGGGGTAGAGCAGTATGTTTGTCAAATAAGTGTGAAAGTCCCCTAGGGATTTGTGAGTCTTTCGAAACTCGAATGCGTATCCATCTCGAATGTTCTTGTTGAGTTGTGGTGAGGACCCATAAGTTGGTCTCTTAGTGATGGGTGGTTCTATGGTTGACGCCCCTTCATGTCAGAAAGTGGTTATATTTATGTTGGATTCGCCTTCAAGTGAAAGGTATTTTAATGATTTTTGTGGAAGTTCATCCTTGAGTGGGAAGGTGACTTAAATGATTCTTATAAGGAGTTCATCCTTGAGTGGGTGGACGACTTAAATAATTCTTATGGGATCTCGTCCTCAAGAGGGAGGATGGCTCGAAAAGATTCTATGGCAGCGCCCCTTTCAAAAATGAAGGTGGCTAAAATATTTAATGGCATGAAAAACAATTTGAATAATAAAGTATGACGATAAAAACCAAGAAACTAGTTCATTGGTGAAGTTTTGGAATGCCGCAAATAAGTTTTTTTTAAAGATGTTCTAAAATGTGTGACCTACCTTGCTCCGATCACGTTGGGAGGTTATGACCCTGTGAATCTTGCAGGGAATTTTTGTGGTTTTTATAGAAGGCGCCATACGCTCTATATTATCCTAAAGAAAATTGATAAAGGTCTTTGAATGTGACAGACCTCAACGTAGTCCCGCAGTGGTCGAGAGTTTGTTGCGACACACTGTCCGACTACTATGTTGTTAATTTTAAGGCATATGCGAGGATGCTCAACTTAGGGATTGTTCTTAACATCATTAAGATGCAACCACGACACACCGTTCGACCAGTATGTTGCTAACCTTAAGGCATACGTCGGGATGCTCAACTAAGGGGTTGTTCTTAACATCATTAGGGTGCAACCCCAAGTGTTGGTTGCTGACCGGTGTAACTTGGCAACGGGTCCACGTCTTACCAAAGGGGAAAAAGCTTGAGGGGTGTGGTCGCTTCAGATGTCGGAGGGATAAGAGTCGAGTCTGCAGAGTTTTTTGGAAGTTCTGATAAAGTGTTTTATAAGGAAAAGTCTATCATTGCGCAATCAGCGAGGGCACTACTGCTAAAATAACAACGTGACAGACCGTAGATCTGGTTCGATCAACCAGAATATGGTCGGTCAAGATGAAAACCTTACCTTCTTGTACTAGATTGCGGGAAGAGTATGAGAAAAGAGTTACATATATTTTTGTGAGGGAGGCGAGAGTGCCTTTAAAAGGTCTCGGTTAGGGTCACGTCCCTAGTAATGACCCTGCGTACAGGACGGTGACTAGATGGGACATTCAATGAGAACCCTGCGTTGTCTAGGACGAAGGGGAGAGGACTATCGGAGAACTGCTAAAACTTATGTTGTAGTATGTAAACCAAGTATACCGGCGTCCTAATGTCAGGGCAATGAAGACCCATGTTAAATTTTAGACATCATGCAGTTATGCTTAGCACTAATTAATAGAAACATCGAACCAGAGTCTATCGGCTAATCAGATTGTTTTTTTTTTCGTCAGCATTTTGAGTTATGGTAAACTGCTAATTTTTTTGCCCTTCGGAGCAACGGGGACGTCGCTTAATATCGCCCGGTAAGTTGTCGGTGCGGGTATTCGCCCTGGTTTTTGCAAGTAACATGAGAATGAGTTTGGTTTAAGGTTTGAGTACATCGCGCGAGGTGCGATTGTGTTTCATCACCAGCTTGTCCATCATAATATGACCTAGCTGGTTGGTGGATCATTACTCTAGCATGAGGCAAAGCTATACGTTTAGTAATTTCTCCCCCCATTAATATAAAGGAACCCATTGATGCTGCCATTCTCATACATATCGTAGTAACATTTGGTGCTACGTATTGCGTACCATCAAAAACTGTTATTCCTGCTACTACGGATCCTCCAGGAGAATTAAGAGCCCGCAGTGATGCTCGTGTGTTATCCCCCGTCGGACTTGAGTATAGGCGACGAAAGACTAATTGAACCGTGCAATAGTTGGTTTCTTCGGAAACTCCCGGATAAATAGCAGGAACTGTTGAACGACCTACCATGCTGTTGCAGTAGAATCAGTCGGACCGGGTCACCATGACTACCAGGAGATGCGCTAACTGAGGGCAACGAAGGAGGGCAATCACCGGGGGAGGAAGGGAAGAAAAAGAAGTTGGATCTAGTCGAGGAAAAGTCGAAGGTGGAGATGGTGGATGACAAGCTAGGCGCAGTTGAGAAGCGTAGCTCACTTGATTCCCACCGGAATCGAGCGAGGGAAGAGGCAATTCCGGGGTTTTGGGGGCTGGCGACCCCGAAGTCGTTGTTAGTTTGAGTGATAGGTTAGTAGGATAGGAGATAGAGGAGAAAGCTGGTGTGCGAAGCTATGACGAAAGTAGAGGGAGTGAAAAATCGATAACACTACGGGATTCGCAACGGAATCAGGTAAGGGGAAATACTATTTAAGGGTTTTTTGGGTGGGTGAGTTCGGTGACGATGTTAGTTTTGGGAGTAAATTAGTAGGAATGAAGTTAGAAGGAGAAGAGGCTACGCGAAGTTGCTGAGAAGGAGGAGATTAAAGAAGTGGAAAACACGAAACTAATGCGACACTTGACGAAACCAGTCGAGTTAAGATGCATTTTGGGGGGGTTCATGGTGGGCAAATCCGATTATGAAGTCGGATTTTGAAGATAATGGGTGTTTTTTTTGCTACGGAAGATAGGTACTGCGTGTGGGGTGTATCTTTCCCTTCTTTTAAGGAAGATCCATTCTCTTTGCGCACACTCTGGATGAATGTTGAAGTGGGTTACTACCCGTGCATTTCGCCGTTACTGTCGTTCATTCGTGCTCGTAAGTGATGCTCTGGCTCTTCGTCGTCCCACACTGACTCATCGTGGTGATCACAGAGGGAGAGCGATGAAAATTTCAACATATCTCAGTCATCTCTTCACCGATTTGGATGAACCCGGGGCTTCGAAGCATTGCGAAGAGGAGTGGGGCGTCGGATCATGAGTTTTACTGGGGGATTAGGCAGGGTGAGCGGCAGGAGTTGTGCCCGGGAAAGGGGTTGGCAAGGTGATCGGTGCAATAAAGACTGAATTTGAGAAACCTTTGCTTTTCACCACCGTTGCTTGTTTATGTCAAAATGCATGCTGAAATTTGAGTGTGTGTGAATGACGTTCACTGTTAGTGCCGAATGTGTGAGTGATTGCATTGTAGGGCGGACGTCAATCGTGGTTGGTATGAATGTGTGATCATCTAAATGTCTGATCGAGTGATGGTCTCATTACACTTTGTCTTTTGCATGAGTTGCAATGACGTATGAATGACTATATAGCCTCGTCACTTATGTATGTATGAGTAGCAAGGAATGCATGATCGAACGTTATTTATTTCATATCGTAATTACTATTCAAGTTTTTTTCTCTTTTTTATTTTTGCAAGATTATGTAAGGTTTTAATTGCATTGTGTTGATAACAAGTCATTTGCGTGGAGTCGGTGTTTCTGACCCCGAGTCTCAACGAGCGACTGCCCAAGCTCGAAACTCGTATCAATATGGCATAACACTTTTTTTCAGTTTCTTGTCGTTGGCAATGACTGTCAAATCCAATGCGGATGTAAGGAGGTTGCTATTGCGAATTGATCGGGTTCACTTCTACGATCCATTCAAAGCTTATCGTTTTCATAGGGATGGGTTTGTTCTTATAGATTACTTTGACGGCCCCAACTATTTTTTTCGTACTCGGATATGATATTCTTGTCTCGGTTGGCTACACATGGCATGTGGAACCTCCCAGATTAATTCTGATGGTGTAAATTTTGTAACTCATGTTCGTGGCGACGGTTGATGTTCACTAATGGTAAACAAGTGGTGTCATTTTCGACTGATTTTCTTCATCGGAACTGTCATATTTCCCTGAATTTTTGCTCTTTTATATATATATATATATGTATGTTCTTTAGGGTATATCTATATCGAGTTTCGACGTATTTGGAGCAGTAACAAAAAAGTTGGCAAAAACATCGAATTCGCATACAAATTTAATGAACTTCGAAAGTTATTCAAAATAGGGTTTTATAATGATTTTGACTAGGCTACCAGAGTGGCTCGGGGCCACTTGCCCGACAGGGCCAAAAATAAATAAATAAAATTATTTTTTAACTTTATTTTTATTTTAAATTTGGTAAGAATTTTGATGTGACCCTAAGGCAACAATTGTTCATTTTATTTTTCTGCATAACATAGTTTTTTTTTGAATTTTTTTACTATTATTATTATTTTGTTTTTTGCTAGGACCTTCCTTGGTCCTTGCACGGTCGGGCCGTTCAGGAAAATAGAGTAACTCGGGCGGCCCGACTGGTAACCTAGGCTTTTGAGGTTTTTTTGGTCTTTTTTTTGTTGCTTTTTTTTTTTTTTACGCTTGTATTATGAGTCTGCATTATTTGTATGTGAAATTTTCGATGATATTGTTTGTGGTGATGCAGCGACCCCCCTCGAATTTCGGGCTTTCCATTAACCCTCTCTCTTGATGTTGAGGTACGAGGGAGCGGGTCAATTGCCGAATCACAGCCGCGCGGCTGACACTCTGGCGAAGTTCCATGTGCCTATTCCGCCAACCCCTCCACCGCTCGATAGCAAGGACTCTTGTTAACCGAGATAGCCCCTTTGGATGGGTTTGTTCCTCGGAACCGTTTGAAGGAAACCTTACCCTCTAGTTTTATGATTTTGCATTTCATATCTTTATTTTAAACCACCTGTACCTTTCCTATATATCGACAATGAGCGGGAGAAAAAACATGAAACGAAAAACAGCCTACCGATTGAATTTATCAACGGTGGCCCTATCCCTCTTGGCTTCCACATTACCCGACCCATAATTGATTCTCAAGCGGGGAAAGGTACCGGTGGCTTCCAGCAGTACGCGCTTGGAAAACAATACTGCGGTGGTTAACATGGGAGGTTGTCGCCCTCAACGGGCAAACGCTCGACATAGGGGTATTGCGCGGGGGGGGGGGAAAAATAGAAAAACAATATCAACATGAAAGAAAAAAGAAAAAAGAAAAAAAGTCTTAGCGCAAACAGAGAGAGAGAGAGAGAGAGAGAGAGAGAGAGAGAGAGAGAGAGAGAGATCGGCGTGTTTGCTGCGGAGTGCTGAGATCCTTGAGTGCCAAGGATCTCGGCACGTTTGCTGCGTAGTGTCGAGATTCTTGCACTCTCTCTCTCTGTGCTGCAGGGAGGCGCGTGCTTGCTCTTCAAAATAGGAATGAATCTTCCCGTGAAAGCGGCAAGATTCATTCCCATTTTGCAGATTTCTCTCTCTTATGCCCTTCTCTCTCTTCCTCCCTCCCTCCCTCCCTCTCGTTTTATTTTTTTGTTGTTGTTTTTTTTCGTTTTGTTTTTTCCGTAGAATACAGTTCGTTTTTATTATTGCTTTTGCTTTTATATTTATTTTTTGCTTTTTGAAAGAAAGTCAATCTCACTACCGGTAGCGATAGGCTCGGCAAGGCTCGGCATACCGGTAGTTGGAGGCTTGGACTTGATAGCTGGGAAAGGTATTGGTGGTTTAATGTTGCAGCCCTTTTTCATCCAAGGTCCCCGAGCAAAAGACACTTTCGAAGAACGGATCCTTTTTCTTGAGGTCATCTTCTCCCTGACCCATTTTGTAGGGAACCTCTGACTGACACGGGAAATTATGGTCTTGCCTTGGGATTTCACCCTCTTGTCCAAAATCCTCAGCTACGCCCCATACTCTGATCGACATCCCTCCTATGGGTACTGCGAGATGCATGAGGTTGCGTATCACAACTGTCCATGCCACCATCCCCCAATTGTGCCCTTTCCCCTTACTGACCTCTCACCCATTTCCTCACCCTTCGTTTGACTCCAGCCTAGGTACCTGCATCACTGTCACTTGTGGTTAATAGGTGGTGTTATTGTCGGCGAATTTTTCGCTGAAACTGCCATATTTCCCTGAATTTTTACTTTTTTTCAGTTTCAACGTATTTGGACCAATAACAAAAATATTGTCAAAAACACCGAATTTGGAAAAAGTTTTGGCGAACTCCGAAAGCTACTCCAAATAGGGTTTTATAGTGTTTTTAAGTTTTTTTTTTCGTTTTCTTTTGCCTGTTTGTTTCTTCGGTGTTTGTATTGTAAGCTTTCATAGTTTGTTCGCAAAATTTTCGACAACATTGCTTGTAGTGATGCGGCGAAAAACCCGGAATTTTGGGTCTTCCATTAACCATCTCTCCACCCGCCAGTAGAAAATGACACAACCTCCTCTTCAGCCCCTCCCCAGGTTCTGCTTCATGCTAAGGGCAGGTTCTGCTATGCTAAGGACTGCGAACATGCACCCTCGCAAGCCTGCGGGCTTAGCTCAGTTGGTAAGGCACAAAAGTTGCACTCAGGAGGTCGTGGGCTCAACCCCCATTGGCCTCACGTACGTTGCCTGGGCAAGCTTGGTGTTCTACTGGCTAGAGATAACCTGTTGGCTCTCCAAGCCAACATTTGGCAGGACCTTGGCCAAATGTTGTTGGTTGCTATGCAGCAATGATATTGACCATTAGACACCGCTAAAATGGGTTTGGAGGGGCGTAGGGGGAGGTGCAAGTGACTGGCTACCTTCTTCCCCCGAATACAACGTACGGTCATTAATGCTGAATTTGGCGTATCTTTCGGTCTAAATACAGCTATAATGACCGTACGTTGTATTTGGGGGAAGAAGGTAGAGATAACCTTTTGGCTCTCCAAGCCAACATTGGCAGGACCTTGGCCAAATATTGTTGGTGGTTATGCAACAATGATATTGGCCATTAGACACTGCTAATGTGGGTTTGGAGGGGAGTAGGGGGAGGTGCAAGTGACTGGCTAGAGATAACCTGTTGGCTCTCCAAGCCAACATTGGCAGGACCTTGGCCAAATATTGTTGGTTGCTATGAAGCAATGATATTGGCCATTAGACACCGCTAATGTGGGTTTGGAGGGGCGTGGGGGGAGGTGCAAGTGACTGGCCTTCCCCCGTGGTAATGCCTGATCACCCCGCATCATTGTGATGAGGGGCTGATACAAGCCTTGCTCTCGAACCACAGTTTGATGAGAGGCCTCGTCGGTCCACTACTCTCCACAGCCCGGGTGTCAGAAGAACGCCTTTCTCCTGCGGTGAGTGGGCCGTGGTGAGTACTCACTGTGCGGGCGGGTTGCAGCAAGCCCGGGACGCCGTGAGTGGTGCGACGGCGGCCTTCCAGTGTGCTCACCGCGTAAATTCGAGTTTGGAGCATGGTGGGGACCCCGAACCCCCGCTATCGAGTTTGGAGAGGGCTGGATCGAGGTCCTAACCCCCCGCTACGTAAGGCACCACGGTACCCACTTGTAACCGTTTTTGCCACAGAACCTGGAGAGATGCGCATCTCAGGGCCGCCTCAGTTTTGGCCTGGAGGCTGAGAAAAGATCAGATCCGCAAGCCGCGGGCATGGACGTTGGGGTTCTGGTTCACAATTTTCAGCCGCGGGAAGACCTGCGGTCCGACAGCGTGTCACACCTGGGCCATTTCCGTTGTGATTCGCAAGTCGGACTAAAGGACGAGACTTGTAGTCTTCCCGCGCACCGGGGATTGCACTCCCTGGCCGCCATTTGCATCTGTGGTTTGCTCTCCACCATAGCGGATGCTAAGCCAAAGGAGTCGATCTCAAGGTAACATCAACTCATCCCAGAAGCCAGCCCGTTTTCGGATTGATCGTCATGTTTTGTTTGTCTTCTTCTTGTCTCCTCCTATCTTGATTCTTCCTCGTCCTCTCCTTTTCTCCACCGTTGTCCGGCGCCGACGGCATCGCGCGCGATTTGGAGGTGAAGTTGTCTTCCTCGCCTTTTAGGATTTCCTCTTCCTCCTCCTCCTCCTTCCCGGTCTCTGCTCCTGCTCCTCCTTGGCTACATGTTTTAGGTTCTCCTCCTCCTCTTCCTCCTCCTCCACGCCCCCTTCTCCTGCTCCTCCTTGGCACCATATTTCGAGTATGGTGGAGGCGTCCTTGAAGAGGGGATGCGCAGTGCGGGAAATTATCCCTCGTCCTCGAAGGGAAACTGCACCCGCTATCTAGCAGGTGCAGTTCCCCTCCAATAGATTGGAGCCATCGGAACAGGGAGAACTCATTTGAGCTCGCTCCTATCACCCTCAGCAGTTGATGCTCTCCGATCGATGTTTTCTCTAAGGAAAGCAAAAGGGCAAAAGGGCAAAAGGGCGGGCGCTTACTTGCAGACTTCCTGAGTGGGATGTGACCATGATTGAGCAGATGTATTGACGACAATGTCCCAAGCTGACTGCCTTCAGGGGAATTGCGAATGCGGCAGGTTGTAAGGCGGCAGGTTGTCTGTCCGGGAAGATGCACTTGCCCGCCCGCCCATACGTATCGGATAGGCTCAGCTCATTTTGCTGCTGACATACGTATCCTGAAGGAGGCACAGAGAGAGGGACAGGTAGGAGTGCACGAAAGGAGGTTGAGATGGCAAGAACGGAGGAAGAGAGGAGGAGCTGGAGACAGACAGCAAGGGAGAAACGAGAGCGGCAGGGACTGGGAGGGAGCGGTAAGGTCAGGACAGAACGAGAGGGGAGGGGTGAAAAGAAACGGAGGCAGCGGAATTCGCTAAGTGTGCAGGGCTTCCCACATTCTCATTGCCTTTCGTGCTCATCCTCTCTTTTTTTCCATCGCTTCGAGGTTCTCATGCCTTCTTTTCTTCTATCGTTTCCCCATTTCGAAATGATGTTGGGCGCTCCCAAAACGCGTGTAAGTCTATTTTGAAATTATGTTCGGTGTCGAATAACAACTGACGGGGAAAGAACAGCCGGGTTCCTCGAGTGGTCATTCTGGTCTTCCCTTCACCGGAAAGTTAAGCCAACCGGAACCGACCAGCCCTAGAACCGCACCTGTTCATTGAAGTTGCTTCGCCAGGTGGAAGGAAGCTCGTTCTTGAATGCGCTTCAGTTCGATCATGGCCTTTCAAATTCATAATTATCAGGCTGTTCTCCCCCCCGCCTAACCCAATGCAAAGATGAATGATCCACACATACACACACACACACACACACACACAGAGAGAGAGAGAGAGAGAGAGAGAGAGAGAGAGAGAGAGAGAGAGAGAGAGAGAGAGAGAGAG
>BFEA01000530.1:683789-694926 GCA_003427395.1 Chara braunii | reverse complement strand
GAGAGAGAGAGAGAGAGAGAGAGAGAGAGAGAGAGAGAGAGAGAGAGAGAGAGAGAGAGAGGCAGAGGATGGGAGGGAAGCAGGGAGGCGGAGGAGAGGGTGAACGGTTGATCCATTTTGCGTTCATGTGCTGGTGCGCAGTCTCCACAGACCGACATTGTCCCAGTTTCTTTGTTTATGTCGTTGCGGTGACACCGTATAGCAGCGTGCGCTGTTGGCAGACGAATTCATGTGCTGGCTCTTTGAATGCGGCGGTCGTGTGGGTGGAAGAGAGGGTTGATTGAGGAGGGGGGGGGGGGGCGTTCTTGCTCAATTACACGTGCACTCCTTGAGGGCCTTGCATGAGACAAAGATACCTCTTTTGTGGAGAGGAGAGAGATCTTGGTGGGCCTAGGGAACACTGTGAGGGCGTTGGTGCCCGCAGGTCAATGCATCTGGATGTGTACACGGGAACGTACCCGGCCGCCTCTCCCTCGGCTACATTCGGACGGGGGTGCCGCAGTCATCAGCGCGCGTTCCATTTTTGTGGTTCGGTTGTTCTAGGGCTACCTCTACCTATGTGCTTCTCTCGTTTTTGCCCTCTCGTGTTTGTTTTTCTTTTTTCAATCAAACGGGTGACTGCCTTGAGGTATCACCTTTCTTTCACGCCGTAACCGCTGTAGAGATTGCACTAAAGCAGTGTGGCTACGTTATCAGACGGATATGGCTGCTGCACCTGGACACTGTTGGTCGTGTCAGTGTTTCGCTGCGGCTATTACTACATGAACAAAGGTTGTGTCATCGTTACGCACCCTGCACCCGTGAGATATCATCATCATTGAGCTGACCCGTCCTCGGTAATTCAGTATTACGGTATGTTTTTATTCTGTTTATCTGATGATAGTCTCTGGCTGGATTCGAACTAGGGTCTGTATTTGACCAGGTTCATGGGTGTGTTCATGGGTGTACCAACTGAGCTAGGCCCATCGGTAGTTCTTTTGTTCTTTTGCCGCCTCTATGCGCTCTTTTCTTCGTGTTGGGACTCTGGCTGTGTAAGAGAACAACATAAACTGGAACCCCCCATTGGGGAGCGCGATTGTTAAGGCGTACACCGAACAGAAAATACTAAATAACTTGTTTATGTTTTGAAGGAAAAAGGCTGTTCCTGATCATCGCTGATGTTGTCCATGGCTGATGATTTCTGTTTTGCTTTTTGCTTTCGATTGGCACCTGAACGGAAAAGGGCAAGGTGAGCCAGGGAGGTGCGCGCGGCCGTTTCATTTTGGATGCAGGGGTAGGAGAGCAGAGGGAGGCAGTTGGGGGCGCCGGATACTCGACTGGATTTACGCGAGAGCCGGGGGAAGAGGGGGTGGTAGAGGGGTAGCAGAACGACGCACCTTGCGGCTATTGAATTTGCACTAACGTGGCAGACAGCTTTCGAAGAGACCGACTGTCGAACTCGCTCTTGGTGGGATAGTATATATATTTCGGTGGCGGGAAGGCTATATATTGGCGGGAGTACTACATCTCGGTGGCGGGAAGCTATATTTTGGCGGTAAGGGAGGGGGTACTGGCGGAAGAACGCTGGCTCTTGCGCTGTATACACGTGGCTGAGAAAGACGAAAGGCAACGGAGAGCTACAGAGGCACTGTTCCACCTGCTGCGGCTGGAAGGAACGAGGTCGGGCCGTGGAGAAAAGGCAGGGCGGCGGACTGGAAGAGCAGAAGATTGAACCCTGCCGAGGTGGGTGCGTGGTGGGCGGGAAGCCGCCGCCGAGCGTGTGACTGCTGGGGCCTGCAATGGCGAAATACTGCTAATCTTTTCATGAATCCTTTTTTGTGGTCGGTTAGGGGTGGTAAGGAACACGGTAGCAGTTGTCCTGTTTAGAGAGTAGGAGGAGAGAGAGAGGAACCTAGGAGGAGTGAGGAATTGGTTGGGAGTGTGTTGGGATCGAGGCAGAAAAGGCAGGTGCTCTGGGTAGGGGAGCGAAGAGGGAAAGAAAGAAAGAAAGAAAGGACGTGGATGTGCGGTAATATTATTTAGGCCTGGACGCCAACAAGTAGGGGCTGTTGTTGCGCATTTTTTTTTGGCCCGTCGCCATGGGAAACATGCAGTGGGAAGGAGGGACTGCCACGTCGACGGCCGGATCCGTTATGCTAGATAACGTGTCGACCATGGAGGCGCTTAATGCTCAGCATCATCATCACCACCCAGTTCTCAAGGCGCAATCACCGGTATCGAGCTGTAGTGTCGAATCTCGAATCGGTGGAGGAGGGCACGTGCTGCCGGTGGCATTTCCGCAGCCGGCGGGACTCGTTATCGACAGAGACAAGGCCGGGTCGGACTTTTCGGCCGCCGCGGAGAGCCAGCAGAGCGACGTCCTTCGTTCTCCGGCCTCGGTGCTGGACAGCATTCCGGAAATGAGTTGGCAGTCTGTACCTGGGCTCGAAGCCGGTCAGGTTCAGCAGCTTCATTTCGTCGCCACCTCTGGGGTCCAGTGGAAACACCCCGAAGCTCCTCTTACCCTGATCTTCACGTTGCATTACGGGGGAGAGGTGGAGGCGGACGGGAATTGCTTGTTCACAGCTTCGCAGAAGGCAATGGGTGTGGAAGCCTCCGCATCCGAAGTCCGAGAGCGCACGGTGCAGCGCTTCTTGCTGGATTACGAGTCGGATGAAATCGATAAGGACGCGGCGGACACTATGATCAGCCACTTGTACTCGCCGGATCTGACGACCGGGTGGGGTGTGCACGTTGTGCAAGATGTGAAGTTGCTGGCCAAGAAATCGGAAAGGGAGGAGATGGATGAGGCGATCGAGGAGCTGGTTTCCGTGGGCATGACGAGGGACAGGGCGGCGGAGTCGGTGTACAAGGAGAGGTGCTTGTGTGTGAACGAAGGTTACAGCTGGGTGAAGTACATGTCGGTGTCAGGCCAACCGACGGACGAGCACGACATCATCACTCTGCAGTACACGGAGGAAGGGTTGTTGAGTGTGGACGAGAACCGGCGAGGGAGAGCGGCAGCCTTTGGCGACGATATAGCCATCGAGAGTCTGGCGACGGAGTACGAGAGGGAGATCTTCGTCGTGCAAGCGCATGGGTCGGATGCCATGATGGAGGAGGCTTGCCTCTTCTTCTTGCCCCATCGTCCAAGGAGGGTCAAGGGTAAGTTTCGGCAGCCGGTGTTTCTCCTAATGAAAGGCACGGGCTGGTGTGGGGGCGGAGGAGACCACTATGAACCGCTCATTGCGCGTTTGCGACCGAAAGAGGAGGTGGTGGGCAATGCACCCTTCGTGTTGTAATCTGAACATTAACCTTGTGAGGATGGACGACGGATGAAGATGAAGATGAAGATGAAGCTGAAGATGAAGATGGGAGGATTGAAGTTTGGCTCGCAAGGGATGGGTCGATTTAGGGATAAAATTCTTTGATGATTGTTTAATTCATTATTATGCATGGGTATGTATGATTCGTCTTTTTGTCAAGTCACGGACAGACACTGTCTTCTGCTGTGGAGTCAGAGGATGCAACCAACTGCTGCAACCAAGTATGTCATTTCTTCCAGGGTGGAATAAGGTACGGAGGGAGAAGGGAACGGGCCGTTTGTTGTTGTTGGGGCGTCGTTTCCTGCTCCAACTCTTCGGCTGGAGCACGCTCCCCCTCAACCCTTGTTTGTACGAAAAGTGCAGTTTTCTCAAACGTAGGCGTGTGTGCTGATAATAAGCAGCAGGGAAAGAGTGTCGTGTTATGTTTCTGCCGCCAGTCTAATGGCGGACGAGTTTTAATATGCACGAGTTCACGGAGAGCGATTTTTTTTTTCTTTCCGGTTGTGCGCGGCCATTGAACTGAGAGCGACAGCCAAATAAGGGAGTAGAACGACAGGCGGAGTTGGACATGTCGGTATAGCACTAGGAGTTGCGGGAAGAGACTAACGGAGACTGATAGACACAGACACTAAGATAGAGGGTAGGGTAGGTAGAGACAGACAAACACGCGGGTGGAAAAAAGGAAGGGCAGAGAGAGAGAGAGAGAGAGAGAGAGAGAGAGAGAGAGAGAGAGAGAGAGAGAGAGAGAGAGAGAGAGAGAGGCGGCTAAAGAAGTTCCGTTGGAGCGTTGAAAATGCACATCAGGAGACACAGGGTAAGGAGTCCCACAAGCGGTGTACCTGCCTGTTGTATGTGGGCGTATGTCAATCAAGGGAGATCTATAGAAAGGTGGAGGACGGTTGCTGGATTTCGTGCGTGTGCGTGTGTGTGTGTCACGAGAGAGAGAGAGAGAGAGAGAGAGAGAGAGAGAGAGAGAGAGAGAGAGAGAGAGAGAGAGAGAGAGAGAGAGAGAGAGAGATTTTTGGATGACTCGGAAAGGCAGGGTATCCCTGAGAGAGTACAACATCAAGGTGGTCAAGTATTGATAGATGCCCTTGTTATGGTAGTAACAAGTTCTTGGGTGGGATAGTGTTTCTTTTGCCTGCCGTATCTTCTGCGTGTCTCGTTGGGTGTCACTTTTGGGTTCTGATTTGTCCTTGTTTCAAAGAAGCGGCGCATCTCTTCACGGTTTTGGCGACACTTGCAACACGACTGGCTCAGGCGATTGTATGTGTGTGACTCCTTTATGAGGGCACTACATGCTCTTTTGTAGATGATCGCCCTCCGCAAGTCCGACCTTGGAGACAGCATCAGCTCTGCTGCAAGTCGGACCTTGGAGACAGCATCAGCTCTGCTGCAAGTCAGACCTTGGAGACCGCATCAGCTCTGCCGCTTTCGTTTGATTCATTCCACATGGCAATTGGAATTCTTTTGGGCGACTCCCACGACGAGCCGTGATGTTGCAGCATGACGTATGTCCCTCAGCGGCTCAGACTCGCATGCACTATCCTCTTCTGTCAACCTTGTTACTGTTCTGATTCTATTTGTTCCAAACATGGGTCTCATAGTGTTTTGTACGTACGAAAAAATGATCGTGTCTTTTGTACGTATGGACTTACGGGGCTATATTTTGTTTTAGTTTTGCAGTCAGCGACATAGTCAGTTTATGTTATTTTCATGTTCATCACCTTCATGGAGCCAGGACGAAGGGTGAGCTCTGTTTTCTGTCCGCCTATACATTTTGTAGCCTTTTTGTATTCAGTCTGGGATTCCTGTTACAGTCATATTTGAATAATTTGATTGAGTTATTGTTATGGAGATAATGAAGCAAATATTTAATTTGGCGTACCTCTGGAATCGCCAGTCCAATTCTCTGAGTTGCAATTTATTTTAGGGGAAACTGTGGCTGTGGCACACTTTTGTCATGATGTGAGTCTCGAAATGTGCAAGTTTAACGGGGGTCTAAAACTGCGCCAGTCAGGACAGGACATGGACGGGCATCTTCAGGACCACTATTCATTGATTGTAGCATGTTTGCTGGTGATTAGCAACCGCACTGGTGCCCCCTAGGATAGAAGGGGCTGTGTGTGTGTGAAAACAAAAAACAAAAAAAAACTGCGCCAGTCATTACCCGAACTGTGTTTGGCAGATTTAGGGTCACCTTTTTTTGCTCCATTCCGAGAACTGCTAAAGTTGCCTATTCTGAACGTCTCTTTCTACTGCAATGTACTTGCCCCGTTTTTCTTTCTTCCCCCGCCCAAAAAAAAACGAGTCTTTATTATGCTGCGAACTGGGCCCAGCTGAGCAAGGCTCTCCGCCCAAGCAGAGCCCGGACTGCAGTGGGGTAACAGACCTGACACCCGTTTCACCCCTTATTCCTACTTCTCTAAGGGCATCGTTAGGCACTCCTCGGGGACGTGAAATCCACAAGGACGCGCTCGTTCCACCTGTCCTTGTGGACGAAATTGAAAAAGAGATGTGAAAATGCCATAAGGATTATTCCTTGTGGCCTCAGCCAAAATCTCCTTATCCCCAAGGGACCTCGTGAGGTCCCTTGGAGCTCAAGGAACTGTGATTCGTGGAATGGCGAAGACGTGTCGACGGAGAGTTTCGGTTCTTGGGTGGTGCAGATGTGGTCCAAGGGCGTCAGCACAGACATCGCCACCCTCCAACGTCTGCGTAGTCTCCCAACAGCCCCCAGTGGCTACTGTTGGCGGTGGGCCTCCATCGGGTCACGTTGTCGTTTTCGGACGGCATCGTGCGGTCTCCTGCGCTCGAGGACGTCCGCAACGGTCGGGAAAATATTTTTTCCTGGCGGCGCCTTCAGTCCGTCTACGGAAGTGGTTTCTGCACGAGCGTCGTATCCCCATGCATGTCGTTACGTGCTGCACGTCCGACAAGACTCTTGCCTTCTCCCCCGTCGTGTGCTAGATGTTCGACAATAGACATGGCATTGCTGCCCTCTCCACCGTGCAGTTCATGGCCAACCTGTACCGCAGGCTCCCTCTGCTGCTCCACGTCGCTGTGCTGTGATGCCCAACCTCACGCCCCGCACAGCGTTCCGTACTTCGGACGCCGATCAGAGTAGTTAGGGGCGTGGCCGATGATTTTTGGCCGTGGGGGTGGAGCCACCTGGTCGAAACGGGGGACTCCTGCTTCAGGCCGAGGTGCCCAGGATGGGGCTTGAGCTGTCATTGGGCGAATGGCGGCGTCCTACGGAGCTATGTTTCCTGAGGCGTGTGTTTCGTGCAGCCTTTGGGGTCGGGGACCCCGGAGACCGGTTTAGGCTTCGTTATCTGACTCGTCGAGTCCGTGCGGACGGCGCAGCACGGGCTCGACCGGGGTTGGGCAGGTCGATGGGACCCAGGTTCGGAAATGGGCGCGGAGCGCGCCCACGTTGAGGGAGAGTTCTGGGAATCGAATTGCCCCTTCGTACCCCAGGACCAACCGTCGCCACGAGCATGATTCTCCCCGGTGACACCAGTGACAATTAAACCGCGGTCGCCAGGTGGCGTGCACAGTGGACCAGGGCAACACTGTGAGGTCTGTGTACGGCAAAATTAAAGGCGGGCAAGCAAATCTCTCAATCAGCACAAACCCACTCCCGCCTATGTGGCACACCTGGGTCAGGTTATAAAGCTGGATTGGCTCAGTGCGCTGCAGCAAGCTCCGCACGTCTGCATCGCAGTATATGCCATCATCGTCTGCGATCGGGAAGGGCGAAGCGTGCTGCGACGCCCTGAGACAAGGTCTGAGCTCAGGCTGCGGCCCGCGCGTCCGTCCGTCGAGACGAAACCGGACTACATGCAAAGATCAACAGATGCTGCAGAAGAAGGTCGCGACCAGCTCTCTTTCTCCGTCTCTTCTCTGTATCATCAACCTCAACGCGGTGTTGGGCACCGGTGGGGAATATAGAGAGACGGCGAAAGGAGGTTGACGCGCGTCACATGCACTAGCACAATTAATCAAACAGAAAGGGAGACGGGGAGGACTGGTGCATTCATGCCCTCATGCAAGCAATCGACACTCGGTACTTTCGTTCATCAGGCCCAGAGGCGCACGCACACACACACGCATACCCATAGAGCTTTCAATGAAACATTCTAAATCCATAGACTTTAATACCCGACATGCATAACAGATTGCCCAACTTTCGGAGTCATGCACACATCACACGGGGACAAAGCAGCAATGGAGAAAAGCTTCGTCTTCAAAATACGGAATTCTCTCAACTGGCCGCTCCGCGCTCAGTTCCCAATCCGTCAAAACCACCGGCAACCATAGACCCAAGGCCCTGCCACTGTCGGCGTTTGATCCTCCACCACCGCTCAGTCCCTCCGGCCGCCTTACCCCAAGTCTACCGCTAACTGCGCCACCCGTCGTCACTCCGCTCACCAGGGGGCTCGTCGAGCCTTTCCGGTGCCACGGGCTTCGCGCATAGCTCACGCAGCTTGCAGCCGAGATCAAAGAGAGCGAGAGGAAGGGGCTGCGGGAATTTACAGTGTGGAAGGCGGAAGAGAGGCTGCGCGAAGCACGAGGTGTAGAGGGTCAGGACAGAAGAAGGGCAGACGTTCCAGAAGGGACGAAGGAGGCAAATCGAATGTTCCACGTGATTGGGGTGGTCGTCCAAGTGGGGTGCGCTTTCCGCCACATTGCCCCGACCATCCCAATCATACAGCCAATCATTTGTAGGGACAGGAGGAGGGGATCGGACTTCGCTTAGAGGGAAGACGAAGACACATGCAGGAGGGAGATGCACAGCAAGAAGGGAAGATGGCGCAGGGATGCAGAGCGGGAGAACAGGTTTACGTGGCGCGCAAAAATTCAAAAACTGCCGCGCTCTCAAAAATTCAAAAGTCCTACTTCCGCTAAGTCGCAACTGTTTTTTGAATTTCTTCGCGCGGCCGCTAACCAGCTATGCTAGACCTGAATTACATTTTCTATTCCGCCCCCACTCCCCTTAAACAAAAAGGAAAAAGAAAAAGAAAAATGAAACACTGCTTTCCCCTATTATTTGGAATCCGTACTTCGGGGCTCTTTGTGGGACTTTCCCTTAGGGGTACGGGAAACCGCTGTGTGCGGATCCTGGCTTATCACATCTGCGATGCACAGGGGGTTCCGGAAAAATAGCAGTCTCTCGACTGCTGTATAGTCCTCCCAAATTCCTAATTACCTTGATGATCCGGGCGACCACTTCATCGTCAGCTGGCCCAGTTCATCACCCATTCTACTTCGATGCCTCCCGCATCGCTATGGATCTCCCCTTTTATTATACACCTGATCGGGCGGCCCCTTGATCGTCACCTGGCCCGATCAGTATATGACTATAGTTTTTTTTTTTTTTTTGTTTTTGAAAACGGCACGTTTTGCTGCGCGACCTTTGTAGTTAGAACAGAGGGAAGAAGAAAGAGATCAGAGGAAATGGTCGATCTCGGGATTATGAGGGGGAGGAAGAGGAGGAAGAAAGGTTGCCAGCTCAGCCGGAGTCGTAGGCGCCTCCACCTCATTGAAGTGGTGTTGGACAAAGGAGGGATAGAGAAACGCCCCCGGTACGTGTGCCAAGACGCGTGGTGCCAGATCCACAATAGCTTGTACAACCCGTCGCCGTACTGTGCGATACCCGGGACCCGTCATCACCAGATGGATCTCGGTATACGGCCTTCACTCCCTCTTGAGCACCGCGATGATCAGGAAATGGTACATTACATTCGGCCGCTGGTCAGCCTCGTAGATGATCGTTCCTGCTAGTCTGGTCACGATGCATCACTCAAATGGTGGCTCCAGATATGGTTCCAGGACGTGGGGCCCCCTCGATTGCTTCGAGCCTGATGGTTGCAGGCTCCACCATGAACGCAACATCCGTCGGGTGGACCGTCCGGCTCGGAGGAATTGCTAACGTCAATGACCGGGGCACGTCTGGTGGCTGGCGGAAGCGGAAAGGTCCTGCGAGGATGGGGGGTTCAGGTGCAGGATATGGTACTCTTCCCACTCCTCCTCCTCCCGCTGGTGCTGATGGGCCGGCTCCATCATGATTGAGGTCGGGAAGGAGCGGCGGTTGTGGTGTCGGCTCAGGAGGGTTCCCGCGTATCCGAAATCTGCTTGTTTTTTTCGCCCCTTCCCCCGGCGGTGGTCCTCGATCGGTGTCGCCTTGCTCTCTGGAATGGGATCTGGCTTCCGCACCCGCCCGACTTGGTTCACCTCTTCTCCGGGTCCCACTCGGCTTCTTTGTGCTTCTGGTGATGGCTAGCGAAGTCTTTTCTTGGGCGTCTTCCTGAGGAGCCTCATGGCCACTAGCTTGGGGTAGGATGAGGGAGGCCGCAACGACCTCCTATCAGCAATGCTTACCACCTTTCCCCCCTCCTGCGTGATGTAGTCCGGTATCACCGCCGCATGGTAAGATCATCACGGAGCCGATGCTGCTCACAGACGGAGTTGGAGATCCTCTTCTTCGCTGGCGACCACTTGCGCGATAGACATCAAATCGATATGGATGAGCTCTAGTAGTCCCAGGCTGCCCGTCCCGATCTCCCTGAACGGGTATAATGCCACCGTGCCCTCCTTGTCCGGCTTGGGCCACGAGATGACGTAGTACACCCACAGGTTCTCGGCGATGTTGTGGTCGTCGTACGGCCCAGAAAATCGAAACATGCCCAACACCACCGATCGATACAGCGCATGGTGCAATTCCCACGCGTCCTCCTTGCGGCAGCGGCTCCACGTTCTCCAGCTCCACCAAATACTCGGGGAAATTGCACATGGGGTAGGGGCTTTCTGTGAGTTGATAGTGGAGGGTGGTGTAGGAGAAGAAGGGAGACATTTAGTATGAGGGAGGGGAAATGGCTTGGATGTTTAGAGGATTAGCGGGGGGGAGAATCGCAAGCAACTGGGGCACAAGCGCCAGCGGTCCGTCCGGTGTCCGTCGCAACAGCGCGTAGTATGGTGTGAATCGATGGCCCCTTCCCTTCGCTTGTGCCACCGATCTCGCCACTTGCACCACGTACTCCTGCAGGACGTTCCACACTAGTTCGCGGTGTTGATCGTCCAGGGGCGTCAGATCACCGATGAACGTAGCTTGTGATAAGCTCAGATCCGTACCGCGTGGCTTGCCGTATCCCTGAGGAAAAATCCCGTGGAAGCCCCGAGGCACAGATGCGGACAAACAGGGGTTTTTCTTTTATTTTGCTTTCGTTTTCTTTTCGAAACGGCTTTTTTATTTTGTTTGGTTAATAACTCCCGCGCGGGCGAATAGCGGCCGCGGTATGAAAACCAAGAAACGGTTTCGGTGGGGACTTTTTGAATTTTTGCGCTCGCGCACCTAAGCCCCGACTTCTTCGCGCGTCTCGCACTCCCGTTTCTTGCTTTGCATTCTCGCGCCATCTTCCCTTCTTGCTGAGCGCATTTCCCCCATGCCGGACTCTTCGTCTTCCCCTCCGCCCAGCTCGATCCTTGCCCCATCTTCTCTGCAAAGTGATTGGCCGCGTAGTTGGGATGCTTGGATCAATGTGGAGAGCGGGAAACCACGCACCACTTGGACGAACACCCCAATCCCGTAGGACCATGCAACCCCGCGGGTCGCCCCACCTTTCTCCTGTCCTGCTCATCTACACCCTGCGCTGCCCGCACCTCGCGCTGACAACCCGCCGCCTCCCGCGCTATAAATTCGCGCAACCCTCTCCTCTCCCTCTCTTTGATCTCGGCTGCAATGCTGCGCGAGCTATGCGCGAAGGTCCACGGCGCCGAACAGGCTCGACGAGCCCAAGGACGGGCGGAGTGACGACGTGGGGTGGACCCGC
>BFEA01000530.1:660445-681384 GCA_003427395.1 Chara braunii | reverse complement strand
CACTGGTGTCGCCAGGGGGACTCGTGTTCTTGGCGACGCTTGGTCCTGGGTTACGAGGGAGCGACACGTTTCCCCGAGCTCTCCCGTAATGCGGGAGCGTTGCCCGCGCAATTTCAAAGATGTCGGCGAGTCCTCCCGCCGTTTCACCCTCTCGGAAACTTCCGCCCGGACTTTGCGAGTCCTACGCCGAGGCTTGAAGGGCTCGAACCAACCACCTCTACAGCAAAAACCCGATGGTCCGGTCACTTCGTGTGGCCGACGATGACGCCGTAAGGCTTCGAACCCACCACCTATCCCCCAAACCAATGACGGCCGGAGTTTCTGTCTTCCGCCGCTATGGCCCTCTCCCCTTGATGCCTTTTTCCATCCTGATGCACGACGGCAATTCGTTTTTGCGGAAACCCGTCTGATTTTATTTTTTCAGAGTGATCCGACCCCCACGGGACTTCGCGACGGCAGTTCGACTCCGGGGTAACCTCTGGCACGAAACGAGAGCCTCCCGTTCCGTCCGGGAGACTTAACCGCTACGACCAAAAGACCTCGGCCACGCCCCTCCTAGAACTCTGATCGGCGACCCAGTACGGGAAGCTTTGAGGGGGCGTGAGGTTGCGTATCACAAGCGTTTGCAAAATTCAATGTTCAAAATCCCCAATTAGGGAAAAAAACTCTTGAAAAAACAAAATAAAGAAAATTCACCTTACCCCAATCAGGGGGAACAGGCAGGGCAAAACCTAGTGGTGAAATTACTAAACAATCCCAACATGAAAACGTTATGTCTGAAATTACTTCTACAAATAATAGTAATCAAGAAATAAGTAATCAAGAAGTAGGTAATTGGGATATAGGTAATCAAGATATAGGTAATCTAGATGTAGGTAATCAAGATATAGCTAATCAGGATGTAAATATTAATGACTATTGGATAATTGGGTAGCCGAAAACAGTACCCTGAGACTAAAAGGTTTTCAGATGATATTAATATTGAGGATGGTAGTGATGATGATGGAAATGTTATAGATGACTATTTGAGTGAAACAGTAGCCTAAAGATAGTGGTGGCGATCAACTTCGCCTACAGATGATAGCTGTGAGGATGATAGTGTTGATGATCGTGATACAACAGATGATAGCTATGAGGATAATAGTGCTGATGATCGTGATACTACAGATCGTGAAAATCACTATAGTAATGACTAAACACACATAGAGATGTAATGATGATGAGGATGTCAGCTACTTATCCATTATGTTGATGACGATCGCCTTGCCGCAAGTGATGACGACTAATAATCTTGATGACGACTTGCTGATAGTGTTGACGAACTCGAGCTTAATGACGGGCCACGCTCCTTGCTGTGACAACTCCGATCTGCAAGCTTGGCGTACTTCAGACTATGAATTACACACTTCCATGTCACCTTGGGCTATCTCCACTGCAATCTCCCTCAAGCGCCTTGTTGCCACTTCACCTTGCTACGTGGCGGCGCGGGAATCTTGCGTGGACCCAGTGAAACGGGGCGGTCCCCTGGACACGTCAACCAGTGACGTGGCGAAGACCAGGACCTAGGCTCACGGCGTGTGTGCTAGGTGCAGTCCCCTGCCCCCGTCGTCCTTGTCGCCCGACACACTCGAATTTCATGGCGCACCCTAAATCTTCGATATCTCATGATCCACTCGACCATTTCATCTGAAATTTGGACCACCTCAGCTCCTCAACATAGACCACCGGTGGTCCAATTTTGAGCTCAGGGCGCGCGCCCAATCGCGCGCAATCGTCGAGCGCGTGCGCGCTATTTTCCTTGCTGCGTGCAGTTTTCCAGCGCGCGCGGCTCCTCTCCGTGGCGGTAACCTTGATTGATGATTGATGCTACCGGGGCGCAGCGCTCCCGGTAGCGCTGCGCCCCCTCCTCCGTGAAGAATCCCCTCCAAACATGGCCCCGATTATTCCATCAATTGGTGGGGAACTGCTCTGCTTCCAGGCCAACTAGAGCAGTTGTAGCAGGAAGGTCTCCGACTCCTCCCGTTGACCTGGCTTCTGGAAGGGAGGAAACCGGAATTGCGCCGGATAAAAGTCTCCCCCTCTGTGACGGCGGAATTCCTGTTTGATCTAAATGTGAAGTTGGGGATGCATAAGAAATTGGACTCCCCTTTTCTGAAATGTTTTTGAACAGAAGCCTGTCCATCCTCGACTCCTACTGACGTCTCCCAGATCCAAGCTGCTGGAGCAGTAGCCCCTAATGGGTAGACTTAGATTGGCCACTTGGAATGTATGTGGGCTAGTGGATTCGGCAGACGGAAATAAGAAAGGCCGGCTAAAGAGTTGGATGCATGAGTGTAGGATCAATGTTTTACGTATCCAGGAAAGTAAACTCTCGGAGGATAAGATCGTTGAGTTGGGATCATCGTGGGACGACCCGCAAATTTCGTCGCCAGCCAGAGGCTCAAAAAGGGGAGTTGCAATCCTAGTTCACAGGAATCTACATGCAGAAATAATTGATTTTTGTGCTGATCTTTGGGGAAGATGGGCGTGGATTAAACTGTGGATCGAGAATCAGGAATGGATCATTGTTTCGGTCTATGCTCCGACAGACCTGGCCGAATGTGCTGTGTTTTTTTAAGACCTCCCGCTGTTTACCCGGTGTGTGACCACCTCGTAATTGCAAGTGATTGAAACACAACGATCGATACACAGGAGGGAGTTTGGGGAGGGTGGGACGTGATAGCCTTGATGGATTTAATGTCTGATTTGGATCTAATTGAACCCTATCCTCTCATCATCCAGGTAGGTCAGGATACACCTGCTTTTCGCATGTTCGAGAAGGGACAAACACAATCAGTAGAAGACTAGATTTCTGTTTCTACTCTCACCTTTGGTCTTGCATGCCACTGTGCAGATTGACGAAACACAAAATCCCACATCTGACCGTAAACCTGTCATCGCTACCCTCAATGCTCAAAAACTGGAAAGAGGCCCTGACTATTTTAGGTTGAATACGCACATCCTTCAGGATCCAGGAGTGGTAGAATGGATGACGCGTTTCTGGAAGGATTGGGAGGCAAATGCAGACTCCTTTCCTTCGAAGGACGCATGTTGGGACTCGGGTGTTCGAGTTTTTTCCAGGCATCTGAGTAATTTTTCCCGGATCCTGGCTGCTAAGCGGAAGGATAAGGAGCAAGGCTTGATTCGTAAAATCGAATATGCTGAGATGCGGATGAACAACCACCCTATCTCAAACTTGGTCTGGGGCCCCATCAGGAGGAAATACCTTGCCAAACGGGACGCCTACCAGTTGGAACAATCTGAGATCTGGGATGAACACCTGAAAGTCAAAGGCATCGAGGTATACGATCATATGGCTGTGAAACTTTCCAAAAACTTTCACCCAAACGTCTCACACACTCAATTTGCAAATAAATAAATTTGCCTGAGCATTACATCCAAATTCCTTACCAAAATTGACATTAAAAAAAAAAAAAAAAAAAAAAACTAAAAAAAATTTTTTTTTTTTTTTTTTTTGAGAAGTTGTCACTTTATAATTCAAATCAGAAGTGGTCGAGGCCGGGGACCTCACAATTCTACCCGGTGTTACCAAGGAAAAAACCTGCTGGAAACCGGGTCCAGCGTCCCAAGACCACTCAGCCTCAAAAGGAAGAAAAGCTCCTCAAAATAGCCTTGAAGCACAGAAAAGGTGGCTGAACTAATCATGACAAAACTGTCCATTCCTTCAGCCTATAATAGAATATCCTTGCTGTGCAGGAGAACGCCGGCATGTTTCTTAGATTGAAACACTATTGGCAAAGTACTACGGCATGTTTCTTAGATTGAAACACTATTGGCAAAGTACTACGAATTATAATCTGCAAATCTCGAAAACGCACAAGGCAATTCACGAAAATTTTACAGTTCTACCAGAGTGGCCCGGGGTCACTTGCCCGGCCGGGCCAAAATAATTAAAATAAATAAAATATTTTTGAAATTTATTTTTTATTTTAAATTTGATGAAGAATTTCGATGTGACCCTGAGGCAAAAGTTGTTCAGTTTATTTTTCTGCATAACATAGTTTTTTGTCAGATTTTTTTTTTTTTTTTTTTTTTTTTTTTTGCTGGGACCTTACCCGATCCTTGCACGGGCTGGCCATCCGGGACCCGGGCGGCCCGGCTGGTAGCCTAGGTTTTAACCCTAAAATTATTTCCAAGGCAAACTAAGTTCATAGGTACAATTCAATTCCAAATTTCAAACCAAGTACGTACTAAATTTAAACTAGGCGTACTAATATTGTCTCCGACTCTCCGGAGAAATAAAAGATTAAAAAACAACCAAACCAAATTCCGACATTTATCAAACTAGGAAAAAGGAATCTCGATAACTAAAAGCTGGGAGGGAGAAATAGACATTAGGGTTACCCTCTCAACCTCTCTATCCATAACGCTGTAAAGAGCCTTTGTTGCCTAGGCGGGTTTCCCACCACGCACCCAACGGATACAACTCTAGTTTGCTCTTCACCGGGTCTCTCATGTCATCCCCCTACCCTGTGAGTATCGCCCCAAACTATTGCAAACGTATCCCAGCGCTTAAGAGTATCGAGAGTCTGTGAATCTCAATCATACGTAAACATTCAACACCAAAGCGGACAATAGACGAGAACACAGCCCAGCTAGAATGCACAGCAAGGCAGAGAATGCGGTAGTCTAAAGACCTAACTGCTGGCCACGGCAAAACCGGTGGAGAAGTCGTGAGATTTTTTGCCCTCAGACAGTAGTCTCCAACTGTGTGTCTAGATCGGATAGCAAAAGACAATCCTTGAAGAAATGGAACCTTTTCAGTGTAGACACACGTCAGAAGGGAATGTTGGAAAAGAAACATCAAGAGGATCGATCATACTAACATCAAGAGGATCGATCATACTATGTATGGACACAGAGAAAAAAAAACAGCGCAAAGGCAGCGGCATGGACACATACTGCCTGGAGGATTTGACCAGGAGCTAGAAGACATACACATGCCCAAGCCCGAGATGCATTCATCTGTAACGTCGACAGAGAGCACGCTTAAGAATATCGAGACTCTGTAATCTCCATCATACGTGAAAACCCCATACCAATACAAGCGATAAACGGGAAAACAGTAGGAGCGGTCCCAAAACAAAACTACGAACTAAAGCCATCAATCACACGAGGGAAAGCCCTGTGCAGATGTTCCAACAGATATCTCAATCATTCGTAGGCACTCAATACAAAGGCCTTCAAACTACACCATACACGGGGGACGAAGAACTTAGAAAACTGTAAAGAACGAAAGTGGCAACCAATTTAAGTGAATAAGACAAAGCATGAAGTATATGAACCTCAGACTTGCTTGCGACATAGATAGGTCGACCGAGACTTGCTGTAACCCTTGGACATGCCGAAGCGCTGCCACCGCAGCCGCACGCTCTCCCACTGCGTCCAGATGCGCCGCTCCGCCATCCATGCTTTCCTAACGACCGAGGCAATCGAGATAGTGTGTCCTGAATGTCCCGCGCCCGGCCTTTGGATGTTGAAAAAGGAGCCCCTCCTTTCCGGCAAAAGGCTTGAGGGGAAGACGGCTCCTCTGGTGTCTAGATCCTATTAGGTATAAAGGTTGGTATAGATGTCAGGTATGGAGTGTGGAGCTGCCAGGATGCCATGGCGTAAGAGTGCAAGGCACTCCCTCCCCACTCAAGGGCAAGGCTACGCCAGGGCACTGTCGCCATAGCTCTCACACAGCTATGGTGCCTGGCAGGGTAGGCGCCACGTGAAAGATCAGCGTCCACATGTCTCGACGTGGCAACCTACACAGCCGCCTCCGACGACCGGGCGCCGCCACCGCCGCTATCACCGCTACGTTAGCGCATATTTCGTGCGCCCCTCAGCCCTCTAATAAGAAAATTTAGAAAAATAAGAAAAAATAAAAAGAGAAATTAGAGAATTAAAACTAGTGAGTGCGCAAGCCCGTTTTCGACACCGCCATCTTTGGCGATTTTTCATTTCTTTTTGGCATAGCCAAATGCCCTGCACCTTTACATATGCGTACTTCACATAATACAAAACTCATGCAAAAAGTTTCAAAAAATAATAAAATATTTGAGGCACCAAAATAAAATCACAACAAAAAGTGAAACACTGAAAACTGAAAGAAAAAAAAACTGAGTAGCCGAGCACGTTTTAACACCGCCATCTTTGACGATTTTTCTTTTTTTTTGGGTTCAGCAAAATGCCTTGAAAATTTATATGCGTGTATTGCATGTCCTATAGAACGTGCAAAAACAAATTCAACAAAAAAAAAATATTTTTTAGGCCCCGAAATAAGTTTTAGCGGGGGCCGAATCCCTTCAGGTTCGACCCCCGAACGGGACCCCGAACACCCGAACGTTCAGGGATAGCCATGGGGCCCCCGAACGTTCGGCCTGGTAACCATGTATGGAACGATGAGAACTAGAGATGGAAAATGGAGAATGACTTAAAGCACCAGTAAACCATATATTGGCCTGCAGGTGTCAGCATGAAACCCCCAACACTTCCGAGGCCGTCGATTTTTTTTTCAACGGCAGGCATGGCCGCGCGGGCCTCCGAGTTTTGCTTGTGGCGACAAAAACTTTCTGCAAGGCTGGGGCCGTGTACTAGCGGTTTAAGACCGGTCCTGAGGGGGCACCACCACCTACAGAAAAAAACTTGGAGGAGGTAATAGACAGTGTGCCGATAGCCTGGAGGTCGCTTTTGAACAAGAATAGAACATGGAAAAAAGGGAGAATGGGCTACATTGAAAATTCAAGAGGTGTCCCCAGCAGCCCTGCGCTTCAAAGCATATTCAAGGACGGATACAAGCCTAGCCATTTTTTAGGTGTATGAACTAGGGCTCACAGGTAAAACAATCACGATGGTAAGCAGAGAAAAAATCGAGAAACCGAACATATTTGTACCAATACCACTGACTTCAAAGTTGCAGTGACCTCCCTAACACAACGTATGTTTGTTAGCAACTTAGCGGTCATCCTCCCAGGGTCGTAGCTACAGGCTGGACTGCACATCTGTGTGGGCGGCAGTCTCGACTACCCACTCAAGTCACACGTCTCCCAAACTGGTTTCGCCGCATGGTGAGCTGGGCATTTGCTCACCACTGCCCCCTACCCAAAAAAAAAAAAAAAGAAAGAAAAAAATAAAAAATAAAAAAAAATCTCCCTACCGGTCCCTCTGAATTCTAGGTGCCTCTTGCCCCCATCTTGTTATCTTCCACACTCTCTCTGTCTTCCCCCTCTGTGCTATTCTTAAAAGTAGGCCCTCTCCACGAGTGTATATTTTTAACGAGCATTTTGCGGGTTTTCGGATTGGTCCTCGCTCCGCCAAGAATGCGGTAACCCATCCCTTGCAAGCATGGTGCTCCCATAACTTTTTCTCATGCCACACATCTTCCAGGATTGCCGCTCCGTGCATTTCCTTCCTGGCGCTTTGGGGGCCACTGTCCATTCTTCGCATGAATCCTGCTTATTGCTTGTAGTGCTTAGGAAAACGGCACCCTTCTTCCGGAAATAATCAACTAGTTTTGCGAGGGACATAGATTAGTCGTTGTTGAACTCTGACGCTTCAGGATTTCTTGTTTTACGTAAGGTTGGCATTGATATAGGAAGCACAGTTGATATGGACCAATCTTCCTCCCTTTCCCTAGTTCTTCGCTGATGTTATCATTGGTTAATGCGATTCGGAGCCGTGTTGGTTGATCCTGGAAGTCTGCAGTAGGATTGCACGCAGGGCCATGGGGTCTTCATGAGGTCATACCGGGAAGGGAGGTGGTCCTGCCTTCTATGGTGGAGTTTCAGTTTGCGGTGTGGCAACCCAGTTGTGCTGATGTTGTGAAAGGCGCTTTCACATGTCGGCAGATGGTGGCTGGCTGACAGGGTGGTCAGCCTTCGGATCACTTTGAGAGGGACTGCCATCCCATAGGAATAAGAGTTATCCGTGAGTGAACGCTGGCATTGGAATTACTCTGAAGAGATGATCGGGTTATTTCAACTTATTTGCCATATTAAAGCACACCGGTACACCCGGGCCTGGAGGCGGTGCACTGCGCGCCGAGCTGTTCGGAACCGCCAGCAGCGCACTTTTTTCCTTTTCTGGCTGCCACCAGCCATGATGGTGTTGTGGTCCGGGAACACCAAGCCCCGAAAAGTTCGCAGTGGGCAACTCGCAATGTTCTGCAAGCCCGGGCCCATGTACTGGCTGTTTAAGGGTTCCCCCCAATTGGGATATTCGAGACTGCCAGCGCACTAGTTGGTTGCCTTCTATGCATAGCGCTGCTCCCTATGATGGTGCCTTCCGTCGGTTTTTCTCTGTTCTGTGGATATTCGAACGAGTGGTTGGCAGCCGCTGTCCTGTTTTGAGGTTGTTCTCAGAACATTCGCTCGGATGATTCCTTGTGCGAATATAGTTGTTACAGTTTGTTTTCATGCAATAGGTTTTCTTTCGCTCTTTGGATAACTTTAGTATTTATTACTGATTGCTTCACTTTGTTTGATCTACTGATTGCTTCACTTTGTTCGATCTCGCCTCTTTTGAACTGCATTTTCATGAAAATTGAGTGTTTTCCCATTTCGCAATTCGTACTTGAGTCACCTGAAGACGTCATCTGCCCTGTGCGATAATGGCCATATTTTGGGACGAGTGGTAGTCTCATGAATGATCACTCATCCCAAAAAATGGCCTTCCCCGACAGGCCAAAACGACCTCTTCAGGTCACTCAAGTACAAATTACGAAATGAGAAAAAAAAACTAAATTTCAACGAAAACACAGTTTATAACTTTAGTTTGATTTGGTGAGAGAGATGGTTAATGGCAGGCCAAAAATTCGGGGGGGTTTCACCGCACCACCACAAGCAATGTCGTGAAAATTTTCGTGAACAAACAATGCAAGCTCATAATACAAACATGAAAAAAAACAAACAGGCAACAAAAAACAAACAAACAACAAACAAACAAACAAACAAACAAACAAACAAACAAACCCTAACAAGTACTATAAAAACCTATTCCGAGCAGCTTTCAGAGTTTGCCTATTTTTTTTCCCGAATTCGGTGTTTTTGCCAACTTTTTCGTTAGCGGTCCAAATGCATCGAAACTGAATACAGATATACCCTAAAGCACATACATATACACACACACACACACACACACACACACACACAAAACAAAACAAAACAAACAAACAAACAAACAAACAAACAAAAAAAAAAAAAAAAAAAAAAAAAAAAACCCATCAATTTGGGAAATATGGCAGTTTCGGTGAAAAATTCACTGAAAATGACACCACCTATTAACCATATTGTTATGATCCTGGCCAATTTAGAGATACACGTTTATCAGATAGTACAATGCCGCCCAATTGCAGAAAGAAATGAATGAACTTGAGAGGAGAGAGAGGGTTAGAAGAAGAAGAAGAAGTAACTTCAAGTAAGAAAGAAGAAGAAGATGATGTACACCAGCATAGACAAATGATGAAGCTCTTCTTCTTCGCCAAACTCTCTCTTCCTCCTTATCTCCTCCTCTCTTATTCACATAATAAAAACGAAAACCGGAAGCACAAGTTTTTGCTGGGCGACTTTAAAGTTCAGATATGATTTATTTCTTTTTCAGTTATGATTTAAAAATCTTCAATTGTTGTCAGTGTGTAAGTTAGGTGCCACTGGGGCTATGTCCCACTACAGACTATTTACCACGCGGCCGTTTGGTTTCCGATCACGTGTGGCCAAGGGTGACACCTGCAATCCGTCGACGCAAAGTCATCTGAATGGCCGCCAAGATTTGGAACTGTCTATCCCGATATCGGCATGTGTCTGCCAATGAGAGACAAAGAAACAGTTTGTATTATGCTTGATTTTTTTTCGGCATCCACGAGGACGCAATATCAAGGAGGTCGTGAGGTGGGGGTGATATTGCATCGAAGCGGCCCTTAACTTTTAAAGGAAAAAAGGCAGAAAAAGGCCGTCGGTCATTGTAAAACGAAAATCTTACAGGCCGATGACATCCTGTGTCAGCAGATCACGGAAGGTCCCACGAACTTGCGCGATGAGACTTTTTGGATTGTATTTGGGGTTTGTTAACATGCATGGTATGGTGTTTGTTGTACTCCGGGCAATCCGACCACATACATGTGGTACATCTACGTCTTTGAGGACCGCCACTTGTTCGCCCTTTCCTAATCTGGAAAGTCCCATCGAGATGTGGAAACGGATGGGTCTCACGGCATGTTCGCCTTTTCCATCTGTTTTGCCATCTTCGTGTCCTTCCCTCTGTCGGGATGTAGAGGCCCATTTCTGAATGTCCACTTCATGCCCTTCCCTCTGTCGGGATGTAGAGGCCCGTTTCTGAATCTCCACTGTTACGTTCACGGAGAGGTTGGCATGCCGTTTGACCTTCGGCGTTGCTCATCAGCCATATACACGGCTGTTCTTCTCCCCGTGCGCTGCTTCTGGCAGCCAGTGCCGTGACGTCTCTGCTTCCACCTCACTCCATCACTGAAGCGCCCTGTTATCATGGCCTCAGGCAGCGATCCGGTGGGACTGTCCTGCATACAGGACTGAGTGTATACGGAATCCCAGTACTGAACACCACGTGCACACAATGCACCACCTGCACGTGGACAATGAGGACTATCCACGCAGCTTCCCGTTGCACCTGGTTGGGAATGTGGGTTGTCCAACTTACCTGGGAGTGAAACCCAGTGGCCCTCGGAAGAGTGTGCAGGTATACAAGTCCCATCATCCCTGCCTCCCAGGACACCCGAGGCTCTTTGCAGGCCTGTCGTTAGCGGGGTTCCATGGTGGGACCCCGCTTCCTCACAGGTTCCAGAACCACATGATGTCACGGGCAGGGTGGCAGATGTCCCAGAAAGTGATTCTGGGACATCGGTGGCTGGGTTCTCTACACCGATTCAGCCCATTGCTGGTTTCTCTTATGGGGTTGGTGGTGAAGACTTTCCCTTCTCCTCCTCCACGTGACAACTGTCAGGGTGGGTCTTCTGGTTTGTCGCCCAGCAGTTCTGCCAACCACGTTAGCAATGCTTCTCTTTCACAGAGGGGGGGGCCTGCCACCCCATCACTGGTGTCAGAAACGGCCGGATGGACAGGTGGGTCCTCTTCATGTCCGCCAGGAGATGGCTTTCCTCTTGCGGCACCAGGTGTGGCATCACAGCAGCACGTTCCATCGGAGTACGTGATGAACCGCCTAATCCGTGAGATTGAGGTTGGCATTTCCCCTGCTGATAATGCTACAGAGATTGCAGCGGCCGGCAATGTCGGTGGCAATGTACCTGCCCCTTCACGCACACCTCGTCGCCAATCCGACAATCCGATGCCTGTGGCCCGCAGACCCACCCGGGCCGGTGGGAGCGGTCCCTCTACCGAGAGCCGTTCGGGAATAGTCCGTGATGCACGAAGCTCGCCTGCTGCATGCCCCCAAGGACAGCAAGGTCACGCATGTCCCTCTGGGGGGAGAACGAGACTGCGTGGTTGTGCCGGTTCTGCAATGGCGTGAAGTTGCTGATGATTAAGGATACGGAGGCATACGGACAGGCAGGTGTGAAGGGAAACTTCTGAAAGTTCGTGGAGGCGCGCATGAAGGAGAAGGGTTTCAATCGCGATCGCGCGCAGTGCAAGAACAAATTCAACCAAGTCATAGAGTACTACTGGAGACTGAAGTGTCATGAGCAATGGTCTGGACTTCCGAGCTACTGGGACATGAACACGACGAAACATAAAAAGTACAATGTCGATCTCGTACTCCATCGAAGTTGGTATGACATCATCGACTCCGTTGAAAAGGACACAGACTCTATCAACCTCTCGTATTTGAGGGACAGCGGCGACGACCCGGTACGACAGATGAACACAGACGACATGGCGGACGCAGATGGAGAGACGGAGGGGGTGAGCGATGAGCCAGGCGGCGAAAGTGGCGGTGCGTCCGGAGGTTCACGGTCGATCGCTTTTCACCCCACGCTCGGCAAGCGGAAAAGAGCAGCCACCAATGCGCGTGAGGCGAGCGTGCAAGCCGTGACAGGTGCAATGCGCGACCACACAACTGCACTCACACGATTTATCGAGAGTGTGCCAAGATGCGATGCGACACCACGCGTGATGTGGCAAAGCAACAGGCTGAACTCGCTACACAACTCATGCAGCAGGACGTAGCTGCACGTGAGAGGGTTGCCACTACTGTTGGGGACAGGGTGGAGAGTGGATACAACCGCCTGGCAGATGCCATTCTGATGATGCGTTCCCGAAGGCCAAGTCGTTCGTGTTATGATCCCCTTTCCAATGGGTCTGAGTAAGGATGTCCTCTTGATTTTTTTAAGAGTAGCTCCTTCTTGATTGTTAGAAGAGTAGTCTTTTTGCGTGATGTTATGCTTAACTTCCTATTTAGATCGGCCTCTCTCTCTCTCTCTCTCTCTCTCTCTCTCTCTCTCTCTCTCTCTCTCTCTCTCTCTCTCTCTCTCCTATTTAGATGGTTAGAAGCCAAGTCACCACCTCACAGCCTTGTCGGGTTTTGCTGTGAAGTGTTTTTCTGTTTCGTTTCTGAGCGAATGTCATTTGCGATGAACAGAAACAAGTGTGTATATTTCGTGCATATGCTTAATTAGTGCCGTTCACAGACGCTTTGATTGTATCAAGGTACAGTGTCCGAGCTTCGTCTCTCTCTCTCTCTCTTCTCTCTCTCTCTCTCCAAATTCATTGTATTTATTCATTTCTTTGTTTTTGAAATCATACGGGAAGTGGACATGCAAATGCGCGTGGGCGTGTGTCACCCCGTGCTTTTTCCTTTCGTTTCGAACTGCTGATCTCCATCGGGACCTTTGAAGACAGTGTGAAGGTAGTGTGTCACGCAGTGTTCATCGACATTCTCCACGTGTGAAGCCACGCTTTTTCCCATGCTGTGAAACCATCAATCCCTGAACTAGTCTGCCATTATAAAGATTGGAAAGGCACAATGTCGATTGAAGCCATGCAGTGGCATCTGTGAAGACTTGCTCAGACTGCATGTCCCTCTGATGGAGCTTTCACACACCGCACGCCTTGGTCGAACGAATCGTTGTGGAATTCCCACTCTCTCTCTCTCTCTCTCTCTCTCTCTCTCTCTCTCTCTCTCTCTCTCTCTCTCTCTCCAAATGCATCGAATGTTTATTTATTTCTTAGTTTTCGAAATCATACAGGAAGTGGACATGGAAACGCTTATGGGCACGTCTCAGCCCATGCTTTTTCGGAATGTTTTGATCAACCGATCCGTGACTTTTCACAAAACATTCGATGAACACCGTTCTGTCGTGCGGCGTTGATGGAGCCTCTCCATCAACGATGCCATGCTCTTGGAACAACAAACCATCCATCCATCTATGTATATAGTACTACATACACAAGAAAGGGATTTTTTTTCTGTTTTTTTCCCGTACGGAAAGTAGACATGGTAAGGCAGGTGTCAAGCGACACAAAGAGGCTGGTGTTCGAAAGCGAAAGCATTGGAACACTTGCCACAGGAGATCTCAGTTCCGACCTGGGACTCCACCCCCGCTTTCCTAAAATCCTTGGCACACCCCTTTTCGCACTTCCGGGCCCCCATCCCACTCCGATCAGGAAGTCGCGCCGGGCGTGAGGTTGGGGCGCCACAAGACTGCCCTTGACTATGCATATAGGCCGAACGAAGGTCACCGCCGGCTCTTTTGTACCCAGCTCGTCGCACGGACTCGTGCTGTTTAGCGCACAATAAGGTGATATGACACTAAACACAAAATTGGAAAAAGGTATGCATACTCGTCTCTAAGTCATCCATCCGTCAAAAACGGATGAACAAAGAAGGGCAAGGAAGAAAATAGGGAGCAGGAGGAGGAGGATCGAGTGGCAGCAGGGAGGAGGTTTTCCACGGATAGAAAGTGACACCTACTACACTCCTTTTTCTTTTTTTTTGGTACACCTAGACTTTCACTTCTGCAACCAGTGTGTTGCGAGCAGGCAAAAAGGACAAGAGGACTGCGCCTGCAAATAAAAATGCCATTTACCTTCCTGGTCAAGCTTGGCGCCCACCACCTATAGAAAGGCCGTTGGTTCCCCCCAGCGGCATTGAGCAGAGACTGCTGAAGGCACAGCGACTGGCCAATCGCAGAGGCGCGGTCCTGGTGCTACTGGCTACGCCCCCAGCCGGTATCGCCCACCTGCTGAAGCAGCTATCGCACCTGGCCGCTGGTGGGTGCAGATCCCACATGTTCCCTGAATCCCTGGTTGAATACGGTTGTGGATGCTACGGGGTGGATGCTACGGGGTTCCCCATAATACTATAATGATAATAAAAAACGCCCGAGGGGCCGTCCTGTCCAGATTTGACAGGTAATTAAATTGGTTGGGGAGCCATAAAAACTATTAAAAAAAAAAAAACAAAAAAAAAAAGAGTCAAATACGGATGAACAAAGAAGTGCAAGGAAGAAGATGGGGAGCAGGAGGAGGAGGATCAAGTGGCAGCAGGGAGGAGGTTTTACACGGATAGAAAGTGACACCTATAATATTTTATTCTTTTTTGGACCACCAGTACCTTTGCCGCTTGGAAAACAGCGGGACTCGGGTAGGCATCCGACCTTTGCAGCGGCCGAAACGAAACGACGGCCGCCGATCAGATTTATCAACAGTAGTCATCGTCGGGCCTGACCTCCGGAAATTCAGGCGCTTGGGAAAACTGCCAGTTTTCCCTATTTTCCCACGCAGGAAAGGTACTGGTGTGTGACTTTCAATTCTGCAACCAGTGCGAAGTATCAGCACATCAGTTTAGTAGTTTACCCTTCTTCTTTCTCAGACATTTCCTGAGGAGATTAACTGATGAAATTGCCTATTTGTGATATACTGCCAAGTGAAATGAGCCAAGTACTCGTCAAGTTCTCACATAGATCAATGAACATGCACATGAGAATTCACACGTGAGAAGCCAGATCGAGGTGCAATCAACACTTGAAGACGGTGTCTCCAATATTATTATCAATATACAACAATGTTTGTGTCTAGCGGCTACGGATCTCAACCAGATAGCGACTATGGCTTCTCCCCTCTCCTCTCTCTCTCACTCTCTCTTCTCTCTACCCTAGACCGTTACCCTGGACACACCCACTCAGGTTACACCTTGGCGGCTATGGCCACCTTCCTCCTGCTCTACCGCTAGCCTAGCTATGGAGTATCTCTCAAGCGCCCTCTTCGTCTTCGGACGCACAGTGCCTAAGTTGCCTTCACACACAAGTAGCAGCAGCGCTTCCGCATCTCACAACTGAACAAGCGACGAGTCGCTGCACTGTAGCAGCTAAATACAGGACTTGGCTTGGCTTGGCTTGGCCTGCTTCAGACCGGTACCGGGCTGCCGCGGCCTGTCTGCTGCAAACATTTTGTCGGTCCGGTAGCTTTCACACTTTCCTGTGACATGCTGCAAAATTGGACTTGGGACTGTCGGACTGGACTGGACAGGACACTTCTTGTTACGGACTCAGCAAGGGCTCTATCCCTGGTCCGCGGGTTACCACCCGCCAGGCTGCTATTTTTTTTTTTTTTTAGTCTCTGATCTCCGGTTCCTGACTGTTGGCGCCCTCTGCAGTTGGCGCCCGTTCTCAAATCCCGCCTCTGGCACTTTCGGATTCCGATACGTGGCGCCATCCGGCATTCTGGCACCCAGGCTCAGACCTTCGATTTTCAGTTCAGCCCCGAGGCAAATTACACTTCTGCCCTCCGACTCAACTTGAGTCCGGTACTAGACCAGACTCAAGCTGAGTTCGGGCATTCAGTTTTCGGCCTCAGTGCCTGTGCTTCAGTGTGACTTGCTGCAACATTGTGTACGGAACCAAGATTGCAACTTTGCGACTTTGCCACTTTGTGTCTGTGTCCGTCGAGTCGTGTCGATTCCGTGTCGAGTTGACTGAGTGTGTGTGTGTGTGCTCGCACTCCCTCCCTCTCTCTTCCCCAACCTCAGCCCCGTCACACTTCTGGTTTCTTGTCGGGTGCCGGACGGACTCCTACCGACCTATGACGGTTTGGCCTCTAGCCCCTACGCTCTACCCTATGGGACGGCCCTGGGACTTGGGACTTGTCGGGACCCTGGGACCGGGACTAGGTGTCTGCAGCCAAGTACTCGTCAAGTTCAGCCTTGCATACATCAATGAACATTCACATGAGAGTTCACACGTGAGAAGCCAGATCGAGATACAATCAACACTTGAAGATGTCGTCTCCAGCGGCTCTGCCGCACACACACACACACAACGGATCTCAACCAGATAGCGGCTATGGCTTCTCCCCTCTCATCTCTCTCTCTGACTTGACTCGCTCTGCCTCACTCTCTCTCGTCTCAGGTAGCTTACACCTTGGCGGCTATGGCCGCTGTCCTCCTGCTCTACCGCTAGCCTAGCTATGGAGTATCTCTCAAGCGCCCTCTTCTTCTTTGGGTGCACAGTGCCCAAGTTGCCTTAACGCACAAGCAGCAGTAGCGCTTCCGCATCTTGCAACTGAACAAGTGATGAGCCACTGCAATGTAGCAGCTAAATACAGGACTTGGCTTCACTTGGCTTGGGTTGGCCTGCTTCAGACCGGCACCGGCCGGCCGCGGCCTGTCTGCTGCAAACATTTTGTCAGTCCGGTAGCTTCCGGACTTTCCTGGGACATGCTGCAAAATCGGACTTGGGACTGTCTGACTGGACTGGACGCTTCTGGACTTTTCTTGTCGGGTACCGGACGGACTGGACTGGACGCTTCTGGACTTTTCTTGTCGGGTACCAGACGGACTCTTACCGCCCTACGACACTTTGGCCTCTAGCCCCTACGGCCTACCCTACTGGACGGCCCTGGGCCTTGGGACTTATCGGGATCCTGGGACTAGGACTAGATGTCTGTAGCATGAAACCTTTCACAAGTCTACCAGGCAAGGGAATCCACCATGTGCGAAAAACTTACGGGCGAAGTCGCAAACTGAGTACTAATCAACGGTGGCAGCGCTGGGCTCTGTATCACAATTGGTGGAAGTTTCAAAGATAACGAGTAGGGGAAGTCGAACCCTATGGCGACAGCTATGTCCCCCTATATCACTATGTGAAGCACAGACCAAACAAATAGAGGTAAGCTCTGAAGATGGGAAGTACAGAGAGAGAAATAAGTAGGGAGAACCCCACCAAGAAGTAGAGAGCCCACTGGCCGACCCCAATAGACTGCATAGGACTTTTCTACTGAATGACAAGTATGTCTGAGAACACACACACGGCATTTCATCTGACTTCACCCCACCCAGTTTTCATGATGAAGCACAGTAGTCATCTGTGTGAGTGGAACTACTAGGGCAAAAAACAACAAACAAAGACAACAGGGGGAAACAAACAAACAAACAAAAGAGTACCCCCGAGATCCATCACGGACCGAGCGGTCAAAATGGCCACCTTGGCCAGCCACAGGTGGGTCACGCTGCACGATGGACCGAAGGCAAAGGAGTCGGTGAGATCCAGATCTGAAACAATTTGTGGTGGACAATGTGGCATCAGAAATGTGATTGCATCGGAGTGTAGAAATCCGTTTTCCAGTTTACATGGTTAACAATAAGCAGGAAAGAGAAAATAGGACCAAAACTCACTTGCTGACATGGCAATATGCCACGTCGGCTAAAGCAATATGCTCAGATTCTCTCCTCTCTCTCTCTCTCTCTCTCTCTCTCTCTCTCTCTCTCTCTCTCTCTCTGTCTCTGAGCCGCTCTTCCCCTTAAACCAAAGTTTCTACCCCTGATTTATGGAGTTACACATTTCCAGATTCCCTCCTTGCCAACCCAGTCCTCCACGTAAAGGAGCTGCAGGTGCCACAACAGCATCAGAAAACTCCATATCAGCCAATGCTCCACTAAAAACGAATGAAAATACTTCTTTCTGCCCTTGCGATAGTGAATACATCACAAATGCAGTGGCTTGCAGCTCCCTTGATTTTCTCAACCAACAACCTTCATCCATCCATTCATTCCCACCCAAGCATCCACAGATCTACCAATTTAGGTAAATGACCGACTGTATGCCTCATTCCACGAAATCGAAACCCTCCTCATTACAACAAATCCATTACAACGCAATTTAATCCACAACAAATGACGACAAATAAAGACCAACCACCTCCACGTTTTCTCCTTCTATCTCTTCGCTTCACAAGCTCCCTTCAGAAGCTCTCGTCTTCTAAAAGGTGTGCTTACCCTGTGCCCCTTGCTGGAATACTCAATAACTTCAACTTCATCACATCTTCTGATACTGACCCTCTTCTGATACTGACCCTCAGGGAATCAGCTTCAGGTCCTAGTCTTGCAAGGTTGGCGGTAGAATCCTCCTCGAATGGTTTTTGCAAGATGGGATGCGCCGATTCCCTCTGTCTCCTCCGTCTCCTCCGTCACAGTTTACCTCTGTCTCCCTTGTCTGCCTTTCTGTTAGCTCGTACTATGAGTGAACCCTCCTTGCACCTCGTCGTCACCTGCACAGCAAAGCCTACTCCGTAGCCAAGCAGACACCGCACTTGTGCCTTCTGCCTCAGACCCCCAGCAGCTTGGACTCTTTGCCTCTGGGGATAAACATAGTACCCCGTAGCCAAGTAGATACCGCACTTGTGACTTCTGCATCAGACCCCGAGCAGCTTCGACTCTTTGTCTCTAGGGACCCCTCAGACCCCCAGCAGCTTTTTGGCTCTTTGTCTCTAGGGACCCCTCAGACCCCCAGCAGCTTTTGGGCTCTTTGTCTCTAGGGACCCCTCAGACCCCCAGGAGCTTGGGCTCTTTGCCTCTCGGGATCACATAGCGAAGCCTACCCCGTAGCAAAACAGATACCGCAAGTGTGCCTTCTGCGTCAGACCCCAAGTAGCTTGGGCTCTTTGTCCCTAGGGACCCCTCAGACCCCCAGCAGCTTGGGCTCTTTGTCACTAGGGACCCCTCAGACCCCCAGCAGCTTGGGTTCTTTGTCTCTGAGGACCGCATAGCGAAGTCTATCCTGTAGCCAAGCAGATTCCGTACTGGTGCCTTTTGCATCAGACACCCGGCAGCTTAGGCTCTTTGTCTCTTGGGAGCGCATCGGAATCTGCCTCGGCTGCCTGCACCATGCTTCACCCCTCCCCTCACCTTCCTTGGTTCCTAAAACTGCCCCTCTGCATCCTCTCTGCATTCTAGCCCCAAACCCTCTCATTCTCTAATTTACAATACCTGGGCTCTGCCTTGACCATTTCAAACAATGGCTTAGCAGCCAGTCAAGATTTGATTTTCCCCAAACGAATATAACAGCCAACATTTGTTGATCGTATATACAAAATGGATATAAATGGCGAAGAAGAAAATACGTGGAAAAGCGATGAAGACAGACATGAAACCACGGATGGGAAGCTTATAGGCCGGAGTAAAAGACGGCAGGCTGCACGGACAAGGAATGTGAAATTTGAAAAGTCGTCCTCATGCAGGCAAATAATACCAAAGAGAAGAGAAGGTTGCTGCCGTCGTCAGGACAGGATAGACAGCTCAGAGTTTTTGTATCTGGTACTGTCAAAAGCAGAGACTGTTCTGCAGGAAAACCTATCCTCCAGTCCGGACAACGCACACAACGACAGACTTTGCCCAATTATCTATGTCGCATATATCCATGCTCATGAATAGACTCTCTCTCTCTCTCGCTCGCTCGCTGTGCATTGAGATGCAGAATTTGTGAAGGAAGAGCATATCGAGCTTCTCCCCCCCCCACCTCTCCCCCTACCCCGGGGCAACACCCCCCACCCCGGTTGTCTTTGTCTGGACGTTGTCTCCCTGAAGGAACCGACAATACCTACGCATGAGAGAGTCGGACGGGGAAGAAAAAGAACCCCGTCGCAAGCTGGAGCACCAGCCAATCCTTGTGTTTAAGAAGGCTCCCAACCGCCGACGGGCAGGTCCTTAAAAAAACAGGGGTTGTCTTTTAAGGAAGGAACAATGATGAGCGAACCAGAGCAAAGTGAACAGAAAGTGGGAAACAAAACGAAAACACGAAAGGGGTTTTCTGCAATCAGCCAGCTATCTGGTTGGTAGTCATGACGCTCGAGGAACCTTTGTTCCCACTCCGTCTGAAGCTGATAGAACAAACAAGGATGGAGAACAAGCCCAGGAAAGGACACGGCCATTGTTCTTTCCCTCCTGCCCAGCGAAAGGCATAGACTTTCTGGAAAACTACTGGTCTCTGTACGTAGTCCAATAGACTACTATCGAGTGAATGGAAACGGTGATCCATGTACGATTAAATCCATGGCATGCGTTCACGGGCGGTCCATGGGTGATTATCACCCTCACAGACTGGAGAGCAAGCGAGCTTGATATCCATGTCACTACGTTGTGAGACGGAGATAGATGGAGCGAGGCCACCTTCACATGATTGCAAGTGGGGAATACGACAGTGAATTTCATTCATCAGATGCAAGTGGGGAATCTGCAGTGAGGCAACGGAGCGACTAACCGGAGTAGCTGTACAGCAGCCGTAGGGAGAACGAGAGGATCGAACAGACAGGCAAGGAGAGGAAGGCGAGTACTAGACGAGGGGCGCAAGGAAAAGATCGCGCAAGGAAAAGATCGCGCAAAGAATGCAATACAAAGAATCATCTTCATTCTTCGGATCCGACTGGATCAAAAAAAAAAAAAACCGAACACGACAGACCGGAAAAACACCAATACATCCCAATCCCAATCCCAATCCCAATCATCACCGATAAGCCGCTCGCTCCTTCGAGCCAGAGCACCAGCTGACCTCCCCGTCCACACGAACGGGCGACCACGCGCTGTCGGCGGCGGCCCACCACCGACTCGCTCTCATTTCCTGCAGACACACTGCAGTACACTACACCCACCCCCGACCGAGGCCCCACTTGGACGACTTCGCTCCCCGCCGTCATCCCCTG
>BFEA01000530.1:643678-660321 GCA_003427395.1 Chara braunii | reverse complement strand
CCCCCGCTCTCCTGTAATCATACTCTTACAGTCCGTATAGTTGCACGCCATCCCCTCCTCTTGCCACGCATACCCTTATCTTATTCATGCTTGGTCAATCAATGCCGCCACCTCTGCTGCCCTCATTCCGCTGATGCTCGTCCTCCTCGCGCATCATCATCGACGGGCCGCATCCCCACCCCCCAAAGCCAATCAACGCAAATAAGCGGTATTCGCTCGCGCACCCGTACACCCGTAAACCCGCAGTACCCCGTACTCGTTTCCAGTCCCGAGCTCCGGTGTCTCCTTACACCACACTAATGGCACTCTGGCTGCTGCTAGTGAGGCTCGCGCTGCTGAACGATGTCTTAGCGTGAAAAGCCGAGTGCCGTGTCGAAGGTTGCTCCAACAAGCGCAGAGTCGTGAGAGACGAGGAAGCCTCGGCCGACGGAGGCGAAAGCGACAAGTTGGACGACGTTGCGTGAGAAGGGATGCTCAATCCCAACGTCTCTGGGATCGGGACGGTGGACGTCGGGATACAGGCCGTCGGACGACATATCTTGGAATTAGAATTGGAGGGCACAACGGCTCCAGGAAGTGGGGGGTGAGGTGCCCCCCGAGCAGCAACGGTGACCGTGCCGGCAGCTGCGCACTCTTGATGCTGCTGCTGAGGGAGTTGATGGCGGCTAGCAGTGGGGGGATGGGATGGCGGGTGCCCATGGTGGTGAAGAGCATGTGGATGATGTTGTTGCAGCCCGTATCCCAATGGGCTGAGGCCGGGCCAAGGAAGAACAGAGAAGTGGTGAAACGTCATTGCCGGCGAAGGCCGATGCGGAGGCGGCGGATTCCCTCCTGCTACTGCTGACGGTAGTACTCTGGACAGCGCGAGTGCTGTCAACGGTGCGCCTCGACCGCCCCCGCATGCTCCACCTCCCCCCGCTCCACCGGTTACTACAGTGACACCCATCGCCGACGCTTGCCTGGACGGGCTCTCTGGCCTTCTCCCCGACTCCGCCACGGCTCCCCCTCCATCTCTCTGTTGATCTTGCCCCTCCTGCTGATGCTGGGGTTGTTGGTTACGACTCTCCTCGGACGAGCCGTCAGACCTACTGCACATCAAGGATTTCTGTTGCTCACAACCCGAAGGGCAAGGCGGAGACGCAGAAGAGCAAGACCTCATCGGCACGATGGTGTGCTCCCCGGCAGCACCGGGGCCGGGCGCCGCCAACGTCACCACCACAGCATCTCTTTGTCCAGCAGTCGAGCTGCTGACCGTAACGGCGGGGCCTGCAGCGACAGCGGGATTCATGTCCCCCACCGGTCCCGAGGCTGACGGTTGAGGAGGCATCGTGGCGGCAGCGGCGGCCAACATGTGATGAAGAAACTGGGGGTCAAGAGGGAAGGCGGGCATGGCGACAGGGAAGGAATGAGAGCGAGCCGGGTCGAAAAAGGAAGGATGGTGATGGTGCTGAAAGCCTCCCGCAGTGTGCGACAAGTGATGTAGAGGTACGGCCGTCGGCGGAGGAGAGGAGCTCGAGCTGGTTTGCGTTCGACGTCCGACGTTCTCATCCGTAGACCCGTTGCCGGCGCCTCCAGCGGATCCCACAGCAGCACCGCCCACACCAACAACGTGAACCAACGGCATCTGCTGCCACAACAACACCAAAGCACAGACATAGAGCGAGAGAGAAGAAAACGGAGGCGGCACCGGATATCAGTACGCCGGCCAACGATGGTCATTTCCACACAATCAATGTAAAACGCCCCCGCAAACTCAGCAGCACCATCCCCACACACTCAAGTCCAAGAACCGGGGCAACACAGCTACTACAACGCCGATGGAGAGGACGGGAACAACAACGACAACAAGAACAAATCTACAGGGAAACCAACATGCGCCCAGGGAGAAAATGAGAGAGGGAAGAGAACATAACATGCGACCAGAGCAAATACCAAGCAACCACGAGGACGAGCGGCAAGCAAAGGTAGTACGTGGTACAGAGGGCGGGAAAGAAAGATTTTCGTTATTCACAAGTCGAGGTGGTGATACCAGTGCGCACCCCCCCCCCCCAAACTATTGCACTGCTGTGTTTGTTCTCTTACCCCGTCAGTAACGATGTCAAAAAGGCTGGATCGTCGCTTCCTCTTGTTCAGATTGCTCTGTCTAATGAAGTACTTCTGTGCATGACTTGCCACTTGAGTGGGCGTTCTAGTCTGCACGTAATTTCGAGAAATTCCCCTCCAGTCTCCTTTGCCGAGCTTTTGCAATCCGAGCAAGAACATGCGGTGCTCTTCCTCTGTCCAAGGAACCCCTGCATCAGTATTCAGCACAGTAGCATCACACACGATGATAAGCATACAACACAGGGACCACGCAACAGCCAAAACAAAAATCAACGTACATCTCAGAGAGAGATAAATATCTAGAAATTTGTAATTAGCGGATGCAAAACTCCGCACTAAAAAATAAAAAATAAAAAAAATCGAAACTCTGAATTACCTTATTAAACAGAACGGCGACGATGTCATCGTCGGCAGGCAGCAAAGCCAGTTGCCCTGAGCAGTGCGGTTAAAAAACCGTAGAGCAAAAGTAGAAAGAGGATTAAAAAAAGGCATCTGCGTTTACGGTTAAGAGAACACGGGAGAGGCGCATCGCAATGGTAAATCGCATCCTACAATGAAGTAGAGCCCTTTTCCGGGGGTAAAAGAAAACGCCATCCTGACGAAAATGAACAATCTTTTACGCCTGCGGGCAAATTTTGAGCGCCACACCGACGAGATCTTCCAAAGGAATGAGAACGTGGCTTTGACGACTTCCGTTTCGACAACTCCAAGGGGGATACAGAAGAGCAGAGGCGACCAATAAAGCGCGGGAAGGAGACCAAATACAGAAAGAGAAGTGAAAAAAACGCGAGAAAGGCACTGAGAGGGGGCGGGAACTTGCACGGTTAAAAAGCGAAGAAGATACTTCCATTGCGGAGAAATCGATCGTGTGGCAGAGCATGAGAGGGACGACAATAGAACCCATTCCGCCGCAGGCGACACAGAAGGGACACCTAAAAGCACAGCAGGAGCGCCAACCAATCGCGTAACCGACATCTTTTTCTTGATCCCCCGACTGAACTTCTGTTATTAATTACCCTCTTGATTCCAGGACTAAACTTCCATTTAACTGATTACCCTCGATAAGTGTGTTTTTTGCTGATATGACCCTCAATCGGAGAAGCGCCTAGCCAACCAACCAAGCCGCCCATCCAGCTCTACGAATTGTTTCTTCTATCTATATTGCTAATAACACAAAGACAAAAATGGAGTGCTACAGAGTGAAAGCAGGATCAATCGGAACAAGTGAGGGGACCGCGTAAGGTCCATGGGGATTGGTACTGTTTGCCGATCACGAGGTCGCAGGCATGCTTGACCTCCGCGTGGTAGATATGGCTCTCGTTATGACGAGAAGACGAGAATCCTGCACCGCGGAAGAGCATCCGAGAAAGCACGAACGAGGTACGTTTCCAAGACAACCAGAAAACCCGGCAAGGAGGGAGATAAACACTTGCAAATGTAGACAGAACGTGCGAGGTTTTACTTTCACAGCATACACGTTATGTCCATGGCATGTAGACAAGGAGGGAGAAAGAACGGATCAAAGAATGGATCATCGGAAGACAACGGGAAGACAACGGGAAGACAACGGGAAGACAACGGGAAAACCCGACAAGGAGCCAGAAGACAACGACGACGAAAGCGGACAACGGAAAACCCGAGGGAATATCCGCGAGAACGCAAACGAACTGAAAATGATATGGGAGGTCGATCAGACGCGCAAGTTGGAGGGAGAAAAGAATGGATCACACAGCCCCACCTGCAAAGCTGATCGGGTTGCTTATATATCGTCACACAGATATCAGAGCGCTTGCTTATATATTTATATAGGTGGGTGATGCTGTTAGAACGACGATGCTCAACGTTCTGTTTCTTTTTGCCTATATATAGAAGAAATTGGAAAGAACACTTCCGTCGCATCACGCTTTCTTGGCCGCCAAGAATTGATTACGTAAGTCGCATCGTACTGGAAAAAAAAAAAAAAAAAAAAAAATGGCCGGCGCCTGATTGCATGAAAACTCCTCCAGCCTAGCGAGCGAAGGGGAACAGGACGGCGACAGGGAGAGAGGGAGAGGGAGAGAGGGAGAGGGAGCGAAAAGTGACAGCTGTGCTGAGCATGCTAAATATATAGCTCCAGGTGCAGACAGTCTTTTTTGCCCCCCTCCCTCTCCCCGCAGCTCCGTCTCCGTTTTCCATCTAGGGGCCACTTCCCGATCTCAAGCGGTATGGATTTCGGATGCGCCACATCCCCGCCGAGCCCTCCTTGCCATCCTACCTCTCAGGCACAGTTCGCGATTCTGCTATAGGTGAGAGTAGCAGGTATAACAAACAGTACATAGAGAACAAAAACGGGGCACCGAAAAAGAAAAGGAGACAACAGATACAGACAGAAACAAACAGGGAGAGACGGAAAGAGACGGGGAAAGACGGACACACAGAGACACAGAGAGAGAGAGAGAGAAAGACAGACAGATCCACGTTGCTCCGCGTTCGATACCTGCTCGATAACGCGCGGTGCGCGTACGAGCAGCGAGAGAGAGCGGGGCACTTAACGGGAAAACTTCCCCCCCTCATTCTGGGCACGCACTCTGCTGAAACTAATTAATCATGAAGAGAGAGATCGAGAGAAAAGTAGCGGGCGCGGAAAGAAGAGAAAGAGAAAGAGAACGGGTTCACAGGCAGAAGCCAATACATGCAGAGAGGATGACCGAGGACCGGAAGGAGGCAAGAAACGTCGGAAGGAGAGAAAAACACAAGGTGAAAACTTGAACGAGCTCAACATATCATAGGACACGCTGTGAGAGTTGCGCACAGGCAGGCAAGGCAGCTTACCCTTTTTCCTCTCCCTGGCGTTTGTCGAAGTTTGCACGAGTCCATCGGAAACGTAGCCGTCCGGTGGTGCCGCTCCCTCGGAGTTATCGGGAGTGGAACTCTGATTCCCATTGGGATACGAATTAAGATTGCCCGTGCTGACGCTCTTCCGCATTGCGTTTTCTGTCAATCGCACTCCAAATAGACGTACTCCTCTGTCAGGACATGTCCGTGAGTTATGCCCGTTGTGACCACAATGTGAACATCTCCGCGTCATCGCTATTGAGCCTTGTTGATACCGCTTCGCTGATAAAGAATGCCCCTCCACCCTTCAAGCGCGATAACGACCGACAGGTGGTGACAACAGAACAAGGGGGCAACCAATAAATCGAGAAGAGAACCCGCCGCTGAAGGATCCCGCCGGCAACGAGGGGCAGAGAGACCACGCGGAGTCGGCGAAGGAGGTCGCGGAAGAACTTTCGGGGCTCTAAATTGAGACGAGGAACAAAAATGGGAGGGAGGCGGAATACGAGAGGGCAAGATTTTTCTTTCTCCTCCGTGTCCTTCCTTGAACCAAGGCAGGGAGGCGGAATACGAGAGGGACCACGATAACAGCGTTGGCGTTGGCGATGATAAAGAGCGCCGTGATTATTATTATAGGCGAAAGGAAGAACAAAGATTGAGAGATGCGGCACGTTGCAAATATAGGCAGGTAGATAACGGTTAATAAGAGGATACGAAGTGAAGTCGAAGGAGATGAGAACCAAGGGAAACGCTCCCTCTACCTCCTCACTAGCTCGCTCGACAATGTGGGCAGTTCGGTACGCCTACTAAACGATGAACAGGAGCGATGAAAGTGGAATAATCGCCAATGAAAATGGTGGAAAAAGGGGCTTACCAACGACGCGCACGAGGACGTCAACGGTGACGAATCAAGATGGATGAGATCATGATAAGATTAAAACAAGCAGAAAAGACTCCAGAAACGGATACGCCCACAAGAACTAACCAATGAACAGCCGGAATGTCAGGAAGATGACGAACCGTCGTTCTTGATTTTAATAAATGTGTACATATAGAGATACATATAAAATACATAGGCATATATATATGGATATAAACGTATAAAAATGTATATAGATATTTATACGTACCTGTTCCTCTCTCTCTCTCTCTCTCTCTCTCTCTCTCTCTCTCACACACACACACACACACACACACAAAGGCGCCCTTAGTTTGTAGCTCTGTGACGATATGTTGATGCGTACGTGTATTGACACATGTCCCAAGAAACGAAGACGGAGACAGTAACTGAAAGGGAACCGTGACAGACTATCTCGCAGGATTCTCTCCGACGCTTGTACCTCTGTGCTGAGTCATATAAGTGCCTCTCCGCCCTTCCACTTCCTCCTCATCTATGCCCTCTTGATGGACTGCAGCTCCTCTCTCTCTCTCTCTCTCTCTCTCTCTCTCTCTCTCTCTCTCTCTCTCTCTCTCTCTCTCTCTTTTCTTTTTCTTGGATTTCGAGTTTCAAGGCCGCTCCCCCACACCCCCTGTCGATAGCTGTGTAGAGAACCCTATACCTGTCTCTTATACACATCTAGATGTGTATAAGAGACCTCATCTATGCCCTCTTGATGGACTGCAGCTCCTCTCTCTCTCTCTCTCTCTCTCTCTCTCTCTCTCTCTCTCTCTCTCTCTCTCTCTCTCTCTTTTCTTTTTCTTGGATTTCGAGTTTCAAGGCCGCTCCCCCACACCCCCTGTCGATAGCTGTGTAGAGAACCCTATACGACCCACCAAGAACTGGCCTTCACCCCCCCCCTTCACCCCCCCCGGGACAACCACCCCGTCTCCCTCCGCCTTTTCCCTCCCTTTCTTCCTGCTCGACTCGCAATACTACACCGCCCAACACCAGCTCGCTTTACCAAACACCACTCCACATACGCTTCCCAGCCCTATGACAAATACGCAAAACTCCGTTTTTCTTCGAATAAACTTGGATCTTCTGGCGTTTCCCAGTTTCGGCCTTTTGACGTGTGCCCACTAACATACACGTGGCGCCCTTGTATCGCTTTCTGTGCCGTACGAGGCCACGCCAAAAATATTGTACCTGGCAACAAACCACAGGTTTCGTTCTTTGGTCCTTCCTCTCTCCCTCCTTCTCTCTCGCGCCTGGAGCTTAGTCGGCTCTCAAGTTCCTCCGCCCAACCCTTATTCCACTCACGAAGGAGATACGACTACGATCTGCTGCCACGTCGCCGCCGTCGTCGCCGTCGCCGTTTTCCGGTTCCTGGCAAAAATCTTTCCGTTTTTTGCAAGCTCTGGATAAAAGGAGCCGGGATGTTATCCGCATAGCGCTCAACCGTCGACCTATCGACGTATGACAACACGATCTGACTTGTCCACACTACCGGTAGTAGTCCCAAGCAGCGCGTGTCAGTCAACCATTCGTTGCCTCTCCCGCATCCGGACGGAGGGTCCGCCCAGCGGCGGCCGATGGCATATATGGCTCGGAGCGAAAGTCGTGAGATCGAAAATAGCAGGGAGGCACGCAAGAATTTCGAAAGCACGCCAGACACCAAGACGAGATGTCAGAGCGAGACTGTGGACAGCACCTTTTGGCTGCCTGCAGCCGTCAGCTTCAAGAGCTGCCAAGCGCGGCAGCCCACACGCAACAACGAAGAAAGTTGCACCACCATAGACGCCGGGCCGACAGGTTGGCGGGCAGGCGCATGCACGCACGACGCGCCCACGAACGCCCCAGGGCGAGAGGCTGGTTCGATTGATAGACAGCGAGAGGGATATCCGCCGTTAGACAGATGAAATGAACGTTGCTTGGCGATGACGGACATGCGAAGCGGGCGTGAAACAGCAAGGAAGGAGCTGCGAGGCTGTGCGTGCAAAAGAGCAGAAAGAACGGGGGCGGCGAGAGACAGAGAGAGAGAGAGAGAGAGAGAGAGAGAGGAGGAGGAGGAGGAGGAAGGGAGTTTGATTGATAGACAGCGAGAGGGAAATGCGTTGTTGGACGGATGAAATGAGCGTTGCTTGGCGCTGACGGACGTGAGAAGCGGGCGGGAAACAGCAAGGAAGGAGGTATGGGTGTGCGTGCAAAAGAGAGAGAGAAAGGAAGGGGGAGAGAGAGCGAGGGGGGGCGGGGGGGAGGAGACCGCTCACGAACGGTCAGCAGCTATCTGCTGTATCTTCCTCTTTTTTGCTAATAAAGGGTTCGTACACCCGCAGCACGCTGGATTCCTCTCCAGCTGGATTGCCGTCCTTTTCGCTTTTCGACCGTCCGTTCGAGCGCATCCCCTGCCTTTCCTGATGATTCCTCTCATCGGTCAGTCGGCTCCTATCTCCCGAACATCCCCCCCAAAACAAAGGGCGGCAGATTTGTCAGGAAATGAAATAAGGAATCTTTACCGCATCAAAACGAGTAAGACGGAGCGGAAGTGAAGAGAAAGCAGGACGTGAAGAAACAGTAGGAGTGAAGCAGCACGCGGTGCCGGCGAAGTAGAAAAGCCGGTGATGGCAGCAACGAACGAAAGAAAGTGTGTAGCCAACCAGTCCCTTTGTCTGCGATTGTCAATTTGCCTAATTGACAACCACGACGAGGTTGCGGCTTAACAATTATTGGTTGGACGTCCTCCAAGTTGCCGCTCCTATGAGTAAAAGCCAACGCACCTCGCCTTGGCCCTGAGCTCACAGAGACGTGGAGTGGATGCCCAGCCCGAGCGGCGAGCTGGACGTACAGAGAAGAGCTATGCACGCACGCAGGCAGCGGCTGCAAAGACACGACAGGGAGAGGTGCACCGTGAGATGACAGCACATGATCTACTGCACCGGTGCGACGAAGGAGTACGGAGCAGAGCGGAGCGGGGCAGACGAGTGTGCATGGCGGAGAACGAAAACTACCCTGATTCTGCTGCTACAGGACATGCTACAGCACTACGGTAGGTAGCAGGAGGAATGACAGTGCAACGCCATGGAGTCAGCCAGGCGACCTGCTGAAGAACAAGCAACGGAAGTAGAAGTAGGCAGAGGTGGGAGTACAGGGAAAAGACCTACTACCGGTACTAAAGAAGCGGATGACAGGTTTCGAAGTATCTGACAGAGCATCAAGATGGATAAACAAAAAGTCGCCCCTACCGTCCGGCCGTCCTGGCCCGTCCGCTTGGACAAGGGAAAGGAAATTTTTTTTACTCTGTTGTTTGGGAAAGGAGTCCCCGATCCACTGCCACCGCTGCAGGAGGTGCTGCATAAGCGAAGCTGCTTTTCATAAATGATGACATTTATAAGGACACTAAAAACATAATAGAATAATGAAAAAAATAAAAAGATAATAATAATATGAACAACTATTAATAATGCACCGCAGCAACATATATCCGCACGATTTTGGTCAAATAATAGACACCGATTGCCCCATGACACGCGTGCAACCCACCACGCAGCCCACTACCTGTAGCTAGGCTGCCAAGGACCGACAACCCACCGTGCATTGCCTCCTCTGACACCCTCCTGCCTCTACTCTACTTGATCTCCACCGTGACAGGTTCGGTTCTCTTCGGGCTCCGGATGGCATACGTTAGCGGAGGCACTTTCTGCACTTTCTCGACTGAACCGCGCAGCAGCGATCAGCATCACATGCATCCACAACAGCCCTGAGCTGACGGCGATCTAGAAGGTTTCCCTTCTTGTTTTTCGCGCCCTGACCTCGGCTTCCATCCCACCTATTTGCTCCTCTTTCCCGCGTCCTGTACCCTTCCCCGTCTGTTTTTTCCTTCGGTTGTCCTCTTTTCCCTCCGAAGATTGGGGGCGCGTGATGACCAACACCTTCTTCTTGTTTTTTCCTTCTTTTTCTTGAAGCGGTTGATCGTGTCCTGTTGCGGTCCCGATAGGTAGCGTCACGTCACTGGGGCGGGGAGGGGGGCGGGAAGGCTCACCCCGTCCAAGCGTGCCCGTTGAAAACAAATTGAGATTTTCGTACCCCTCCCCACGCCCCGCCCCCGCCCCGGCGACCCTGTTCCTTTTCCTATTTGTGCCAGGTGAAGAACGCTATTTGCCGCTGGTTTTAGGGCATATACCCACCCCTCTGTTTTCACTCTTTTTTCATTTTAGTTGTTTCGCATTTGCGGTCGCGTACGCATTTACTCTGAAGGGGAGGCGGAAGGGAATCCAAGAAAGGATCTGGTGGTCCGTCTAGACGAGATGAAATTATTTTTTTCTGCTTTCCGGGCATCCTTCGGATGATACCAAGAAGATAGCATCGCCTGGTCTGAACTTTCCATGGCACCGATGACAAGGCTAAAATCGAAAAAAGGATGATGACCCGCACCGAACGCATGAACACTACAGCACTCGACGGGCACAAGGACGCATCAAGGTTGGTTACAGCTCTAGTCTAGCAATGCAACGTGAAGGTTGCGGACTCGGTTCTACCCGCCCTCAACCCCCGTTCACACGCTCAGTTGGTACTAGACGGGGACCCACGTACCTTCCTCTTGCTTGTCTTTTTTTTTTGGCACCCCACGTGCTTGACCCCCAGCGAAGTCACTTGAAGGGGCAGGATAATTGTGGGGAGGCGAAGTCTGCCCTGGGGCTAGGTCCCACTTGCACGAATTAAGAGACAGAGACCGTAGATAGCCCAGATCAACGGCCGAAATCTCCTAATCCGTGCAAGTGGGACCTTGCCCCTGGTTTATTGGATGGAAGATAGGAGGTGGGGCAGGACGATTGGGGGGAGGTGTAGGCTGCGATAGTATATTGGACGGAAGATAGGAGGCAGGGCAGGATGAGGGGGGGAGGCGTCCGCTGCCTTAGAGGAGTTCGTTCCGTACTAGCTGTCTAGGAATAGGATTGGGAAACTGGGGTAGACTGGTAGTTGGCCCTCTTATGGGGGGCACATCAGAGAGAAGACGGGGGTCTATTTAGAGTCAGTGGGCATCCTTGGGGGGGGGAGGCTTTATGGCTCTTGGAGGACACTAGGGCGTAGACGATTCCTTCTTGTCAGATGGCTGGTAAGCGGCTACACTGAGAGAGGCTATAAGCTGGTGACAGATATTTGGAGGCTCACGTTGATGATAGTGGCAGCGGACCTTGCAGTTGATGACAAAGACTAGATGGGGTGCTACTTGATGACTCGACAGGGGTGTGACGTACCAGCTTTTGTACCTGAACGAACTTCTGAAGCCCTTGAGTTTTGTTATCCGTGCTTTTTCGATCTCTAACGGGCTTTAGGGGTACCCTTTTTTGGCTTGGTGGTATGCATGGAATAAATGACCGACGAGCCCCTCTCACTTTTTTTAGACTTGTTGTTTTTTCTTTCTGAGGATTTTTCTGCGATTTCTCTTCGGCGATCCATGAATTTACATAGGACTTATGCGCGCCTCGGTGAGCGCCCTATGAATTTTATTCGGCAGTTGGAAATTCTGGAGTTTGTGGTCGGGCTTCCCGCTTACGTGTCCTTTCTTTGCAAATAAATGTTTTTAAATTCGCCCTCAAAGGCTCTGTAGATTTTCAGTAGGATTTGAATATGCGAAGGATTTTGTTTTCCGCGTCCAATCTCACATGCGGATATCGTTTTTGAATTTCCCAATCTTGAATTGGTTTTAGAGTTAGAATGGACGGAACATAACTGTTTTTGTGCCTTTTTTGTTTCTGTGTCAGCGCCATGTATGCAAACTTCCCCCGCTTCCTACTATCCTCATGTCATCTTCGCCTCTCTCTTCTTTGCACCTTTTTTCCTCCATCTATAATTGTTTTACATCCCCTCTCCCTATGCGCTTCTCTCCCGCTCCTTTTCGTCTGAATCTTGGTCCCGCTCCGCGCTACTCTCCACGCTCTCCTTCTTCCTGCCTTCATCCCCATACAGGAACTCCCTATTAATCCCCTCCTCAGGGTACTCGAACCATCAGGCGACATCGTGTAAGGAGGATACTCCCCTCACGTTGTGATTTGATTGGTTGTGAAGGAACCTACAGGGATCGATATGGCTTTCCATGAGCAATTTACCCAAACTTTCTCTTCGCCCCGTTCCCTCCCATCGTTTATCTCCCTCTTCGCAACTATAAAATTCGCAAGCGCAACCGAAAAACTCTCCCTCAACCCATCAGCCAGCTTCCAGGAAGTCGTGACTAGGTGATGTGTGTGTGTACGGTGAGTCGAAAAGTTCTGACGAGCTGACAACGGTTTTGCAACGTTTGCGTCGGGTGGTCACGACAAACTGCGGCATCTGGGCTAGTTGGTGTAGAAGTTGAATTGGCAGGGTGAAATCACTGTGGTGTGGAGGTTGGCATGTGGTGGTCGGGATCGCCAGTACCGAGGTAAGGAAGGTGTATGTGCACGAGTGGTTGTATGGCCTAGGACCATAGTCAGAGAGCAGAAGGTTTGCGCACCTTTTATCTTCGATTCCTCCTCTTATATTGGAAGCTAAGTTCATGGCGGATTGTCGATTTTGGTTCTCAAATCTATTTGTGTACTCATAACTCCTTCTTTGTCTTTAGTCCCCTTCTTCAGTCAAGCTACGACTCCATCCACCTCCTCCGACCTTCTCTCTCTCTCTTCTGTTTAAATCGGAGAACTTTTTTTTTTTTTTTTCTCTCTCTCTCTCTCTCTCTCTCTCTCTCTCCTGTCTCTTATACACATCTAGATGTGTATAAGAGACAGGCCCTGAGCAGTGCGGTTAAAAAACCGTAGAGCAAAAGTAGAAAGAGGATTAAAAAAAGGCATCTGCGTTTACGGTTAAGAGAACACGGGAGAGGCGCATCGCAATGGTAAATCGCATCCTACAATGAAGTAGAGCCCTTTTCCGGGGGTAAAAGAAAACGCCATCCTGACGAAAATGAACAATCTTTTACGCCTGCGGGCAAATTTTGAGCGCCACACCGACGAGATCTTCCAAAGGAATGAGAACGTGGCTTTGACGACTTCCGTTTCGACAACTCCAAGGGGGATACAGAAGAGCAGAGGCGACCAATAAAGCGCGGGAAGGAGACCAAATACAGAAAGAGAAGTGAAAAAAACGCGAGAAAGGCACTGAGAGGGGGCGGGAACTTGCACGGTTAAAAAGCGAAGAAGATACTTCCATTGCGGAGAAATCGATCGTGTGGCAGAGCATGAGAGGGACGACAATAGAACCCATTCCGCCGCAGGCGACACAGAAGGGACACCTAAAAGCACAGCAGGAGCGCCAACCAATCGCGTAACCGACATCTTTTTCTTGATCCCCCGACTGAACTTCTGTTATTAATTACCCTCTTGATTCCAGGACTAAACTTCCATTTAACTGATTACCCTCGATAAGTGTGTTTTTTGCTGATATGACCCTCAATCGGAGAAGCGCCTAGCCAACCAACCAAGCCGCCCATCCAGCTCTACGAATTGTTTCTTCTATCTATATTGCTAATAACACAAAGACAAAAATGGAGTGCTACAGAGTGAAAGCAGGATCAATCGGAACAAGTGAGGGGACCGCGTAAGGTCCATGGGGATTGGTACTGTTTGCCGATCACGAGGTCGCAGGCATGCTTGACCTCCGCGTGGTAGATATGGCTCTCGTTATGACGAGAAGACGAGAATCCTGCACCGCGGAAGAGCATCCGAGAAAGCACGAACGAGGTACGTTTCCAAGACAACCAGAAAACCCGGCAAGGAGGGAGATAAACACTTGCAAATGTAGACAGAACGTGCGAGGTTTTACTTTCACAGCATACACGTTATGTCCATGGCATGTAGACAAGGAGGGAGAAAGAACGGATCAAAGAATGGATCATCGGAAGACAACGGGAAGACAACGGGAAGACAACGGGAAGACAACGGGAAAACCCGACAAGGAGCCAGAAGACAACGACGACGAAAGCGGACAACGGAAAACCCGAGGGAATATCCGCGAGAACGCAAACGAACTGAAAATGATATGGGAGGTCGATCAGACGCGCAAGTTGGAGGGAGAAAAGAATGGATCACACAGCCCCACCTGCAAAGCTGATCGGGTTGCTTATATATCGTCACACAGATATCAGAGCGCTTGCTTATATATTTATATAGGTGGGTGATGCTGTTAGAACGACGATGCTCAACGTTCTGTTTCTTTTTGCCTATATATAGAAGAAATTGGAAAGAACACTTCCGTCGCATCACGCTTTCTTGGCCGCCAAGAATTGATTACGTAAGTCGCATCGTACTGGAAAAAAAAAAAAAAAAAAAAAAATGGCCGGCGCCTGATTGCATGAAAACTCCTCCAGCCTAGCGAGCGAAGGGGAACAGGACGGCGACAGGGAGAGAGGGAGAGGGAGAGAGGGAGAGGGAGCGAAAAGTGACAGCTGTGCTGAGCATGCTAAATATATAGCTCCAGGTGCAGACAGTCTTTTTTGCCCCCCTCCCTCTCCCCGCAGCTCCGTCTCCGTTTTCCATCTAGGGGCCACTTCCCGATCTCAAGCGGTATGGATTTCGGATGCGCCACATCCCCGCCGAGCCCTCCTTGCCATCCTACCTCTCAGGCACAGTTCGCGATTCTGCTATAGGTGAGAGTAGCAGGTATAACAAACAGTACATAGAGAACAAAAACGGGGCACCGAAAAAGAAAAGGAGACAACAGATACAGACAGAAACAAACAGGGAGAGACGGAAAGAGACGGGGAAAGACGGACACACAGAGACACAGAGAGAGAGAGAGAGAAAGACAGACAGATCCACGTTGCTCCGCGTTCGATACCTGCTCGATAACGCGCGGTGCGCGTACGAGCAGCGAGAGAGAGCGGGGCACTTAACGGGAAAACTTCCCCCCCTCATTCTGGGCACGCACTCTGCTGAAACTAATTAATCATGAAGAGAGAGATCGAGAGAAAAGTAGCGGGCGCGGAAAGAAGAGAAAGAGAAAGAGAACGGGTTCACAGGCAGAAGCCAATACATGCAGAGAGGATGACCGAGGACCGGAAGGAGGCAAGAAACGTCGGAAGGAGAGAAAAACACAAGGTGAAAACTTGAACGAGCTCAACATATCATAGGACACGCTGTGAGAGTTGCGCACAGGCAGGCAAGGCAGCTTACCCTTTTTCCTCTCCCTGGCGTTTGTCGAAGTTTGCACGAGTCCATCGGAAACGTAGCCGTCCGGTGGTGCCGCTCCCTCGGAGTTATCGGGAGTGGAACTCTGATTCCCATTGGGATACGAATTAAGATTGCCCGTGCTGACGCTCTTCCGCATTGCGTTTTCTGTCAATCGCACTCCAAATAGACGTACTCCTCTGTCAGGACATGTCCGTGAGTTATGCCCGTTGTGACCACAATGTGAACATCTCCGCGTCATCGCTATTGAGCCTTGTTGATACCGCTTCGCTGATAAAGAATGCCCCTCCACCCTTCAAGCGCGATAACGACCGACAGGTGGTGACAACAGAACAAGGGGGCAACCAATAAATCGAGAAGAGAACCCGCCGCTGAAGGATCCCGCCGGCAACGAGGGGCAGAGAGACCACGCGGAGTCGGCGAAGGAGGTCGCGGAAGAACTTTCGGGGCTCTAAATTGAGACGAGGAACAAAAATGGGAGGGAGGCGGAATACGAGAGGGCAAGATTTTTCTTTCTCCTCCGTGTCCTTCCTTGAACCAAGGCAGGGAGGCGGAATACGAGAGGGACCACGATAACAGCGTTGGCGTTGGCGATGATAAAGAGCGCCGTGATTATTATTATAGGCGAAAGGAAGAACAAAGATTGAGAGATGCGGCACGTTGCAAATATAGGCAGGTAGATAACGGTTAATAAGAGGATACGAAGTGAAGTCGAAGGAGATGAGAACCAAGGGAAACGCTCCCTCTACCTCCTCACTAGCTCGCTCGACAATGTGGGCAGTTCGGTACGCCTACTAAACGATGAACAGGAGCGATGAAAGTGGAATAATCGCCAATGAAAATGGTGGAAAAAGGGGCTTACCAACGACGCGCACGAGGACGTCAACGGTGACGAATCAAGATGGATGAGATCATGATAAGATTAAAACAAGCAGAAAAGACTCCAGAAACGGATACGCCCACAAGAACTAACCAATGAACAGCCGGAATGTCAGGAAGATGACGAACCGTCGTTCTTGATTTTAATAAATGTGTACATATAGAGATACATATAAAATACATAGGCATATATATATGGATATAAACGTATAAAAATGTATATAGATATTTATACGTACCTGTTCCTCTCTCTCTCTCTCTCTCTCTCTCTCTCTCTCTCTCACACACACACACACACACACACACAAAGGCGCCCTTAGTTTGTAGCTCTGTGACGATATGTTGATGCGTACGTGTATTGACACATGTCCCAAGAAACGAAGACGGAGACAGTAACTGAAAGGGAACCGTGACAGACTATCTCGCAGGATTCTCTCCGACGCTTGTACCTCTGTGCTGAGTCATATAAGTGCCTCTCCGCCCTTCCACTTCCTCCTCATCTATGCCCTCTTGATGGACTGCAGCTCCTCTCTCTCTCTCTCTCTCTCTCTCTCTCTCTCTCTCTCTCTCTCTCTCTCTCTCTCTCTCTCTTTTCTTTTTCTTGGATTTCGAGTTTCAAGGCCGCTCCCCCACACCCCCTGTCGATAGCTGTGTAGAGAACCCTATACCTGTCTCTTATACACATCTAGATGTGTATAAGAGACAGGATAACACAGTAATGTGCTACAGGGGTTCCTGCTCGCAAACGGAGGTGCGCGACACACTCGAACAGCTCATTTCCCCCCCTCTCTCCCTCCCCCCCGCTCTCC
>BFEA01000530.1:626869-643098 GCA_003427395.1 Chara braunii | reverse complement strand
TTTTTTTCTCTCTCTCTCTCTCTCTCTCTCTCTCTCTCTCTCTCTCTCTCTCTCTCTCTCTCTCTCTCTCTCTCTCTCTCTCTCTCTCTCTCGTTCTCGATATTTTCTTCGTGAATGTATGATTTTTCTGATAACTCCCTTGCCCTACCAACTTCCGAGGTCCTATCCTGCTCGTCTCGTTGAATTCAATAGGATCTCTCGAGAACGAGTATCATTGAATTTAAAGAGACTTGCAAGATCTTGTGATTTTATCTTGTCGCACTCTCTCCTCCTTGATATTTGATTGTTAATGAATGGGTGATCTCTCGCACATATGTATCGATTGAGTGGTTACCCTGATGACGGGAACAAAGTAGGAATATGATGTGATTATTTCGATGCATGCTTAACTATTCGCAGGAATGAAGGATAGTTGTTCTCTCGACTGATTGGATTACATGGACTTAGACCTTAGATCGGTTTGCACAGTGGGTGAAAGATAATGCATACCGTGGTGTCATTTATTCCTTAGATCGAATAACGGATTGATTAGACATACGCAATCATCCTCGCTTATGTCATGTGAACTGATTGCCCTGATCCGAATGGGCGTCAACTTCTCATATCCTCGCCACACCCGTTCTCATATAACGAGGAAATAATACGCGTATGTGAGTGGGATGTACGAGAAGTCCTCGCCAACATTGGTGGGCGCTATTATTTTCCTCCCGAAACAATGTGCTCAGGATTCGTAGGCGCTGGTTTTGTCATTGTTGATACCTATTTTCCCCCGCACTCATTGGTATTGCATTTTAACGAGTTGATTGTCATCTCGTGGATGGAGGTGGCACCTCATTGGCCCAACACTCTGTGTAGCGATTGTCGTTGCACGGAGCGTTATCGGGAAAAAAAGTTCCACTACCAGACACATGCTGAGGATGAATACAGGGAAAAAGCGACCAAGCTGAGGCCATCCACGTCGGATTCCGAGTTTTGTAACGAATAGCGTTGAGACTTAATTTGAAAACAAAATCCCACGTGTGTACCCCCCCCTTTCCGTTCGAAAATACGTTGAGTAACCCGTATGGAAGTTCAAAGATATTTTTTTGACTAAGCGACCGTTTGAAAATAGCGCATGCTATTTGTTTTCTGCGGCTGTGGTCATTTCTCACTAAGCTGGAAACACACGGGGGGATTTTCGTTCCGTCTATCTCCCCACGCTGAATTTTTTTAGAATCCTTGACACACCCCATTTGTTGTTTTTTCATGGCATGTCCCGCACATTTTACCATTCCGACCATAAGACAGCACATGGCGTGAGGTTGGACCGTCACAGGGAGTTCCAGGTTGATAATAAGGATTAGGCTGGTCCCTATGTATGATAGACATGGTGAATCGGTCGATGATAGTTTCTTGATGAGGGAGGATGATTGGGGCAAAGACGTAGGTAACCCTTGTGCGGCCATAGGGGGGGGGTTGTATAGAAGATAAAGGTTCACAAGAGTATCATCTATCTGGGAATAGGATTGGGTGAATGAGAGAGAAGATTGGAGAGAAAATTGGATTGGATTGAGAACTAGTTTGTGCCCCTAGTTGTGGGGGCGGAAGCTTCAGACTCTTGGAGCAGATTAAGGGTTAGATGATAATTCAGATGGTTGGTGAGTTGGTGCATAGATATAGCATAATGGACGTCACATACAGGTTTGTTGATGACGAGGATGGAGGGACTGAAGTTGATGAGAGACGCAGTGTGTGTGAACACACCTCACGCTTTTGTCACACTTATGGATACATGTTTTGTAAAGAAGCACAATCACAATGTCTCAATTACTTGTGTGATTGAACATAAAACTTTCAACAATCAAAAGCAGAATCCTACTATGCATGAAATAAAACATCCACATAAAACAAAATGAAAGAGAGACATTCATACACATAAAAGTTGTGCACTTACCAAATAGATTGCTCAAGAAATTGAAATCATAGCCATTGAAGATATCAAAGATGAAACGCTCCTCCATGTATAGAAGAACAATCATCTGTGTCATGCTTCTTGCAATCGGAGGAATGTAACGAAAGTTACATATTAATTAATTCACACAGTAACGAAAACCAAAACCACATTATCTTCTTATTCAAAAGCAACCGATGACTTCATGCATCTATTCAAGCAAGAGAGAGTCATACCCATACATATGCATAAAGCTCATGCAAATAAAAGGTCAAGCAACTAAAAAATCGAAGATTCGTACAATTTAAGAGGATAAACGATGCCCTCTCCATGCACAATTTGCACTTAAAGGATCATACATAAATAACCAAGATAAGCGAATTACTCTCACACAAATGTGACACAATCGCCAATATTCATCACTATGCCACCATCGCATGAGCACTGACAATCCGTCGCCATACACCCCACGACTACTCCTAGTGATTGCCACTCCATCGATACAACCCCTGTGCTAATCTGCTCAATTTCTGCAATCATACGACTACCAAAAAGATTCCACAATATTGTTATCAACCCATCGAGACTGTTGGACCCACTAAGTACCACCGGCTAGCCATTACTTAACCAAAGTTGAAGGATAGTGTAAAAGAGAGTGAGAGAAATACACTTGCAATATTGATAGTTATAAAGATGTGAGAGCAAGGGTGCATGCAAGGGAAAGGGGGGCAAAAAGGTTAAGGAGTGCATGATGTCGTCGAAGAAAGAGTCCATGATTAGTCAAACCGCAATGTAATGGATCAGACGAATCCCCACTTAATGATTCAATCTCTACAACCATGTCGACTAGCCAAGATCGTGCGAAGGTTGGAGCGAAGGCGGGAAAGGGAGTTACGAAAGATGGTTTAGGCAAGGACCAAGATAAAGCAAAACCAAAAACGAGAAGGGAGGGATAAAGGAGGGACAAAAACTGTTATGATCATTGAGAAGACTTGAAGAAGGTTGGACAAAGGGGGCTCAAGAGATTGCATGCAAATGCGTGCACGGAGAAGGCGAATGCGCAAAAAGCGTAAAGGCACAAAAAAAGTTATGCGAAGTATCACTAAAAGTAGGCAGCGCTTCCGCATCACCGTAAAAAAGCGTCGCCGTTGCCGTGCCAAACAGGCAGAGTTTCCCCTGCACCGCTTGCAGAAGACTCGCCGCCGCCGTGCAAGACGGGCAGAGTTTCCCCTGCGCCGCTTGCTAAAGACCCTGCCGCTGCCATGCAAAACGGGCAGAGTTTCCTCTGCGCCCCACCAGCTGCAGCGGCAGCTATGGCTGCCCTCACTCTCATGCTCCCTCTAGACCTCCAGCGATTCCCTCTCTCTTCACCTTGCTGAGATGGCGGCTATGGCTGTGTTCCACAGCTATGGCCACCTCCAGCAGTTCTCTTCCTCCCTCGCCTGCAGACCTCCTCTTCAACCAGCAGCAGTTCCCCCTCCTCTCACTMGCAGCTCCTYCCAGCAGCAGCAAGCCAGCATTCACTCAAGTGAATTGCTAGCAGCACCAGCCACAAAYGATTGCTGGCTRGCTGCTTGCTGGYTGCTTTTATAGTTGTGRRAGGTAGTGGTAGCAGCCTGAGCTCTCAGCCAAAAATTCGAGCTYAGGCTGGRCCCTTGATCTCTTGGTGAGATCAAGGGCACATACCAGCCCCACACAGCAGAAATGGYCAGSTCCACTCATAAAGAAAAGGACCTGGCCCTCTTCCTGCTGTAAAACCAGCAAGGGGGGGCTGTAYCTAGCCACAACCCTTGTTGGTCTGCTACTGCTGAGGTTCAATCTCAGCAGTGCACCTTCTCCTAGACCTRGCCAAGTTCAGAGYCAGGCTCTTAGCCGGTTTGCTGCACAAGGTGCAGCGAACCACTTGGGAACATGGCCCGGACAGCGGCCAGGTTCAAGCAAAAATTAAGAAAGGTGCCCTCTTTCTCTCTCAACCCTGGCCATATTCGGTGCAAGCCCCCTTGCTAGTTTGCTGCACCACCAAGTGCAGCAAACCGTTTGGGAACCTGGCCCCGACTGTGGCCAGGTACGTTATTTCTTTTATTTTTGCAGGCGCCCGAACTTGGGCGCCATAGGTGCCAGGTTCCAAGGCTAAGAGTCCTGCTGCCCGTTTCCCTCAGCGAACCGGTGCAGGCAGGTATTGGTTCCTACACACACACACACAGTCTGAGTGGACAGTTCCCTGTTTTAGGGGCAAGTCCATTCGATTGTGCTTACCCCATACCAAAGGGGCAGCCAAAAGAACGGGCACAAAGAGAGAATAAAGAATCTGAAAATTTTAAGAAAATGTAGAAAGAATCTAAAGGAAGAAAATCTAATGAATATCTAGCAGCCGCGCAACATCTTTTAGGTAGAATAAGTCTAGTCTAAGACTTTCTACGACCGCGCACCCCTGCGGCCATGTCAAGACCTGCGGATGACTGGCCATAGCGCCGACTCCCGCTGTCTCGAACGGACACCGTTGTCGTCACATGTCAACGACGTCCCATGTCAACGACGTCATACATCAACGACATCAGGCTTTAGGTTTCTCAGTTATAGGGTTGGTCTGAACAACTTTTGGCAACGTCAATCTCAACCAGTTCCTCAATCCCATAAAAAATTCGGACAGCGACTGACCTTGACAAACTCGGGCAGAAACCCTTACAGGGGTTTCTGTCCCGACAGCCTTCCCCGTCCCCATTAAGCGACGTCCCCATCGCTTATCATAAGCAATACAAGGGGAAGTCTTTATAAGATCTCACCAATTATATCACATAATCGCATTATATCTGAAATTAATCCAGATCTTACATACTCACTCATAAAAAGTGAGGTTTCCGTCGTTCATCTTTCTTTCCTTTTATAATCACCTGGATACTCTTCTATGAAAATACTCCATGCATATTTCATTACTCACAATACGTCAAACATTGACTTACTTCTAATCATAACAGAGGCTTACTTTCAAGCCTTAAACAGATAGAGGCTTACTTTCAAGCCTTTAACATACAGAGGCTTACTTTCAAGCCTTTTGATTCTTTCGAACCTTCCTTCGAAGGCACTTTCATTCAGTCACGAGTTRRAATGGGGCCAKAATTAACCTCCGGCGGGTCTTTCCCCGGAACCTGGAATCCACCGTTGGCTTTATCCAACGTGAGGAGTTACAAGAACATTTAAGAAGAATGATCCCAGCGTCATCCCACTGGCGGCCACTCATTCTCTCTTCTTGTCTCTCATAGATGGGTCAGGCTTATCCCCCTGTTGGGACTCTCTTCAGGCTATAACCCCCTGTCTAGGTCTCGTCAGGCTTAACCCCCTGCGGGTCTTTCGTCACACAGCACATACTGCCAGGAATTTAACCTGGGTCTCTCGTGTCCATGGGGGTGCATTCCTAACACCTCAGCATGTCTCTCGTTGTCAGGAGTTTTAACCCGGGCCCCCCACTAAACACAAGGGTACTCACATTATACTACAGCATGTGCCAGCACCATCCTAGAGAGAAATCACCCTTTTCAAAAATCCTTTTCCAGTCCGGCTAATTCCCACTCCAACTCAATTGTCATGCACGATTTATCTCCTATATGTATTGTGAATGCGTCGAGGAGTGGTGTAATCCATAAAGGATAACATCTCGACATCAAGCCCCGCTTTAGACTCGAGCCTCACCACCTTCCCTCCGATTCCAGTGTAATGCATCCGTTAGTACCCTACCAGCAAGGTTGAACTACCCCTCCCTTATGACCTAAGCTGATCAGACCCGACCATAAAGTCGAGGCGACCCCATCCACCACAAAAGAAAAGGTGATTAATCTTTCCCTCATGGTGAGCGGTAATCGCCACCCTCACAAGCCAGGTTCCAACAAACATATTACTACCTTCCTCCCTTTCGACGATAGTGTAGCCATCCCCCTCGAAAGGAGAAATGACAGCATCCCGCTATGGACCACGAACAAAGTTCCGGTGCAGGCCTCACTACCGTCTACGGGGCTCACAACATTAGGATTCCTCATTGCATGACAATTAACACAGAGTCAAGTCATAAAGTAAGATAAATAATTGAATCACATGCCTGACGAATAAACGCATGTTAATCCAGTCAGGTATATAACTCAAGTACAGATCATTCCCTTAGACTCGCACTGACGAATTCTTACATTCATAATCACATACACGGAGTCCCATAAGAATTCCAGTTTTTTTTTTTTTTTTCCAGTCCTTCTTATATATGATGAACACTTCAACAATATAAGTATCCATCAGCTATTTCACAATACACTTCTTGCAATGAACATCCAATCATGATAAGAATCTCACAAAGTCCTTTGGTATCATAATCATCTTGCAACAAGAGTCACAATCCTATTGATAACTTTTCAACCTCAATACTTCAATTAATACTTTACAACTTTCTTGGTTAGCCTAAGACAAAAGTCAGAACCAACTGAACCATAATACAAAAGCAAGAAGGTTACCAAAATTGATGCCACCAATTACCTCCTCTACCCTTCCTTTCTAAAAGTTTTCACTAAACTCTTGGGATAAACTTCCGTAGATGTGCACCCGATACCCAATTTTTACTCCGAGATCCATCTAATTCCTCTATTTCATATGCCCCATGTTTTGTTTTCCTAGTGATCCGATATGGTCCTAGCCACCGACTGTCTAGTTTTCTGGACCACTGTTTTTCTAGCGACATATCATACAACAATACGATGTCTCCCACTTCCAACGACTCTTTTCGTACACGTGGCCTCTTGTCCCATCTTTCCTTATCAGCCTGCCTGCTTCCAGAAGTAGAGACAGTCGCGTCTTCAATCCGTTCTTCAGTCACCATGATCTGTCTTGCCCTCAATTCCAACAACTCTTCTGTTGAGAGTTTTGTTTCCACGTCCTATTTCTGCCAAGTGGTCAGGAAACTCTCAATCGGAAAAGTCGCATGCCGTCCAAACCATAATGTGATGGGAGCATACCCGGTTGTTCGCTTGACGGTAACATTTTCAACAAAAAAGGTTGCCCTCAAATAAATTGGCCATCTTGATGGTTCCCCCTTGCACCATTTAGCCAACAAGTTAGACAAGGTGGTATGTCCTCGTTCCACGGGTGCATTGGTCTGGGGATGCGCTCTCGTTGTATAACTGAAACTCACCCCAAGTCTCTTTAAAAGCGTTTGCACTTCCTTTGCTCGAAACTTGCCTCCTCGATCCATAACAATCTCTTGAATAAATGGATAACGGAGGTAATATTCCTCAATGCACTCTGCCAAGACTGATCCAGTACGTTCGCGAATGGCACGACCATCAACGAACCCAGTCAAATTGTCTCGTGCATCAAAGATGTATCTGTATCCATTTATCCCAGGTGGCATTACCAAAAGATCCGAATGCACCACCGCACCTGGTTCTGCCACATAACGTGGATTCAGGGGCTCGAGGTAGCGGATGTTAGACCTCTGCTGGCAAGGGAAACAAGATTTACAAAAGTCAATCACCATCTTGCCCATCCCTTCCCAAAATAAAGACGTTGGATCTTGTTCAAAGTTACCCGCGCAGATCTGTGTCCGCCGGCTACCCCATCATGCAGGGCAACAATCACATCCAACTGCCGAGAGATCCCGCATACCACCCTCTTTGGGACACCATCAGCAGCCTTCTTAAGGAGATGACCGTCACGAACAACGAATCCTTTGCTTTTCTCTGGCACAACCGGATCAACCTCACTTTCGCCCAATTCCCCATTCAACCACATTGCCTATTTTCTTATATTCCCCTTCGTACTCCTTTTTCTTAAACACTTCTTTGAGCTCACCGCCTCCTTCCTCCGCATTCATTAACCTCAGGTGATCCTCGTGAACCAACAAATTCATGATATATGACATCCTTCCAACGATCTGGAAAGCGCCATCAGCCCGCGTATGGCCCTGTTCAATCGTTACCGGATCAAACATAAGGTCGATGTCACCGGTCAAAGCCAGCCTCATCATTTCCTCTGCGGTCTGCTCGCCCCATGGATCCTCTTTGATGAAAGGTTCCTCCACCACGAGTTCTGGACGTACCTCGTGAAAGGCAGGAGCATTCCATATCGATTTCCCATGCCGAGTGGCTGCATCAGTCAGGTAGACAAAAATGTTAATACTCAATCGCGCCTCCTTTTCCTTCAGAAAGGCATTGACCGGAACTGATTCTTCCGCCTGATCCGCCTCTGGGTCCCATTCAACCCGACTCAACCCATCAGCACGATTCTGACTCCTCGAAATCCGCTCGATTTCAAAGTCAAACATCCAAATATAAGTTAACCATCGTGCAATGGTGGGATCAGCAGGTGAATAATTCCTTAAGGATTGAGCCAATGCAGTCGGATCCACCCGCAGGATGAAGCGTCTACCGAACACATAATTCCGAAAGATGCGGAAGCAGTGAAGCACGACCAAAGTTTCTTTTTTGAACTGGGAATAGTTCCTCTCAGCAACATTCAGAGTCCTGCTCTCAAATCTGAGAGGCATTTCCTGCCCCTCAGCATCCTTCTGAATCAAGACCCCTCCTAGGGCTGTGGGCCCCACATCAGTCTCAATAAGAAAAGGACGTTTTTCATCATCATCAAAAAAAGGAACTCCAAGGATCAATCCGCCCTCACGGAACTCAGTCTTTATGTCTTCCACGACCGCTTGCTGCTTCGGACCCCATCCCCACTTCTGGCCTTTGCGCACAAGCTTTCGCAAGTGCTCCACTCTGGCGGCAAACCTGCGGATGAAGATGCGCCAAAATCCACAGGTTCCGAGAAAACTTCGCACATCCGTGATTGACTTGAAAGGGGTCGGCCATTCCAAAATTTTATTAGTCTTCTTCGCATCCGGCCGACGACCTTTCTCATCGCAAAGGAATCCCAAGATCACTGCTCTCTTCATACAATGTCGAGACTTAATCCCACTAGCTGTGAGATTAAACTCTTTCAACCTCTTAAGAACTTTCACCACATCATTGATATGTTCCCAGACAAATCGGCGAATGCTCGGCAACACCTCCGCCAGGTCTTTCGTATGAGACCCTGGGATAGCCAAGTAGTCAATATACGGCGAAGTTATGTTAGGACAATAAGGCTGCATAACCCTCGTCATATATCTCTGAACAATGGCAACGACATTTGTCCACCCCTGCGGTGCCACACACATATGGATCAACCCGCGAGGAGTATACATCGCCATCTTGGGCCGATCCGCAGTGTAAATGAGAAATTGATCATACCCGGAATATAAATCAATCAGGATGATGATAGACCTCCCTGCACAAGACTCCGACAGTAGGTCCGCATGTGGGAGTCCACCTGCATCTCGCACTGTCACCGAATTCAGCTTCTGAAGGTCCTGAATCCATCGCAGAGTACCATTTGGTTTGATGAAACAGAACCATGGAGATGCATACGACCCATAAGAATAATCTGCAACCTTTGTCCGGATCTTTCTATCGAGATACGCGACCACTTTACGGTGATCTTCTGAATTCGGATAACGTGGCCCTCTTACATTCCATGGTTCGTGTGGTACAGTATGAACTCTGATCATTGGGATTTTATCGACATCCAGCCTTCCTCGCTCATCATCATCAAACGCATAGGAGAGATGTTCCTCCTTCAATATATCGATGATATATTCTTTTTCCTGCTCAGTAAGGAGGTCCTCCTCCCCAATGATCATACTTCCCACTCTTTCTTTGATTAACCGACATGGCCCCTTTTCACCTCTCTCTTTCATTTCTCTGATCCACTCGCGCTCCTCATGATAATAAACTTCCTCCTCTTGAGAGATCAGAACAGGTACCGGCTTCGCCTTCACGCCTACTTTCTTGTACTTACGTTTGGCGCCGGTGTCAAGCCTGCGTCCTCTAAAAAAGGACCCTGTCGGGTGGAGGGTAATTCCTGATTTTCTCCCTTATTCTCCTCCGACGGGGAGTAAACGAGGCGCATAGTTCCTACGCTTCCGGTGTCCGTGATGATTTCCGTCAAGGCTTGCATCACATTTGGATCAATCGCCGCACGTGTCGACACAAAATCGATTGCCTGCCCAATATTAGGCAGGGTCAGCGAGAACTCACGAGCATTCGGCTCCTCCCCTAACGATTCCTTCTCCCGTCTCAACTTTTCTAACTCCGGGAAGCTATAGGATTCCGGGTTCAACCGGTTCCGCGAGCAATAGGGTCCTGTGTTCGCACACTTGACCACTTCGTAATGACCGCAGACAGGATCACAAAGGATTACAAACATGATTCCATCATGCTTGTTAATGATGATGCTCTCCGATCGACATAGGAATGCCCTTCCCAGAAGCACCTCGTGTTCCACTCTAGGTAACACGTAGAAATACGAACGGACCTTGACCTTTCCGATCGTGACGAGAACGCCACTGGCTGTTCCGCAAAATGGAGTTGATCCACTAGCTCCCACCCAAAACCCATAGTCATCTCGGTTGATCTTCAACCCAGCTTCGATGGCATGACGCTCACGAATGATGTTCATCTCGGCTCCATCATCCACAAGTGCCGAGTACTCCTGCTGTCCAATCTGGACCTTCATATAACCGGTCGACACACTTCGCCAATCCATCTTTGTCCCAGGCGGGGACCAGTTAGCCTCCGGCGGAATGACTTCGCCGAGCTTAACAGTCATGACTCTCTTACGAGTCATCCGCTGTTTAAACTCTTCTTGAATCTTCGGCGATACCGCCAAAATTTTCTTCAGCGTGACCAAGTCGCGCTGACTTTCCAGAATCTTATCGACGAGTTGCTCGATATCGACCCCATGCTCCACGGGGATCGAGTAAATATTTTTATTCTTTCGCGACTCTTCCTCGTTTGCTTCGGCCTTCCCTTTCTGCGGCTCCCTTTCCAGTGCACGACGACGAGCCCGTTCTTCCTCTTCGGCCCGCAACTTCTCATCCTCGTTATCCTCATCGTTCTCACTAACGGGGATAGGCTCTTCTTCGACTGCCTTTTCAGACTCTCTTTCCTTCTGAAGCTGCTCATTTGGTCGCCGCATCCGAGTCTGCATGACTACAGTCGGGGCACTCCTCTTTAGCACAGGCCTAGGTCGCATCGTGCTTACCATTGGCCTAGTTTGTGATGTTTCTCTCGGAGCAGACGTCCCTGCTTGGCCAAATGCATCTTCCCTTTTATCACCCCATTCGCCGAAGAGAAAGACATTCGGCAATCCAGGCCAGACTTCCTCCATGTCCGCGCAAAGTCGGACGATAGAGTCCCGGCATCGGGCAAGCCGCCTCGTGATGGTTTGTGCTCGTTCCACCACTTGTTCCCTAAACCCTTCTGGTTCCGTCGGTGAGTCGTCAATATGTAACGAAGCCATGACCTCCTCGACCTCGGCCAACTGCGCTTCTTCAGGAGAAGCAATCCGGAACGTCGCTGGCAGGGGACGACCCATTCGGCGAAACGCCTCCTTCCTCATACCCCCTTCAATGTTGGGGTCGATTGAATTCCCTTCGTAATCAAAGACTTCACCGCGTATCGTGGTGAAGACAATTCCTTCGTATCGTGGTGAAGACAATTCCTTCCTTCTCATCTCTTGATAGAAGTTGGCAAAACCGCATAATATGACCCTTTTCTGCGCAATAGTTACATGTGGCTTCCTGCTGCTACGCCCAACGGCTTCGCTGTCCGTTCCCACGGCCTCGACCGCGGCCTCTTCCACCCTGTGGTTGAAACTGCCCTTGATCCTGCGAATTTTGTCTAGACGAACCACCGCCAACACCGCCATTCCCTCCTTGATTATTTTGTCCGCCATTGGTCCCCTGTCCACCTCGAATTTGATTCAAAACCTTCCTCTCCGCCTTTGTCAACTTACGAGGCAGCTCCTTTTCTTCCTCGCTCTCACTGTCACTTTCCTCTACCACTGGCTCTTTCCCCTTCCTCTTACTATTTTTCTCTTTGGCCAGCATGACTTGAAACTTCAGCCTTTCCTCTTTCATGCCTTCCATCATTTCTCTCATGCAGGTCAAAGTTTTATAGATCTTACCGTCCTTTACCTCTCCCAGCTTCACCTTCTCCCGTTCCTCCTTTTGTTGCCTCAACAACCGGTAGAGGATATCGTCGAATTTCCCCACCATCGCATTTTGCCGGACCTTAGTCCAGTCATACCTCCTTTGCATCCCTTCAACTAACTTCGACTGTTCGACGTCGTTGAAGTTATCAAGGAAGATGAGACAGCGATCTTTATCGGATAAATCCGGGATTAGGAGAGCCACACGCTCAAACTTCGATAAGAATTGTTTGGTAGTACCAAACTTCTTACGATCCACCGCCCTCAAATCTCGCAGGTCGAGTAACTGATCGCTGAGCTGGTACTTCTCCAGCAACCGCGCCTTAAAATCTGGCCAATTACGGGAGATTCGCACCAGCTCATCGATCTTATCTCGGTACTCCACCTGACAGTACCTCTTAACCATGCGAAGCATCTTCTCATCCGTCCATTCGTTGCTATACCCGAGTTGCTCAAACTTGTCTGCCCAAGAAGAGGCATGATTCCCATCGAACAATGGAACATCAATCTTGGGGTAGGGCTCTCGCTGCGACTGCCGGATGACCCGTGCCAATTCTTGAATGTCGTTCCTCCCATCGTCGACGTTGTTGCGACGTCCTGCGGCACCGTCCATCTAGAAACATAAACCCAAGAAATCAGTCTAGGAGTTTTGGAGACATCTATTAAGGTTCCTTCCTTACATTTATAGAGGCTCAGAGATTACTAACCTTTTTTCTTAGACAACCACTACGGCACAATCTTTCACTTGCTTCATTCTCGAGTGTCGTTCCACCAGGGACAACGGTAGTTTCCCGTTATCCCCGGCAACGGCGCCACCTGTCGAGCGCATCGGCCCCCGCGCGAGCGAGGACCCTCCCGGCCGCATCACGCAGGAGAAACTTAGGCTTTCAACTTTTTTAGAGACAATTTGAGGACGACACGGTAACCCGCGTCGACCCTTCGCCGCTCCGGCCGAGTGCGCCAGCTGTACATCCCGCGGCCCCTTATGACAGGACAGGTTCTCGCGGGGCACAACTTACCTTCCCTAAGGGGCTGTCACCACCCTTAGGGGCGTATCCCTACCGAGCTACCGACCCACATGCGAAAACTTTTATAATGCAATTGCAGAGGTAGGCCGACCGAGGGTGTTTACTCGTTCGCTGTAGCATAGGTATGCATGGTTAAACCCCAAGTGGACTCGAACGCCTCCCGTCCCTGGGGCGCTGATCTCCCAGGAATCGGAACACCGTCGGTCGACTAGGACGTGATATTCCAAGCGTAAGAAAACCTCAATCAATCCTAGTCCCTTCTTCCAAAGACAATCAAAAGTTAAACATCAAAGGAAGACTCAGGTCAACGTAAGCTGACATATATTCTGAGATCAACTTATATATAATACAGCCATGCATACCACTCGCCCCGATCAATTTGACAAGGGTTGATTTGACTTTCATCCAACGACGAGACACATGAGTTGACTCGCCTTCGGACCTCACTTATCAACAAAAGGACAAAGCATGACTTATACACGATGCAAAGCTCAAATGACATCCGACTAAAGTATCTACACTCTACTTGTCAGACGGTTGGATTGTCACGACTTTTCCGACTCGATGAGATACGTTGCCGAGTTCTTTCATTCCACCGCATGCTGACTGCAAGCAAGGAAATGCGGACATCCCAACCCTTAAGTAGAGCTAGGATCACACTGTTCTCTCGATGACATCACTACCTTTCCAACTTTGGTGTGAATGTCATTTGCAAGTAGTCCGGCTACCACTATACGAGTCAGTACTCGACTTGAACGTGACTGCCTCATTAAGGTCAAGGATCCATTTTCAAATTTTGTTGGTCGCTTCGTCCTGCTGAGCCATGATTACTTTTTCTGTCTCACGGATGATGAACTACCAGTCTGCGATATAAAGATATTCAAGGCAATGCTTTAGTTACATTTTTCCCGTCAACTAGTCTGATCGTCCCAGGCTTGCACTTCTTATGGTGCAACGCTATCCGCGAAGGTAGTGGATAGTCGCACTCCGTCCATAGCTAGTGATCGCACGAACTGGGCTTCCTATGGCGCCAGCTCCTCACTTATCTGTGGCTCCTAAGACGGCCACTAGAAGGGTAAACTATAGCGGTTCTTCTTAACGTGAGCCGTCAAGAACTTAACGCCTCCTGTGAATAGCATACGTCCATCCCCTAGGAGGTGGTCTGGGATACCCCTCGTCCTCGCCCGGGCGAACCCCGGATCTCAGAAGTCGGGCCGGCTCCGCCACAACAGCATGTTATCCCCCCGCAGTGCGGTCCACTTCGAGTCGATCACAGGGCCGGCCCCTAAGGCAACGAACCCCCGCCTCAGATGCCTCCTAGGGAAAGGAAACGCCTGTACCACAGCAGACGATCAACCCCTTGCCGCCTGACGTCAAGGTGAACCTAGACGAAGAAGAAGATCACAGAGAAGAAAAACATTCAGACAGACGGGCATAGACAAAGGTGGTTATTCGGGAAAGAATGGGTAACATCTAGAACGAGTCCATGTCCGATTAAGTTTCTTTTTTTTTTTGTGTGTGATCGTTCCTTTTATCGTTGTCAACTGATTTTCTCTCTTGTGACAAACATGCAAACAAGAGATAAAAGACAAACACCCTGTCCCCATTTTCATTGACATGGCCAATCTCGTTTTCAAGCTTTCTTCTACCTACCTGCACATTAGATCAAACAACAAGTTCAAAGGAAAACAATGCAATTCACACTCACGTCAGACTTTCATTCACACACGCAAACACACATCTTCTCTACCTATCCAGTGAACATTCAGAGAATAGGGCCAAGCAAGTGTGGGTTCACACAGGTGTGAAGGGGTCTGAGTCAAACAACTGACCGTGATTGAAGTTGAAGAGACGGCCCACTCAAGAAGACCGTGTAAAATCACACTCCAGAGAAGACAATCGTCACAACAAGTCGCCCGCAAAACGATCTACACCACTTCCTAGTACGGTCGCTTACCGCGACACCCTCTCAACACACAACCACCTCCCAGTAATCTGACGGTGTCTCAGCGTCTCCGCCACCAACCGCACCACCACGCCGTTGTCGACAATACCAGAACATGCTGCCACAAAATGCCCCTCACAGTCTAAGCGCTTCCACGTCACCACCTAGAACGTGCTGCTGCTGCTGCAAAAGTTCAGCAGCACGTCCGCGTCGCTGCCAGAAAAAACACCGTCGATGTCGGAAGATTTTGACAGCACCTCCGCGTCACCACCAAAATCTCAGCGATGCCGCTGCAAAAAATTGGCAGCGCTTCCGCGTCACTACCTAGAACGCAAAGCCGCTGCCGCTGCCGCAAAAAAAAAAACCGGCAGCGCTTCCACATCACCGTCAAAAAGCGTCGTCGTTGCCGTGCCAAACAGGCGAAGTTTCCCTTGCACCGCTTGCCGAAGACTCGCCGCCGCCGTGCAAGACGGGCGGAGTTTCCCCTGCGCCGCTTGCTAAAGACCCTGCCGCTGCCGTGCAAAACGGGCAGAGTTTCCCCTGCGCCCCACCAGCTGCAACGGCAGCTATGGCTGCCCTCACTCTCATGCTCCCTGCAGACCTCCAGCACTTCCCTCTCTCTTCACCTTGCTGAGATGGCGGCTATGGCTGTGTTCCACAGCTATGGCCACCTCCAGCAGTTCTCTTCCTCCCTCGCCTGCAGACCTCCTCTTCAACCAGCAGCAGTTCCCCCTCCTCTCACTMGCAGCTCCTYCCAGCAGCAGCAAGCCAGCATTCACTCAAGTGAATTGCTAGCAGCACCAGCCACAAAYGATTGCTGGCTRGCTGCTTGCTGGYTGCTTTTATAGTTGTGRRAGGTAGTGGTAGCAGCCTGAGCTCTCAGCCAAAAATTCGAGCTYAGGCTGGRCCCTTGATCTCTTGGTGAGATCAAGGGCACATACCAGCCCCACACAGCAGAAATGGYCAGSTCCACTCATAAAGAAAAGGACCTGGCCCTCTTCCTGCTGTAAAACCAGCAAGGGGGGGCTGTAYCTAGCCACAACCCTTGTTGGTCTGCTACTGCTGAGGTTCAATCTCAGCAGTGCACCTTCTCCTAGACCTRGCCAAGTTCAGAGYCAGGCTCTTAGCCGGTTTGCTGCACAAGGTGCAGCGAACCACTTGGGAACATGGCCCGGACAGCGGCCAGGTTCAAGCAAAAATTAAGAAAGGTGCCCTCTTTCTCTCTCAACCCTGGCCATATTCGGTGCAAGCCCCCTTGCTAGTTTGC
>BFEA01000530.1:615208-625589 GCA_003427395.1 Chara braunii | reverse complement strand
TAGATCTCAGCCGCGCGATCTTGAGGATCGCGCGGCCGAGATTGGCCGCGCCCAACTGCCTTGGGCTGCTCCAAAAGGAGCTAGCCCGGTAAGATGCTTGCAACCTAGCTTGATCCCGGTACCAGATAGGTAAGAGTCCTCTGCGATAACCTACTGGGCTAGCTCCTATCATGATAATGACAGGAGCAACTCGCCTATGTGAAGAGCTCGCTCAGTCAGGTTTCCCCCATATCGTGACCTTGCAGGCTTTGCCTCCCGCTTCTTCCCTATGGATGGCTGCCCATCCACCACTCCGGGCCCGCCCATCAGGTAGGCCTCGGTATAGGCCTGCTGACCTCACCCTGGCTCGAGGTTAACCTGGTGGCCCAGAAAAAAAGAAAAAAAACCTTGCTATTCCTCTCGCACCGTAGCCGTATACCCTGCGCATCCCTCCTTTTTAGCCTACTTAGACTCTGAATCGCGCGGCTGCTAAGCCGCGCGACATCTTTTAGGTAGAATAAGTCTAGTCTTAGACTTTCTACGACCGCGCACCCCTGCGGCCATGTCGAGACCGGCGGACGACAGGCCATAGCGCCGACTCCCGCTCTCTCGAACGGACGCCGTTGTCATCACATGTCAACGACGTCCCATGTCAACGACGTCATACATCAACAACGTCAGGCTTTAGGTTTCTCAGTTATAGGGTTGGTCTGAAGAACTTTTGGCAACGTCAATCTCAACCAGTTCCTCAATCCCATAAAAAAATCGGACAGCAACTGACCTTGACAAACTCGGGCAGAAACCCTTACAGGGGTTTCTGTCCCGACAACGTTATTAATTGTCAGTGCTCTGCCGAAAATAGAAGTGTGCTTATTGCGCCAAGCGGTGAGTTTGGTCAAAGCCAGTGTATTGATCCAACTGTCGTTGGACGACGGTCGGCCATAGGCTGTCATGGTGACTCCCAAGACACGGACTATAGCCCCTTGAGGGAGCCAGTGGATGTTGGGGACATCTGGTGGGCGCCCCCCTTGATGGTGGATCCACCATCCTTCTGTTTTGCTCGCCCAATTTACCACCATGTCTGATACTTCCGCAAACTTATTCATTAGCTGCTTGATTTCTTCCATATTTCGATGTGCGGCATCCATCATAATGGTGAGATCGTCCGCGAACAACGAACACACTTGAACAGCATCCTCACAGACTCGTGCGATTCAGAGTTTTGTAATGTCCTTGTTGGTGCGGAGATTGACAGACAAGACCTCCATGATGATGAGGAAGAGGAAGGGGGCAATGGGATCACCTTGGCATACTGATATTTCCAATTGAATTGGCGGGGCTAGGGATCCATTTATATGCACCCTTGTGGTTGCATTGTAGTGGAGAATGCAGACCCACCTACGAAAGTCCGACCCAAAGTTCATTTTTTTCAAGCATTTATCTAGGAATAACCAATCTACATGGTTATATGCCTTCTCAAAGTTTATAAATACAAGTGCAACGTTTTGCTTGGTTTGTCGGGTTAATTGGATAACCTCGTGGATTAGCAAGATGTTTTCTTGGATTTGTCTCTGCTGCATAAAACCTGTTTGTGAAGGATGTATTATATCCTCTAGGACCGGAATCATTCGATTCGCAAATGCTATAGCTAGCATCTTATAGCCTATGGTGAGGAGGGTGATTGGTCGGTAGTTCCAGATGTTAAACTTATCCCTTTTTTTTGTAGAGGAGGGACAACACACCTTGCCCCACCAACTCTCTCATTTTTCCTGTGCGCCATACATCATTATATTAGTCCATAAGGTCCGAGTTCATATAATTCCACATTGTCTCCCAAAACTCTTTCGGGAGACCATCCGGCCTAGGAGTATTCTCCTCATCCATCTGCATGAGGGCCTTCCATATTTCTTCTTTGGTTAGGGGTGCCTCAAGCTGCTCTCGCTGCTTCAGGGAAAGTGCCTTGTTAACAGGTTTAAGGAAGTCTGCAATTTGTCGTAGGCGGGTGTCCCCCGCACTGGGAGGGATACGGGAGACAAAAAGGTCTTTGAAAAAATCCCGTGCAATTTTGACGCATCCTGCCATAGTGAGTATGGGGTGGGTGTATACCCCTCCTAGTCCATACAGTGCTTCCACGACCGTGCGTTTGGCTCTTGCCCGGGTTGGGCCAAAGAACTTTGTGTCCATTGTGCTTTCCCTGGATTCTCATCCCTTGCCAACGATACCGTGCTTGCTATAACAACTGGGGTTTAACTGTTTGTAATGCTTGTGTGTGTTGTTTTGGGTTTTCCATATCAGGTTGCTGTTCTCGCTCTTAAAGTTGGCTCATGAGAACGATTTTTTGTTGGTTGCACTGATTTGCAAGCTGTTTGGAGAATTCGTTGCATTTTCTGGTCAAGAAGAAAATACCATTGTTGAACCATGTTGAGACTAAGTTGATCTCCGGTTTGCGGTCTCTCCAATAGGCCCAAGCCTGGGCCAGATACCGCTGAAATGTGGTAAGGTGAAGCAACGAAGTATTTAACTTGTAGAAGCCAGGACCTTGGTCTGGTCTCTTCCGAAAGGTTAGGGCCACCATGCATATTTTGTCGTCCAGGTCTGGGTGGGGACTGGAAGGGAGTATTGCAGCTAGAGTTAGGCTGCCCGCCAAGGCTTCTGAGACTAAAATTAAATCTATTTTGGACTTTGAGAGTCTGGATGGGTTATTATTGCGGAGGCAGGTGAAATTCCGTTTTGTGGGAAAGATACACTAGGAGTCGAAGAGAGAAAGGTTGCTACATAAACGATTGATCATCCCTTCGTCCTCTTCGGCGTGGCACAGAGTGGACGGGAGCACTTGCCAGCGGTCTAATCATTGGTCCAGGGCAACATTGAAGTCCCCTGCCAAAATGATCGGAATGCCCTGGGGGATTTTTGTTTGGATTATTTCAAAAAAAAATTCTCGTTCTTGCACCGTATTGGGGGCATACATGCAAAAAATACAAACCACCTCGAGCTCTAGTGCCCCAATATCCACACCCACCGACCCTCCTCCCGGTCCCGGTCCCAGTGTAACACATCCAAGCGTGACTCCGAGGGAACCCAAATCGCCATCCCTGCCCTTGCCAGGCCGGGCGCATTTGCCCGATATGCCTGGAAGGGCCAGACCGCCTTGTGTGCCCTGTAATGCTCTGGTGTGTCCAATAGGTGGGTTTCCTGAACACAGACTTCGTCGGGCCAGCTCCGTCCTCCCACTCCCCGAAGCTGGTCCCATATTGCCTGGGTTTTGTCCGGGTTGTGGGTGGCCAGACCGTTGACATTGATGGATCTGAGGTCGAAGTTCTCGTTTTGCAGCGTTTGTCTCTAGGTCCTATTTCGGCCGTACACAATGTTTATCCACTCCATTTGCGCCAATTTCCTCGTCACCCATTCCTGTCAATGGGCTCATAGTGAATGCCATGAGTGAAGATCCCACGATACCCCGTCATTAATAATGTTTTTTCGTAGCATGGAGTATAGGCAGGTGATAATCTCAATGTTGGACCCCGTATGACAGGGTTTAATCTTCGGATGTTGTAGTTCTAACAACAGATTGTGTGAGACCCACGTAAGATCCACCTCCTTATTTTCATCAAAGAGGATTTACAGACCATTGTCCGCGATTATGCAGGAGCCGGAGCCTACCCTTATTATTGCCTTTGCCCCTGGATCATAGTGATTATTGATGAAATCCTTCGCATCCCTCACCTTAAAAATGCCCTTCCCCTCTCCATCCTGCTACAGCCTCCAGCCGTGCAGTGTGACTACCCCTCGGCAAGGGGTGTAGTCATTTACCTCTAACGGGAAGAGACCCACTTCCCATCTTCCATTTTTCTTCCGGATTGGGATCGCTAGGACCTTGTCGCCCCTGGGGAGCGGGTCTTGCATGAGACCCTTCTCTATGAGGTGGCAGAGGCATGAGCAGCATGAGAGCTGCCCTCCTTTGTTGCCTTGCTCAAATGGGGGCGAGTCGGATGAGGAGTTGGGGGGGGAGGGATGGGGGGAGGGATGGGGGGGGGCGACGCCGTGAGGATACTGTCATTGGGTGGGGGCGCGTCCGCTCCCTAGGGAGAGAGGGGGGGGGGTGTCTAATGAAACTGACCAAGGACAATACGCCAGACCCGGTATTGTTATCACAACTTGCGCAATTCTCTCTACTCGTCCCTTCCCACCAAAGAGCTCGTCTATGATGAAACAAGGCAGTACGACCCTTATCTAAGTCGAAGAGAATTGAAAGCCAATCACATGCCTTACTTTCACGATGACTGATATCGGTCCGTTCTCCTCCCAATACATTTTGTCAACTCTTCTGGCCGTTGCCGACTTAGTTAGTGACAAAGATATCGAAAGCAGGGTTTTTTGCCCAAGTGCTAGTTTCATACTATACGCGGTTCAGAGGAACTCAGGGAGGTATAAAGTGACATGAACAACTATGTCTTCCCCATGATCAATCCAACTAGACTCGACCCAAACAAAAATGTTCGCATCCAATGTTATACCTTCCCATGGATCTATACATTCATTCTCCCAGACCCTTCCATAAATCAATATTTTAAGCCCATCTTCCTGCTTGACTAGCATGATAATTTCATGCTGGCACTCCACGAACACCCTCTTGGCCGCAATCGAGCTGCCTCGAGACCCGTTCACAGACACAGGCGCCCAAAAGGTGCCCTTCTATTATTGTGTAGGGTTCCTTCCTCTTTTTGTCTCCCATTCCATACTTTTGTGAGTAGGATATGACCTGCGTAGCACAACAAATGTGTTCGTGCCCCTCCGTGTTCGCATGAACCTGTTCGCATGCTCGTGCAAATAGCTCACGAACGTGTTCGGGCAAACAATTTTGTTTTTGTAAAATAAAAATATTATTTTTTTTCGGTTTTTGATTTTTAACTCACGTTTGGCTACAAATTTGAAGATGAATCCAAGACAAAAGTTGCTTTTTTTTTTTTTTTTTTTGCGTTCAGAGGGTTTTTGGTGGTAGTTTGTGTTTGGTGAACATGTTCGGGTTTGCCTCCGAACGTGAACACAATGCTACACAACCTATGACTTTGATTCTAGGTAAAAAGGGATGGAAGGTCCTCTATTACTTATCATAATATTGGTCACCATTTCAATTCATCCTTCATCATATTGGTCTAATAGTCTTGATGAGTCTTCATCCTAACTCATAAGATGTACTCTTATAAGATTTGGAAGACATTCTACAAGCAAACATATGGGACTTCTTAACGTGGCTCCGAACTACCTAAGAATGAGGATGTCCTTCCCAACTGTGCTAACCCCTAGCATGAACATAGTATGGTAATTATCATAACAATTTAGGTAGCACTAGCGACCTTAACATATACTAGCATATCTCGCTCCAATAACTGACATGCACAACAACATTAATACAAGGGATAATAACAACACTAACGAGTGCATCTAAAGCACATAGCATCGTCATAAATACTTGTGAATAAAAAATTGCAGGGTGCTAACAACAACTGTCATGATAGGAATCAAATTTTGCTCGTGACCCTAACATGCTCCTATATATTCAATATCCCAAGGTAGACTTCTAGTGTGCTCTAACAATTACAAGATTCATGAGCATTCCTGGCCACCGCTAAACTCCACTAAGCCTTAGCTAGATGACTTCATCGCCTTAGCCCTACCTTGACCATGTCGACATGGCAAGATTCATCTTCACTCAACCCTACCATTCTCTCAAAAGGTGACAATAACTTACATCACCTTTCATATCACAATGACTATACACAAGTTCAATTAAAGTGGTTATAGATAAATATGATTGGTTTGTCTAGACATGGGCATGCAATTTTTAATTAGAACGAATATTGATTAGTTGTTGTTTTGGCTAGATTATCAATTATAAGGCCCGAGTTCATTCCCCTCCACGACTTCGGTAGGCATCCAGGGTCCCCGACAATAGCGTCACCTGCCGAGTGTGTGGGTTTCGCACCCCATATGATGGGGATCCTCCGAATGTGTCACGTAGGATTGGTATATTGAATTACTCAACTGACTTAATCCACTCCGACCAATATAGGTAGTTAAGATAGGTATGGGATGTAAGCACAAGGTAGGAGGAATGTTTTTGTATTATGCAAGTACATATCGAGGATAGGTAATCAAATAGTCATTAAACTCATTACCAGTGTTACCAGCCCGTACGATCGGAGCCCCCTAGGCTGACCTCCGAGCGTTCGGGGCCCATTCCTACAAGGGTTCATATCTCGCCGAACCCCTTTTGGATACTTCTTTTTTTTTTTTTTTTTTTTTTTTTTTTTTTTTTTTTTTTTTAATGACAAACGACAATATCGCGCATCCACCCTAAAATTTCACAATAATCTGGGAGGTCGAAAATTTTAGAAGCCCCCTCGATTTTTTAAATCTTTTTTATAAACATTTTCGTATATATTTGGTCGCACGCCCCCCCCACCCCCCCCGATAAGATGGAGAAACCGAAGGAGAATGTGGTCGAGAATCGAAACCTTACGGCGACAAAGATAACTAAGCTGCCCGAACAACGAGCGATTACGAAATCACAACTCCCTAAGATAGTGGTCTCCCTCTTCAAGGGAAAAAGAAATCTGGATGGATCAAGTTGCTTGAGAAAGTTTTTGCTAGATTCAGTGTCATGGAGAAATTTGCCCAGCTACTCGAATACGTGTAGTGGAAGTACCGCTCGGAGGTATAGAAAGTGGTGGCAAAGACAAATGAGTGTTGGGTTAATTTTAAGCGTGAGATGCAAAGGTGGCTTAAGTTGGAAGATGATTTGTTGACAATGAATGACCTTAACAAGTTTGATAGGGATGAGTACTCGACGGTAGAAGCGTTTGTCACGATATTTGAAGAAATGGCTAAGAGGGTCCTAAGGCTGTCTGAAGAGATGCAGTGCTTCATTTTCTTCGGAAAGTTATCTGAATGCGGGGCAATGAAGTCGATTGAGAAAGATGACGGGGGATACAATGAAGAGGAATTTGGTGTCCGATGACCTTAACCAAGTGTTTCACCACCAGATGAAGTTGGAGAGTAAGAAGAGAAAGGTGAGACATTCAGGCTCGTGGGCGGACCCTTCCCTGGGTGGGTTCTTGTATAAGGTAGTCAAGCAGTTGAAGAAGCTTAAGAGAAAAGTAACTGTAGAGGAAGCAATGGTGGTTCCCCAGCCGTAGGAGAAAGGAAGGGGGAAGTCTAAAGAAGAAGAGGGGGAGACATAAGAGAAAGAGGAGTAGGAGCCGGTTATCAAATTGACATGCAAGGACAGAACTTGGAAGGGGGCAATGTTCCTATGGAGCCACCCTTAATAACGAGCACGCCGCTCACATGACCTAGTCCATTCTGTCAGTGCTTGACCGGACCCCAGTTTGGGTCTGGGCCAAGAATTATGCCTTGGAGTTCATGGCTGGGTTGCAACGATGGTCGCATCTTTCCGGGTTTGCCTCTAGGGTTGCCTCAAGGGATGACGCAAGTAGTGCCACAAGGAATGCCACAAGGGCAAATTCAGCTAGGAGGCCAATGGCAGCTAGGGCAAAGTCAACAAGGTAACCAAGGACAGGGCCATGGGCAAGGTTAAAACTTCGAGCAAGGTCATGGACGAGGAAGGAATGGAGGTAGAGACTAAGGAGGATGTGAAAACAGTGGTATAAGAAATGAAAACCAAAGAGGAAATTTAAACAGTCAAGGCGGTCAAGGAGGGTATGTGGTTAAGGAAACACCAACTAGGGAAATGCTGGTCATATGGGTAGGAGTTATGACCAAGGCTATAATCACAGTGGGGGCTAAGGCTACAACTAAAATTATGGCCAAGGATATAATCTAAACCCCGAACAAGGATTTGGCAGAGGCAACATTGAATGGAGTGGTCAAGGGTAGGCGCGCGAGTCGATAAACATTAGCATGCTTATCTGCACCCATTACCTGTTAAAATGACACTCATTAAAAAAGGGGCCGCATGCATAAAATGGATGAGATGAATGAGATCATAACTTCGAGCATCGATGGCGACGTACATGATAAGCACAGAAGCATCATAGACCAGAACATCACAGGGGGTATCGGGAAGGAGGCACTTCAGATAGCCGGGTTGGGGCCACGTGCACCAGCCATGTTCCGGATATAGCAGGAAAAGGAGGAATGATGGTGAGAGTGGAAGATGAGGTAAAACTTAGCGGGCATCTGGGCGAAAAACCACGGATTAAGGAGGTGGGGTGACAACGTCCGTCCCGTGGAAGAAGGGGAAGAAGAGGAGACGGGTAATGAGACAGAAGGGAAAGAAATGGCTAGACAAACTTTGGAGAAGATGAAAGATATAATAGGTAAGATGAAAAAGGTACCACGCGAGACTTGGCACGATTTGCGAGGAAATTACGGAATAAGGAATAACTCCCAAAATGTTTGTGACAAATCGAGAATCAGAGAAGGAGATAAGAGGAGTCGGTCATCCATGATACCCTCAGATGAGCTTGGCACCAAGATCCGGACTTACATTTAGACTATCACACAATATTATACCATACACGATGCGAAAGTCAGGAGGCGCAGACCCCACCAAGGAGCCAGCACAACCCTCCTAGCCAACCGACAGTGAACAACCGATAGCGATAAGAGGGGGATGAGCATGCCGAGGATGAGAAGCTGCAGGAGGACGAGAGTTGGTAGACCGAACTAAGAGCGAGGCGGAAGAAGCAAGGGTCTAAGGAGAAAAAGGAACCGCATAAGGAGACATCCATCAGGAGGCTGACAAGAGGACAGATTGGAGGGTAGCTTTCAAGGGGCCCTAAAAGGGAGGACGACACAGAGTTCCAAGGCAGAAAAGGAAAGGATGGCCGAAAAGAGGCATTGTAATGGACAGGAAAGGGCTGCAACAGGGGAATGGTACCAATGAGCAGATGGAGGAGAGGAGCAAACTTATGAGAGGCAGAGTGAGAAGCCCATCGAATGAGGAGGAAGCACCACCTGCGACAATTGAGCCAAGAGAAGGGAGGATGCTGGACGAAGAAAAGTCAGCGGGACAAGGAGCAAAAGGTGAGGAAAAGGAGCCCTTAGACATAGGGGACGAACAAGTGGGCATACACCAAGGCAAAACTCATCCCCAGAAAGACTGGGGCTGAAAAGAAGGGGAAAGGACAAGTGGTTGAGGAGGCAGGTACTGAGAGGTCAGGACAGCGACTTGAGCAGGAGTAACTAACCACCTAGGAGGCTAAACCCTCTTGGGTGGATCTGATTGGCCAAGCTGATTCACCTAATAGGAGAGACGAGAGGCCGAGTCGAGTGGCACCTGAACAAGACTTGGACAGGGAGGAGGATGCCGAAAGGAAGTTGCTAACATTGTTCTTTGAGGTTTGGCAGACGTTTGGCATACCCAGAGAGGCCCTAGATGGAGAGGCCATGGCCCATGGATGGACCAAAGAAAGTTCCTGAAAGATGCTGTACACGGATTTGTGTCGCAAAGGAGTATGATAAAGGAAGGCTTGGTTGTAGCTGAGAAAGCCGATGGCCAATTACACAACTCCTGGAAGAGGTGTCGAGCCAGTCCTTTGGATCAATAGATTGCCGACTTTGATATGAGGAGCTGCATGCGGTGAAGACAATGGTAGAGGGAAGGAAGGCAGCGGAGCAAGAATTTGAGGAAGCGAAGCAGGAGCTATCAGGGTTGAAGCAAGATGTGGCGGGGTTGAAGTAGGAGGTGACGGGCTGAAACAAAGAGTGGTTGGGCTGAAGAAGGAGGTGGTGGACTTGAGGAAGGAAGCAACAAGTCCAAAGGAGGTGAAGAATGGCAAGTCAGATCTTGGGACTGAGCAAGACACTAAAGCACAATGAGAATATGCGAGAGAGGAGATGGAAGGACATGGACGCCAAGTTGTCAACTCAGCTAGTAGACAGGAGGGAGGTATAAAAATTGGGCATTCAGAGAGTGGCACCAGCAAGAAGGGGAAGGAGTGCAGGAAGAGGAAAAGCAGGTCATGGTGTGAGAGAGTGTGATGATGACCCATAAGAGGCTCTTGCAAGGCGAGAGGAGGCGACAGGGCAGTTCCAGTGGCAGAGTCTGGTGGACCTGGCTTAGGGTAACGACTTTGAGAGAGTAGATGAGGTACCAGAGAGAGAGGCAGTGGGAGTTGGTGGAGTTGACGAGAGTTTGGAGGAAGAGAGAGAGGGTCCTAGGGTAGGAGTAGTTGAGGAGCCGCGTGAGTTTGAGATGGAGGTGGACCAGGGAGAGGACAAGACATGGGGTATGGCGAAAATAGCGTTGCTTACTGTAACACTCGTGCCAGGTGCACGTGCGAAGATAGATAGATAGATAGATAGATAGATAGATAGATAGATAGATAGATAGATAGATAGATAGATAGATAGATAGAGAGAGAGAGAGAGAGAGAGA
>BFEA01000530.1:538653-554072 GCA_003427395.1 Chara braunii | reverse complement strand
GATGCCCCTTCCCCGGTCCGGTCGATTGTCGAAACCGCATTGCAACGTGCTCATGGCACAATTGCGGGATTACTTGCACACTGCAGTACCAACTCTGTTGATGGATGCCGGAGTAGAGGTTGTCGACCTTCACGCCTACATTGCGAAGATCGACCGCGAGTTCAAGACGCAACGGTACGACGACATCGACGCACCATTGTTATATGTACGCATTCAGATCGGAGAGGCGACCTGCAGCGCTTTGATCGATTGCGGAGTATCTCGCAACTACATGAGCCAGGACTTTATGGTACGCGCCGGCCTTGGCCCACGCGTCCGGAGGAAGTCCCAACCGACGCAAGTCACGTTGGCAGACAGTCACACGCACAAGTCAATCGACCGGTGCATTGATGACCTCCCAGTGTACTTTGCCCTGCATGCAAGCAAGGCGGTGTCCTTCGATATCTTGGACACCAAATTCGACATGATCTTGGGCATGTCATGGCTGCGAAGCAAGGATCACCCGGTGAACTTTTACCGCCGCACCGTTCACGTTCGTGATCGAAACGGAGTACTAGTCCCATGCACGGTAGCTCCTCCTTACCCTTCGATCAGCTGCCACGTGGTGTCCGCCGCAAGCATGCGAGCTTCCATCATTAGAGACGACATCGAGGAGATGGGGGTGTGTTTTCTCCACGCCCTCCCGCCCCTTGACGCTTCATCGACGGACTCATCTTCGGACCCACGCATCACCGAGCTTCTCGACGCCTACGGCGACGTGTTCGAAGGCCCGCACGGAGTAGTACCGGATCGGCCCATCCGCCACGAGATCATCCTCGAGGACGGGGCCGTACCTCCGCGAGGTTGCATCTACCGAATGAGCGAGGAAGAGTTAAGTGTGCTACGGGCACAACTCGACGACCTTCTGGAGAAAGGCTGGATTCGGCCTAGCTCATCGCCATACGGTGCTCCTGTTCTCTTCGTCCGGAAGAAGAACAAGGATTTGCGGTTGTGCATCGATTATCGCAAGCTCAACGCACAAACGATAAGAAACACCGGCCCTCTTCCATGGACCTCAAGTCGGGATATCACCAACTCGAGATTCGGAAGGAGGACCGCTACAAGACCGCGTTTAAGACGCGATATGGGCATTTCGAATGGCTGGTTATGCCATTTGGCCTTATGAATGCCCCGGCCACTTTCCAAGCGGCTATGACAACGGAGTTCCGACACATGCTGGATCGATTCGTACTTATCTACCTCGACGACATCCTGGTGTACAGCCGGAGTTTGGACGAGCATGTGGAACACCTCCACACCGTTTTGGAGCGGCTACGACAAGCCAAGTACAAAGCCAACCGCGACAAATGCGAATTCGCGCGGCAGGAGCTGGAGTATTTGGAACATTATGTGACGCTGCAAGGCATCCGTCTGCTTGCGGACAAGATCGAGGCCCTCCGCGTATGGCCCGAGCCCACCAACACCACGGACGTTCGTTCATTCATGGGTTGGCGGGCTACTATCAGCGATTCATCACCGGATACTCAAGGATTGCTGCACCTATGATGCGATTACAATCGCCAAAGGTGCCATTCGTATTCGATGACGACGCACGCCGGTCATTCCAAGCACTTAAGACGGCCATGCTCATGGCACCCGTCCTTAGCATCTATGACCCCACCCTGCCTACGAGAGTGACAACTGACGCTTCCGGCTATGGCATTGGGGCAGTCTTGGAACAACACGACGGCGACGACTGGCACCCTGTGGAGTATTTCAGCCACAAAGTTCCTCCCATCAACTCGCTTGATGATGCAAGGAAGAAGGAGCTGCTCACGTTCGTGATGGCTCTCAAGCGATGGCGGCACTTCCTCCTTGGGCGTCGTAGGTTCACATGGGTTACGAACAACAACCCACTGACTTACTACAAGACGCAGGATACAGTGAGCAACACGATCGGACGATGTATGTACTTCATCGACCAATTTGACTTCACACCGAAACATCTTCCCGACCTCTCCAATCGCGTAGCAGATGCACTCTCGCGAAGACCTGATCTTTGCGCTATGACACATCATGCCTTCGCATTCGACGAGGAACTTCAGCGACACTTCATCCGGGGCTATGAGTCTGATCCGAACTTCGCCACGTTGTATGCGCAGCTATCTTCGGATCACCCGCCGGCCAGCCACTATCGCATTGCCGACGGGTACTTGCTCCTCCACTCGAGAGGCAAGGACTTATTGTGTGTCCCACGAGACCGTCGTCTTCGGACTCGCCTTCTCTGGGAGTACCATGACTCGCGACTCGCCGACCATTTCAGAGTCAACCGCACTATTGCACGGCTTCGACAACGATTCCGATGGCCTGACCTCATTACCGATGTCACTCGGTATTGCGACTCTTGCGAAGTTTGCCGACGAAGCAAGCCCCGCAATCGCAATCCCTACGGCGAGTTGCGTCCGATGCCTATCCCACGGGAACCCGGCCTCTCCATTGCCATGGATGTCACCGGACCATTTCCCCACGATCGTCTCGGGCACGACGGCATCCTCACGGTTGTGGACCGTTTGAGTAAGTATGCGCGTTTTCTCCCTTGCAAGTACTACTCCACGGCTCCCGAGCTGGCACGCCTCTTGCACACCGGTTGGAACTGTGGCCACGGTGTACCGGAAGACATAGTCAGCGACCGCGACACTCGCTTCATGTCGGCATTTTGGACTGCTCTCATGCAGGAGTCCGGCACGAAGATGAAACCAAGTTCGGCTCGGCATCCACAGACGGACGGGCAAACGGAGCGGGCACATCAAACCGCTCAAATGATGCTTCGTACGCTCATCCATCCGGACCAGAAAGATTGGGTTGACCGCCTTCCCAACATCGAGTTCGCCTACAACACTTCGGTGCACCCGGCGATCGGTGTGACTCCATTCGAGTTGCACCACGGTGGACGGAAAGGCCGTATCTTCGCCGACGTTCTCCTCCCACGACCAGCCGACATCGACGCCGCTTGCTCTTCCGCTTCCGTCCAGAAGTACAGGGAATTGCTGGCTCAAGCCCGCGCGAACATGCAAAAGGCTCAAGTCCGCATGCAGCAGCAAGCCAACAGGCGTCGCGTGCCATGTCCCATCCGCGCCGGTGATCTGGTTTGGGTCTCCGCTGAAGAGTTTGCACTGGAACAGGATGTTTCACGCAAACTGTTTCCCAAGTGGTTTGGACCATGGCCCGTAACATCAGCCGCGGGCGATGAGCCCGATGGCCCTTCATTTGTGATCAACATCCCGACGCATCTGACGGTCCATCCAGTCTTTCACGCCTCGAAGCTGGCATCATATACACCAGCTAAGAGCGACGACTTCCCAGGCCGACGATCGCAGGACCCTCCTTCTATGGATGGTCATCAGGAGGTTGACCGCATCATCACGGATCGCAAGTATGGCAGCAAGCCTCACCAGTACAAGGTTACATTCAGAGCATGCGATCCCGACGACACTCGGTGGATTTCAGGAACAGATTTGAAAGCATCCGCACCGCTGATCTACGCTCACTACGAGCGACAAAGGTTAGCTCAGGGAACTTCACGACCTGCCCCTCCCACCCCGACTGTGGTCCCTCCCTCAGACAGACGGCTTCGCCCTCGCAGGTAAGCTCGGTCTTTCAAGGAGGGGGGGGGGTGGCATACTGCGTAGCCACACGGGCCTGCAGGGCCCGTCCCGCATTCTCAGCCTAAAAGCCTAGAAATAAGGGCTTACAGGCCCCTGTCGTTTCAGCTTGAAAGACTGAAAAACGAGGGCCTGCAGGCCCTATGTCGTTTCAGCCTAAAACAGGGCTTTTCAGCCCTAAGGCTTTTCAGCCTGAAACGGAGGGCCACTTTCGGGCCCTCATAAGATCGACCTACCCTAACACTCAGGCACAAAACCAGGGTTTCGGGAACAGGCTATCTTTAGCCTGTTCCCACGACAGCCTCAAGCAGGAGCTGCAGCGGCAGCCCCTGACTCCCTGCGGCATTGGCAAGAGCAGCCTCCTGGACTGCCTCACCCTGCAGTCAGGAGGCAGGCCGAGAAGTACATAGGGAGTTCCCATCACGGGGAGGTAGTTGGACAGAGGCAGTAGTAGTCTTCAGGATTCGGCCGCAGCACTCAGGAGGAGCGCTGCCAGGAGTAGCTTAGCGCTAGCAGTAGTCTTCAGCGCTGGGCGTTAGTAGGTGGTAGTAGTAGTGTGGGAGAGAGATGGCTGGCGGAGGCCAGCGAGACTTACCTGTGGCGCCATAGCTCCAGCTCCATCTTCGAGGTACCTGCATCAAGGCGCCAGCTTCACAGGTTAGTACCGGACTGAGAGAGAGAGAGAGAGAGAGAGAGAGTTCTTCTTCTTCCTCTTCTAAGTCCACCATCTCTTCTTCACCCTCTCACCACCTGACTTCTCAGTATCAGTGGACTACGACAGAGAGAGAGTTGTAACTTGAGACTTGACGACATTGGATCCAGACTCGACATTGGGATTCAGACATTTTGACGAGGGACTATTTGGGCCTGTGCCGAAGACTTGGTGTTGACGACATTCCCATCTTCCCCTCTTCTTCGTCTANTGGCATTGGCAAGAGCAGCCTCCTGGACCGCCTCACCCTGCAGTCAGGAGGCACCCGAGTAGTACATAGGAAGTTCCCATGCACTTCACAGGGAGGTAGTTGGACAGTAGGCACGAGTAGTCTTCAAGATTCGGCCGCAGCACTCAGGAGGAGCGCTGCCAGGAGTAGCTTAGAGCTAGCAGTAGTCTTCAGCGCTGGGCGCTAGTAGCCATAGCAGTAGTCTTCAGCGCTGGGCGCTAGTAGCCATAGCAGTAGTCTTCAGCGCTGGGTGCTAGTAGGTGGTAGTAGTAGTGTGGGAGAGAGATGGCTGGCGGAGGCCAGCGAGACTTACCTGTGGCGCCATAGCTCCAGCTCCATCTTCGAGGTACCTGCATCAAGGCGCCAGCTTCACAGGTTAGTACCGGACTGAGAGAGAGAGAGAGAGAGAGAGAGAGTTCTTCTTCTTCCTCTTCTAAGTCCACCATCTCTTCTTCACCCTCTCACCACCTGACTTCTCAGTATCAGTGGACTACGACAGAGAGAGAGTTGTAACTTGAGACTTGACGACATTGGATCCAGACTCGACATTGGGATTCAGACATTTTGACGAGGGACTATTTGGGCCTGTGCCGAAGACTTGGTGTTGACGACATTCCCATCTTCCCCTCTTCTTCGTCTAACCCCCCTCTTCTTCGTCTGTGTATGGTTGGGGCTGCGCATTCTTCCTGTGTGAGCGCCAGACCCCTTCACACCATGGAGTGATGATGACGATGATGTATGTTTGGGGCTGCATTGCAATATTGATTGCTCGGATCATTGGTATCTAAGTCTTCCGCTACGCTATCTTGTACTTTGTATTGAGAGGTCGGTTCTTGTTCTGGTCTGCACCGGTATGCAACACCAGATCACCTCCATTGCATGCAGACTAGGCCTTTCCTCTTTCACCACTTTGACTATTGCTGCCTGCAGGATAAATGCGACATCTTCTTCTGATGTGTCCAAAGGGGTATGGTCTGCCATCACTCCGGCCCACCACTGCCAAAACTGCTGAATAATTGGGCATTGCACAAACAGGTGAGGGATAGACTACACTTGGCCACAGCCAGCCGCACACACTTGATCAGGGTGCTGACTCTTCAGTGCTTGCCATTCGGCTGTAGGTATGGCCAAGGTGATAGATGGTCCATAGAAGGCCTGCCTGCTTCTGGTCTGGCAGGGCTTTCAGCAGGGTGCATTGCTCCCTCCATGCTCCTGGAGTCCATCTCGCGATATGGGCTGTGGGCAGCCAGTCCCTCTTGGCCCAGTGCTGTAACAGCTCTCCCCTGATGTCAACTCTAGACAGAAGTGACCTGTACATCACCTTGGTGGTGACTTGGTGCAGCGGGATGTTCTTCTTACTACAGTTTTGAGCTGGCCAGACTCAGTCTTGCAGGTACAAGTCAAGGCCCATCGGGCCCTCGCAACTCTGAGTGGCCTGTATCCACCAGCCCATCTTCCTTCTTTCCCGTCCTCACAGACCGATACTCTCCACATCAGAGAGTGCCAGGGTCCCCCCTAGCTTGGGCTTAAGCGGGGCAGCTAGTCCCTCATACCCAGTAGGCACTTCCCAAGCCATTGATCCTTGCATCCTCCACCTTTACTACCCTGTATCTCCCCTTTTTCTAACCCATTCCCCTACTCCAATCTCCCCCCTCTTCAAAATCTCAACCCACCTCGTGGGCACCGCCCTTTGCAGTTCATCTAAGCACCCGTTCTCCCACATTTGGTGTGGCAGGCAGTGTGCCATTTCCTTGTTATCCCACCAACAGCCCGCCTCCTCATTCCATAGATGGCCCACTTTGTACACTCCGAATTCCCCCCACTGCCGCCCGTAGGCTCCCTTTCCCTGCCATGGGAAGGGGTCAGCCTCGTCGTTACGGATGCACGGGTTGTCAAACAAGAACTGGTCGAAAACCTCATCAGCAGAGGAGGGGAGTCTGCGCTCCAGTTGATTTTTTTTCCACAGGGACAGCGGCTCAGACTAGACAGCTCCCCACTTCAAATTCCACATCATGGCCACGCTGATAAGGCAAAGTTCCACCACTTCTAACGCTCCAGTTGATTTCTTTTCCACAGGGACAGCGGCTCAGACTAGACAGCTCCCCACTTCAAATGCCACATCATGGCCACGCTGATAAGGCAAAGTTCCACCACTTCTAACGCTCCAGTTGATTTCTTTTCCACAGGGACAGCGGCTCAGACTAGACAGCTCCCCACTTCAAATGCCACATCATGGCCACGCTGATAAGGCAAAGTTCCACCACTTCTACCGCTCGCCCTAGGGCATATGCGATTGGAGACCAAGCCAATTCACTCAACAGGTCACCGGTCAAGCCCATAATAAACCACACCACATTCCTCATCTGCAGCACCATGACCTGGAGCCTGGGACCGATGATGCCCAATCCCCCTACACGCCGAGGCTGAGTCAATTTAGGCTCCGCCAGATGAAAGGCTCTCCCTCCTGATTGGCTGCCCACAGATATCATTGAATGCCCGCCTGCAGTGCCTAAAGGTCCGTCCTTTTGGAACATGGATGGTGCCCGCGTACCTCAGTGTGGAGAGCATGGAGTTGTTGACGACTACAGCTTTCCCAAACAGAGCAAGACTGACTCTGTTCCTAAGTCGCTTTAACCGTAGGAGAGTTGCCACGGCCAGGCCATCCATTTGGAATTTTGGACCGAACCTTCTCCTGCCGGCGAAATGAAAGCCCCCCAAAAGCAGAGGTTCTCACCATCCTCGACTACGTGCATGTCCAATCCTGCTGGAGGCGGGAGGCCTCCGGAGAGGAGTGCCCAAGACTTCCTCCAGCTGACTTTCGCTTCAGCATACTTCGAGAAGATGTTGTCCAAGTCATGCTTTAGTATTTCCAGCTGCTGCCATGTGGGGGGGATAATGGTCCCCGTGTCATCCACGAAAGTTGGTGACTTTAGCTCCCTGCCTCATCCCACCTTCATAGCGCAAAGTTTGTGGTCATATCGCAGGATGTTGTGCAACACTCCTATGTAGATCACATTGAGGTTCGGCGATAGCGGACAGCCCTACCTAACCGACCTGGAGATACGAATGCCCGGAGTCATTCACCGGCATCAAGATGACCGCGTTACGTAGCAGCATCCTAACCCAGCCACAAAATCTGCCACCCACACCTCTCTGCCTCAGGCTTTGGAGCAGAAACTCCCACCGCACCCCATCATAAGCCTTTTCGAGATCGATCATGACGGAAAGCCAGTCGCTGCCCATCCACCTCCACCCTCTCCAAAACTTGTCGAGCCAGTAAGTTATTGGAGACCATCTGCCTTCCTAGAACAAACCCCGTTTGGGAAGGGTGAATAATATCTGGAAGCGCTCTCCCCAATTGAGAAGCCAACACCTTGGCGAATATCTTGTAAACGGCGTTCAAAATGGATATAGGCTGCCAATCACGCACGTCTGCTCAATCACCCTTCTACAACAGGACCACATACGTGTCCGCGAAGCCTGATGCGAGTGCCCCAGCTCCCAAGCCCTGATTTTAGGCTTGTGCCAGCTTCGGGGCTAGCAGGGCCCCAAACTCCTTAAACAGCTCTATGGGGATCCCGTCCAGCCCCAGGGCCTCAAGCCTCGGCAGGTCTGGGATGGCCTGGCCCACCTCCTCTAGTGGACCTCTACCATGGTCCAGAGCATGAGCTTTCTCCCTGTTAAGGCGGGTAGCAATGTGTTTCCAGATCTCCTGCTCGGGCTGCACCTTCATCATATCCTGACCCCAGCTCTCGTCCTCTTCAAAGAGGTTTGCATAGTAGTCCTCCACACACCTCATGATACCTCCTGAGGATTCCTGTCTTCCCACCGTGGCGTCAAACGGGTGATCCATTGCTGTCATAATTGAAACACACCTTTTAATACCCAGTTCTTTGAAAAACCGCCTTATCATCTTTTCCCCCACTACCAACCATGCAGCCTTCATCTTCCTGCCCCATTTACTTGCCTCCTCCACCATCTATTCTCTCCACATCTGAACTGCTTCCAAACCCTCCGCACACCACTCCTCTTCGAACTGGGACCCCTGGGGTCCACGATTCAGATCCTTCATTCTGGTCACGTACTCTTGTCTCGTGGCCTGATGCGCCCTGTAGCTGGCCGCTAATCTGGTCTGTAGGATTCCTCTCAAAGAGTATAGACTCTCAAGTACTCTGCCCCCTTTAGAAACCCACTCAGGTCCTTTATTGTGGCTGCTTCTCATACCAACACTCCCAGTGCTGCTTGATCAGCTGGCAGTACTCTGGACTCCCAAATACCCAGGCGTGCACCGGGTGAGGTACCCTTCCCATCTCCAGAGCTCCCAGTGGTGCTGTCAATAGGAGCGGGGGTGGTCCGAGCCAGCCGACAGGAGGGTCCTTGGTTCACAGCCCTTGTCAAAGATCGACTGTGTGGGCCAGACCATATCGACCCTGCTCCTTCTCCTCTCCATGGGGCCGAACCAAGTGAACTCCCTGTTCTCAGGGAATGTGGCGCAAAAAGCGTTGATGCACCCAGGCCTGCCATGCTCATCAGCAGGGCGCCAACATCTGACGCCGGTGGCCTCTCGAGCACTGGTTCGAGCCCAGCGTGAACTGTAGTGTTAAAGCCTCTGGCAACCACCAGTTGGTCTGTTGCCAGAGCAAGGAGCTCCAGCACCTCCCACATCTTCCGCCTTTCCCCCACGTCAGAGGGGCTGTATACCATCATGACCCCCCACCGCTCCCTTCCCCATTGCATCACAACCCATGTCCGTCACCCCATTGTATCACAAATGCCAGTCAACCACCTCGCCCCTACACTTATGTGAGACCAGGATAGTGGCACCGCCCCTGGTGCTATTTCCCTCGTTACCTCCATCACGCCCCTGAGTCGGGGCCCACACTTGCTGGCCTTTCCACCATGGGCTGTCAGAAGCACACCTACCTTCTCCAATCTTGATGTCCTGTAAACAGAGTCAAAAACAGACCACCATGGGGCATCAGAGGCACACCTCTGACGTGCCAACTTCCGTGCTTGAACGAAGTTCTGAAGCCCGGTGTTCTTCCTTTCGGGCTTTGGGGTACCTTCTTTTTGTCTGGCGGGTAATGAATGGAATCAATGGCCGCCGAGGCCTCCTTACTTCGAAGTGTATTTCGTTTTCTCAGGATTTTTGGAATTTTGTTTTTCTTCAACTTTACGTAGGAATTGCGCTCGCCTTTGAATTTTGTTCAGCAGTTGGGAGCTCCGGAATTTGTGGGCAAACTTCTCGCTGATGTGTTCTTTCTTGCACATGAGTGTCCCCAAATCCGCCTTGGAAGCTTGATGAATTTTCCGAAAGAATCTGAATAGGCGTAGGACTTCCCGTGTCTAATTCCGCGTGCAGATATTGCTTTTGCGTGTCTAATTCCGCGAGCAGATATTGCTTTTGAATTTTTCAAATCTTGAACTAGTTTTAGAGTTGGATTGGACGAAGCGTAACTGTTTCGGTGTCTTTTTGTTTCCCCGTCAGCACCATTCATGTAAGCTTCCCCCGCCTCCCGCTGCATCCCAAGCCATCTTCACCCTCGCGCCTTCTTCCTTTAACCCATAACTGTTTTCCATCCCCTTTCCTTCGCGCTTCTTTCTCCCTCTCTTCATGTGAATCCTGGTCCTGCTCCGCACCGCTCTTCACTCCCTCTCCTTTCCCGCCTTCGTCCTCGTACAAGAAGGCCCTACCGATCCCCTCCCGATCCTTCGAGACATCAGACGGTAGCGTGTAAAGAGGCACTAACCCCCTCACACTGCGATCTGATTGGCTGTGAAGTGACTCGTGCGGATCGATATGCTTTCCCAAGGCAACCAATCCCTCTTCCCCTCACCCTCTCTTCGAGCCCTTCTCCTTCCCTCTCTCCTACCTTCTACTTCCTTCTCCGCAATTATAAAATCCGAAAGCGCATCCCGGGAAGCTCTCTCCCAACCCATCTGCCAGTTGCATGGAAGTAGTGCCTAGATGACATGATGATCAGTGAGTCGGAAAGTCTTGACGAGCCGACAGTAGTCTTGCGAGGCTGCGCGCTGTATGCCCGCGACGAACTGCGGGCTTTGGGCGAGTCGGCGTAGAGACTAAGTTAGCTGGGTGACGATCACTGTGGAACGGATGTCGGCACGTGGCGGTCGGGCTAGCCAGTGCCTGAGTAAGGAAAGTGTGTGCGTTGACGAGTGGTTGCATGGCCTGGGGCCATGGCATCAGAGTAGAAGGCTTGCACGCCTTGATTTCTCGTTCTTTTTCATCTCATTTCGGAAGTTAAGTTCACGGCGAGACGCAGATCTCCTTCGGATCTCCTTGCATGCCTGTGTATTGGTGTTTGTTCTCTTCGGCCAAGTCACAGCTTTGTCAACACTCTCTCTCTCTCTCTATGAATGATTGGATGATGTAACGACTTCCCTGTTTCTGTCTGTATCTGAGTTACCACCCCGCTTGTCTCTTTAGTTTGACCTGATCTCGTAGGGACGAGCATCATCGAACTTAAGAGGCTAACGAGGACATAGGGCATGCAACCTTGTTTTTCTCTCCCTGACCCTTTCTTTGATGAGATGCATGGTGTGAGTTTATGGTAATGATTGAGGTGCTGATGATCTCCTATGTCTACCCGGGATACCCCTTTCCTTTTTGACGATCGATGTTTCGCTGGGCGAACTCAATTGAGTACAAAACGGTTGAAGAATAAGCACTTTTTTTGGGTATGATTGGTCTGTTGTTTTGACGTCTTGAATGAAATGCGATTTAGGTAGGATTAAATCAGCTTTCTCCCGAGTCATTTTTTCCCTCGAGCGAATGCTGATAGAATGACGGATTGCGTAGACGAACGAAAAGTAACGAGTTTATGCCATGTGGACTGACCACACAACTCCGACTGGGCGCCGACCTCTCATACCCCCACATCGCCTGTTCCCGTATAACGACGAAAGGCCACGTGTATGAGAGTGGGACGTACAAGAAGCGGTCGCATAGATCAGAGGATGTTATTATTTCCCTCCAAAAACGAGGTGTCCTGGGTTCGTGGGTGTTGGGTTTGTGATTGTTGATACTAATTTTCCACCTTATTCCTTGTTATTACCCTTCAACGAGCTGATTGTCATCCCACGGACGGCAGTGGCACCCCATTGGCCTAGCACTCTCTGCATTGATTGTCTCCGACTAGAGCGTTGTCAAAAAAAGGGTTCCACTATTGTACACGTGGCGAGGACGAGTTCAAGAAGAAAGCAACCAAACTAAGGCCTTCCACGTCGGATTTTGAACTCTCTGGCAAGCAACGGCGGGATCTAATTTTCGAAAACGTGATCCCACGTGCGTACCCCTGCCTTTCTGTTCGAAAAGTCGTCATGTAGCCCACATGGAAGTTCATAGGTACTTTTTGGATTAGATTGACGTTGACAACTGCGCGCACCCGCTTTTCCTACGTGGCAATGGGCATTTTTTGCCAAAACTGAGACCACAAGGAGATCTCAGCTATGTCTTTGTCTCCACACTCAATTTCCCAAAAATCCTCCGCACACCCCATTTAACTGTTCTTTCAAGGCCTTTTTCCGCATTTTTGACACTCCGACCGGAAGAGAGCACAAGGCGTGAGGTTGGTATCGGACCTGACACGTGTCGGTTCTTGTAATACGGAGACTAGTTGGCGAGAGGACGAGTTTCGGCTCGTTCAAGCCGAAGGAATCCTTCCCTCACTCGAAGTAGATCAGGAGAAGCAAGAGCGGAGGCAGCCATGGACAACGCTAATGTTCTTGCTCCCCAAGTGATGGTAAGTATTCCAACCACCTTTCCATTTTATCCTAATTACCCCATCCCAAGGCAGGGTTCGAGGCAGTTGAGGCTAAGGGTTGTGTGGCGGATGATCTTCACCGGGTGATCACGCTACTTGTAAGAAACTTCGCTCATGATTGGTTCAAGCGCCATCAGTGGGTAGATTGGTGAACGTTCAAGACTGCCTTTTTGAAGAGATTCGATGAGGGAAGTGAGGAGCTGTATGGTTTGTACTGAAAAACCGTCCTTAGGAACCAGGGAAGTTATTGCCGAAATTTGTGGATAGATTTCATACAGCTTTGGATCAATCTGGAAGGGAAGAAAATGTTGCTCCGGATTAGTTCATAGATCATCTGAGGAACCCGGCCTTGAAAGTCAAGTTGAAAAAGAAGGTTCCTCCCAAAACTACGCCTTTGAATGAGATCATCACGAAAGCACTCGAATTGGATTCCCATGATATACGACGTACATAGATCAGGGTGAAGAGCACATAGTTGATACAATAGAAGATGCAGCTGCCAAAAGGCAATTCTGGCTAAGATCGATTGGTTGGTTCTATCACGGCCACGATCTTGAAAATCTAGACGGACCGTCGCAGGATCATACACCTCGAATGACCCCCTCTCCCGCTTCTCCCTCTTTTTTCCCTCTCTCTTCGAAGGTCGCTCATGTAACCACTATCGAGCCTCAAACGTATATGCGAATGCAAGGGCTGATCACCAATCTTCATCTGGCTCAGCTGATCCACTCTGCCACCTCCCAACAATCAGAGTGGATGAATCATCTGATACAGACGTCGACCTCTCAGATGGGCCGCCTGGAACGGGAACTCATGAGTGTCAACCCGGGAGCGAATCCATCTTGAGCGTCGTGAGCTAATCCTTCTCCATCTTATCATTGACCGCTACCTCAATACCCATCAAGATACATAAGAAATTTCAACTGATAATGGGTATGAGTTCAAGGTCGAAGTAAAAGAGCTACTGACACATAGAGGCATCACTCTCCGACACAGTATGCCGCATGTTTCTCAGTCTAATGGGCTTGCGTAAAATGCAAACCGCGTGATTAAAACATCACTAAGGAGGAATCTCGCCGTAAATGACACGCGTCCTTGGCCCAAGATCGTATATCAGATTGTCGGAATTCACGACGGGCCACCCCTCACGAATCGGCAAGGCTCACCCCCTTTTAGCTACGGATGAATATCATCCTATGTATCGTTAACCGAGATGCCTCATGAATTGTCGAACCACCGGGTAGAGACACGCGGGCGTCTCTTAAGGCTAAGGCCACAAGGTACGCCGAATTAATGGAAAAGGCAATCCCTAGATTAGCCCATAAGTGACAAAGGATGACGAAACTGGCACATGGTAGGCAAGTCTGCAGCTACGACGCCTGAAATGGGAATGCAAGCCCACATATATAATATAAGTTAGGGGACCTAGCGCGGCTACGTAAATGTGCACACCATTGGAAACTTGCACCAAAGTTTTCTGGCTGCTTCCGTGTAGTGGAACTAGGCCCTAACGGGGTAAACATTGTGCGCATCGCTTGTGAGACGGGCGCAAGTCATAACTCTATTCCTATCGTCCACCATATCTCCTACCTTCGCCCTCTTCCTTCTCCTATTGATCCCACTCCTTTTTTATCTTCTTCTTTGCCTCTCTCCCACAGCGACAAGGAACAAGTCGCCTTCTGTTCACTCCCTAATTCCCTCTGTTCGCAGCCATCGCCATGAGTTTTGCACTAGACTCGACCATCTCTGCTCGACTTCTTCAACCTCGACCATCTCTGCTCGACTTCGTCAACCTCGACCATCTTTGCAGTTTCGCGAAATGTCGCATCCTCGGCTCAGTCCCAATCTACGGCGATTTGCGCAGCTCTTCAACACACGAGCGCGGTACGCGGCAGTTGAAATTAAAATAACGATTTCTACAGGCATGGGTTCAGCAGTGATTCTGGTGGAAGCTGTGTAGCACGGCGAACGGGTTGCGAACACGTTCGCGAGAACGCGTTTTTGGAGGCCGCGAACGTCGTTCGCGGGGGCCGGTACCGGTCGCCGGCGGTGGTTCTGGGGGGGTTATGGGGCCTTGGGGTGCGTCAGTGTGTGCGTGGGTGCGTCAGTTTGTGTGTGTGTGTGTATGTATCGTGTGTGTGTGGGTGCGTCAGTGTGTGTGTGTGTGTGTAGTGTGTGCGTAAGTATGTGCATGGGTGCGTCAGTGTGTGTGTGTGTGTGTGTGTGTCAGTGCGTGTGAGTCAGTGTGTCACAATCTGCTGCAGTGTGTGTGTCAGTGTGTGCGTGTGCGTGTGTGAGTGTACCGAGTGTATGTGTGTGTGTGTGTGTCAAACAATCTGTTACAGTGTGTCACAGTCTGTGTGTGTGTGTCAAACAATCTGTTACAGTCTGTCACAGTCTATGTGACAGACTCTGTCACAATGTGGTGGGAAGTGCACAAACAGTGACAGAGTCTGTCGGGTAGGGGGCACACAGACTCTGTCACACTCTGTGTGTGCTGCCCACCAGACTGTGACATCTTCACCCTTGCGCCTTCTTCCTTTAACCCATAACTGTTTTCCATCCCCTTTCCTTCGCGCTTCTTTCTCCCTCTCTTCATCTAAATCTTGGTCCTGCTCCGCACCACTCTTCACTCCCTCTCCTTTCCCGCATTCGTCCTCGTACAGGAAGGCCTTACCGATCCCCTCCCAATCCTTCGAGACATCAGACCCCCTCACACTGCGATCTGATTAGTTGTGAAGTGACTCGTGCGGATCGATATGGCTTTCCCAAGGCAACCAATCCCTCTTCCCCTCCCCCTCTCTTCTAGCCCTTCTCCTTCCCTCTCTCCTCCCTTCTACTTCCTTCTCCGCAATTATAAAATCTGCAAGTGCATCCAAAAAGCTCTCTCTCAACCCATCTACCAGTTGCAGGGAAGTAGTGGCTAGATTACGTGATGGTCAGTACAAGAAGCTGACGCAAAGATCGAAGGATGTTATTATTTCCCTCCAGAAACGCGGTGTTTTGGTTCATGGGTGTTGGGGTTGTGATTGTCGATATAAATTTTCCTCCTT
>BFEA01000530.1:516361-538463 GCA_003427395.1 Chara braunii | reverse complement strand
CCCGACCGGATGCTAGGTGTGCTGATATGAGCAGACACACCTAGCACCGACGCGGAGGCTTTTTTTTTTTTTTTTTTTTTTTTGAAGAACAACCCGACCGGATGCTAGGTGTGCTGATATGAGCAGACACACCTAGCACCGACGCGGAGGCTCCATCTATTGGTGGGGAACAGCACCTGCTGGAAATCGGGTCCAGCGTCCCTTGGATATATCTTTGTGGTGCAATGTTAGTTGGGCATATGGCCATTAGAGTTCTCACTCCGGAGCATCCATCTTTCCCTCGGGGCTGCGTATGTTACCCTCCCAATTTGTAAAGCTCCTGATTCCTGCTGGCCTGTCCCCACCCAGGATGGTGTCCGCCTTGCATCTATGTCTACATTCGTCCTGTTACTAGTGGCTGAACTCCTATCCCCGGTGTGTGCAACCCCCCTTATTTTGTAGTCATTTCGAGACCTGTTGCTGAAGCCCTTTGTATCCGTTAAACCTTGTACCCTCTTCTAATCCCGTGCTTGTCGCAGTAATGAACCTTAAAAGCCCTTGACAACAGGGAAGCAGTGAGGAAGGACAAGAGTCATTTGTCCCGGGCGTACTTATCTGTGGTGTGTGTGTCCTCGCACACAGTGATAACCAGCAGCCCCCCCATTATTTACAAATACGTCTATTCTTGAGAGATCTCATTAAACCCTTGAAACCTTGAAATTTTTTCCTTTCTCAAGACCCATGCTTTGCCACATTCTGATCTTTGCACCTGCGGCTGCAGGGGAGCATTTAAAACAATCGTCTCTTGTCTTCGTTGGGTACGTATTCTAAATGTCTGCTCCTCCTGGCCTGTTGCAGCAGGATATGAGTTGTCGATCCGGTGTTGGTGGCTTCTCTATTGTTGTTGCCTGTTGTCCAGTCAGTCCAGTTACTCCACCAATCGCTCCACCAGTCGCACTTTTGTCATCTTGTCAATGAAGTCCATTGCGGGCCGCGTTGCTGCAGGTCAAATGGTCGGGGTGGGTGAGAGCGGGCGGAGGGGCAGGTGAGAGGGGGGGAGTGGGGGCGGTGAGGGCGATGAGTTGGATGGCTGGATGGGTGCATCGGGTATGATCGAGCTGACGGGGGGGGCAGGGGGTGACTGGGCAGGCGGCACCGGGCTTGGGAGAAGGACGAAGTTGGGTTGGAGGTACGGGACTTGGAAGTCACTAAAGGCCTTCCTCTGCCAAGCTGATTCAGTTATCCTCCATGGTTTCCATGTAATATGAAGAGCGGTGTCAAGTTCTGAGAACGGTTTGTTAGGGTCCAGCCAAGTCTGCATGTAGGAGTCTCGACTGACTTCCTTGGTGGGGGGGTCTTTTTCCTCAAGGAAATCACGTTTCATGGACTTCCATGCTTCCTGGGTTTTGGTCCTGATTAGCTCTTCTATTGCTTGTTGCGCCTGCAACAGACCAAATTGGTGGTCCTTTCTTTCAAATGAGCATCTGGCTCTCCACGCCAGCATGAGGAGATGCAGCCTCGTGTATGAGAACAGGTTGGTCGTGAACGGCGACCAATTAGCCAACAGATGTCGGCTCTCTCCAAGGAGCAGGAGGCCGAGATCCCAAGGTATGTGACACCCAGCGAGGGAGTGAAAGGCCGCATCCGACCATTGCCATAGCTGGGTGACCATTGGGCATGCCAGAAGACAATGTTCGAGGGTTGTCCTTGCCAGCGGGCGAGTGTTCCCACAGTATGCGCAGATGGGGGATAGTTTCCCTTGTTGTTCCAGGTTAGTCTTAGAGACGATCCAATCGGGGTTGGGAAGGCAGCGGTGGAGGATCTGCCATTGCAGAGACCTAAGGTTTGTAGGCATGATCCTGGCATATCTGGACCAGTCGAAAGACTGTGACAATTTAGGATCCAGTGGCGAGTCTCGAGCCCATCTGTTCGCTAACGTTTGGCTTATCGGTTGGGTTTGTCGTGACATTCGGTATCCTCCTTTTACTGTGTAATTCCAGATGTGCATCGGTTTGGAACCTGGCCATTCCCACTTCGCCGAATCGAAAGGAAGCTTGGCTATGGGTGTGTTGGACTCATATGCATAAAAACCATCTTTTTGGTCCCCCACCACTCTCACTCACACCAATCCTCCCCATTCACATGTGGTGTCTAAGTTGTCATTTCTTAAATGTTTTGTGAGTGTAGCCCCGGGAAATTGAGGTTCGTAAGCTTCCAGTTCACAGGTCCCGTGGCGATTCTCTTTGACTTTGAATATGACTAGGTGAATAGGAGAGTCTGAGTATCTGACCACCCAGTCATCACATTGAACCTTTGGCCCCTCCCGTAGAGTGAGTTGCCAGGCGATAGGGAGGGCCTCTTTAAGCAGGGCAGCCTTTTCTTCCACATTTTTTGTGTTTAAGTTTGTGTTGTAGCTGGCTGGGGGTTGCCCAATCCCCTCTCACCGGGTCCCACAAGTCTCCAACCATGAAAACCCCTTTCTTAGCCCAGATGAGCCAAGGGGAGTTGGTTGTTAAAGGGAAAGGTTGGCCTGATTCTTGTAGGATGTGTGGGTTGCCAAAGAGGGGTTGCCTCCATATATCGTGCCATCTGTTCGGGGGATGTCTTTGTTGGGGACCCCTTCGTCTCTAGAGCTTGATCATGTAGGGCCAGAGCGGATATATCTTTATATCCAACTTTGTGGCATGTACCGGGTCAGGTGGGTGCGCAGGGTGCATCTGTTTTGGGGACGAAGGGATGGTCCAGTGATTGTTTGTAAGCCATTGGAATGGGTGAACCATTCCCTGTGCATCATTTTTTGTACCAGATGGCCGCCAGGACGGCACTATTGATTGCAAGGGCACGTCCCACCAGTGAAGTGTGTAGGCCTTCCCAATTGGCTAACCGTTCCAATTCCGTGTTGACCAACATACCCACCACAACAGTCAATCTCACTCCTAGTATCCTCATGGCGTCTTCTTTGCGGGCCCAAGCTACAGTCGGCTCAGGTGGTGGTGGTTGTCCTTGAGGGTGGAGCCACCAACCCACAGTCTTGGCACCCCAGTTAACCTTCATGTCCGCCGCAAGAGAGAAGAGGTGGATAACTTGGGTGAGAGCTTGAAGACTGTCCGAGTCTGTGAGTATTAGTACGGTGAGATTGTCTGCAAAGAGTGATGTCACCGGTATGAGGTGGTGCGGTATATCGGGGATAGGCACTTTGCTGATAAGGGGGTGTGCTCTGATCAGTGAAGCAAGGGCCTCTTATTATGCTTCAACGAGCTGATTTTCATCCTGTGGACGGCAGTGGCACCCCATTGGCCTAGCACTCTCTGCAGCGATTGTCGCCGCCTAGAGCGTTATCAGAAAAAGGGGTTCCACTATTGGACAAGTGGCAAGGACAAGTTCAAGGAGAGAGTAACCAGACTGAGGTTGCCTTCCACTTCAGATTCTGAACTTTGTGGCGAGGGACGACGGGATCTAATTTGAAAACGTGATCCCACGTGTGCACCCTCGCCTTTCCGTTCGAAAAGCCATCCCGTAGCTCGCATTGAAGTTCATAGGTACTTTTTGGATTAGATAGACGTTGACAACTGTGTGCGCCCACTTTTTCTGCGCGGCGATGGCCATTTCTTGCTAAAACCGGGACCACATGGGAGATTTCAGTTCTGTCTGTGTCCCCACACTCAATTTCCCAAAAATCATTGGCACACCCCATTTTGTTGTTCTTTCAGGGCCTTTTTCCGCATTTTAGACACTTTGACCGGAAGACAGCACAGGGCGTGAGGTTTGAACGTCACACACCTACGCTTCAGCCTTTGACCGGAAGACAGCACAGGGCGTGAGGTTTGAACGTCACACACCTATGCTTCAGCTCCCACTGCTTGGGATTCAAGGATCTCGTTGACAACCCCCTGACATTCCATGTGAGGACCTTCAACTTCTTCAACTTAGCTATACTTCCCATATCTCCTAGCACACTTACAGAATCACCCAACCCAAACCAGAAATAGGCCAAACAAATCACAAGATCTACCGGGTAAAAGAAATTCAAACAAGCATCTAGCATAGTGTCAGGAGGGGGTACACCCCAGGCGGAGAAGTACCCCTTATGTGAGACCAATGAAGATCCTAAAGTTCCTTAACTAGCTCTCCACCAACCCTGGCACTAGTAGAAGCTAGAGCTACCAATGGCTTCCGTTTCTGGAAGCTTACGATTGTCGCAGGCCCAAAGACTGATGGATGGTTTATGGACCACCCTGAACTCGCGCGCCCTTGAAGTCGGGCCGAAGAGGTAACCAAAGTTAAGCCATGAAGCACGCTTAGGGGCCAACAACGGGCTACCATGACGTTCAAGCATCAAGACCACGAAGAACGCCAGGATCACATACTTGTTTCCGTCAGGCGAGACTCTAACCATTCGCGCAATGGAGTGTAGTCCATGCAGCGGATCAAAGCTTCTGTGTTGCGAAACTTATTCTTATGGATGCCCATGACTCCTTCATCTTGATCCTAGAACCCGCCTATCAGTTCATCAAGGCACTCAGATAGCACCTTTCTTGCACCATATAGATCCAAATGCTTCCCACAACTGTGTTCTGCTACCTGGTTCATCACCCAGGCTTTCACATCCCGCTTCAATGCACTCCATGCGAAGATTACCTGACGATCCTGCGGAATTCTTTCTATAAACATGAATGTCTAGACCTCCGCTATCCAGACATTCTATGCCCTCATCATTGCCGTCGTGGTATGGGTTAGGGATGCATCCCAAGGGACGACCAAGGGTTGCTGCTGGGATGACGCTGGTCGGAGTTGGGGCGAGTTGTGTTGCCCTGTACCCAACAGGGTGGGTGCGTGAGGCTTGGAAGAGCTCAGCAGGGAGTAAGACGGTGTTGGGAAGTCTGAGAAGCGTTTGTCAGGGAACCTGAGGGTAGTGAGCATTCGTAGGACCTCTGTGGCAGACTATTGCATGAGTAATTCCCTAATAGGCATTAGATACTCAGGATTCTCCCCATATTTCTAAATCTCATCCTGTTCACAGATTGTTCTAAAAAAAAAAAAAAAGATTTGTCGGTTGTTCTTATGAATGTCTTAGGATTCTAGGGATTCTTAGCAACCCATCCTAGGCGGTTTTAAAGCGGTTATACTCAGTGATCTGTGGCTGTTCGATGCCAGAACGACGCTGGGCGGCGCTGGGGTGTTGCCCTGTAACCTGCTGATGCAGGAGCGTGAGGCCTGGTAGAGAGATATGGGGATGCTTTGGGGTGGGCATCCCAAGGGACAGCCAAGGTTTGCAGCTGGGACGACGCTGATCGGAGCTGGGGCGAGTTGTGTTGCCCTGTAACCCAGCAGGGTGAGGGCGTGAGGCCTGGAAGAGCTCAGCAGGGAGTAAGACTGTGTTGGAAAGTCTTAGAAGGGCTTGTTAGGGATCCTGAGGGTTGTGAGCATTCGTAGGACCTTTGTGGCAGCCTATTGCATGAGTAGTTCCTTAATCGGTTATTAGATATTTACAGACTGATCTCAGTCGAAGCCGGGTAATGGCCCCGATATCTCAAATGATCTCAAATTTTCTCAATGATCTGTACCATTCGATATGGGACGCTGGGCCTGGTTCCCAGCACGTGCTGCTCCCCACGAATAGACTGGAGCATTTGTTTGAAAAAAAAAAAAGGGATTCATCTTATACCAGCATCTATCTTTGCCTAGATCGTAGCTCTGCTCCTATTGCATCTGCCTACTGGCTTCACCACCCTCCTTCCTCTCCTTTCGTAGCCGAATCTTTAACTTTGCTAACACTGCATCCTTCAAATTTGTGAGTTCATACTTTACAGATTGTTGCACCCTCACGTTGCCATGCCCCCTGTTGATTCATACCCTGAATCGCTGTCCCTTTTTCCCGGGCAGCATATAGTGCAATTGGTGGACTTGTAGGCAGGTTGTCAAGCAGCGTTTGAGAACTGGATTTAAGCAATGAACATGCAGATACTGAAAACAAACAATTGCGGTGCGTGGGTGTGTCAGTATGGGGAGGAGCTTGAGGCCATTGAAGCTATGCCGAGGGTGGAAGGCATAACCACCTCTTTCAACGTAGCTGATGCTGGGGCAGTGGCCCTGTAACCCGGTAGGGGGTTTGGCAGCTAAGGAAGTTTTCGAGGGAGGAAGACAATTCCTGTCCGTCAGAAGACAGTTAGTTCGGTGCTGGGGCAGTTTGTGTTGTCTTGTAACCCTAGCAAGGGGGGTGTGAGAACTGGCGACTTCTGGTACGAGGACTGAAAGCTTGAGTGGCTGTTTTTCGCCTGTAGTGAGGGTCTGATTTGGATTGGTGGTGGGTTCAACTCTGATTTTCGTTTCTCCAATTTTTCTAAATTTTTGGGAACTCTCCTTAATCTTTTCAAAAAAAGAGGTGAGTGGGATAAGTAGATGGTGGGATATCAGGCGTCCTATTAATGAAGGGCTAGCTAGTAGGATGGAAATAGGGTATAGCAGCAGTGGAGATGGTGGCTCTGCTGCAGTAAGTCTTGTCGGAGGGAGGAAAGAGGGTTGATGGGGGTATCTGAGTTTGTTTTCTGAATTGTGCATATGTTTTTGTTTCTTAGTAAAAATAGAGAATGCTTTAGGATTCTGGGGACTTCTAGCAACTCGCTTTAGGCTGTTTAATACTGGTGCATTTATGGATCTGCGGTTGTTTGATGCCAGAACGACGCTGGCCGGTGCTGGGGTGTTGCCCTGTAACCTGCTGCTTGCAGGAGCGTGAGGCCTAGTAGAGAGATCTGGGGATGCTTTGGGGGGGCATTCTAAGGGACAACCAAGGGTTGCTGTTAGGACGACGCTGGCCGGAGCTGGGGCGAGTCGTGTTGCTCTGTAACCTAGTCGGGTGGGGGTGTGAGGCCCGGGAGAGCTTGACAGGGAATAAGACAGTGTTGTACAGTTTTAGAGTGTTTTGTTTGGGAGTCTAGGGATTCTAAGCATTCGACCTCTCCTTATTCTCTTGAGCTTCTTCAAAAAAGAAAAGATGGTGGGTTATCACGCGTCCTACCAGTGAGGGGGCTAGCTGGTAGGATGGGAGCATGGTATAGCAGCAGCAGAGATGGTGGCTCCGCTGCAGTCAGTCTTGCCGGAGTGAGGAAAAGTGGATTGTTGGGGGTTCTTCTGAGCCGTTTCGGAATTTTGCTTAATCATGAAGTTGTCGTAGACATGTCTGAAGTAGCTCTAAATTCTCTGAGCCACAGTCGGGTAATGGCCCCGGTATCTCAATTTTCAAAACTCCATTGTAGCAAATATGTTCTCCCTGGGCCGGCGTACAGTCCTCTGGACCATATGGTGGCGAAGATGCATCCTGGAATTAGAGGGGGCCAGGGTAGAGGAGGGGGAGGTCACATAACAGATACGGCTGCTCTTCCAACAGGAGATCATGGCACAATGGCACAGCGTTAAGGAAAAACTGAGTCATGTGCACAGCAGGGGTGACATTAAAAAAATTATCTCCCGGTTCTGTGAAGGCTGGCTGGGGGGGGAAAGGGAGGGCTGGGTCGCGAGGGTGGTTTGGACAGGAGACAGGTTGGACCATGGAGAAGGACAGGAAGGAGACCTGGAAAGAGACTACCAGCTTCTCTTTAAAGATTGGAAAAGGGTGGATCCCAGAGAACAGCTGAGACCTGTGCAGTATTTCGGTGATCCCTTTCCTCCTCACCCGTTGGCCCTGGAGGAATATTTGGGGGCTTAGAGTCATCTAAATCACTCAAATACACGGCATAGCAAGTTGCAGTGCAAGCTAGCCTGCCGGTGGTGTCAACTTGTTCATGGTGCCACTCTCAAGATGTTCCCTCCAAAAATGAGAAAACATTTTTGTAGTATGTTTGTAGGATATGAGACTCCATATGCCAAGAGGATACCAGGTGGAGGGCAGGAGCTAGGGGATGGAGGGAGATCTCACTGGTGCCCCCTGGTGGAGCTCCCCCCAGTACCCGGCGTTGCTGCAGGAGAGGTAGGAAGAAAAAAGATTAGATATGGGACGCTGGACCCGGTTTCCAGCTCAATGGCATCACTTTCAATGATGGACTATGTTGTAATAGAGTGAGGTGATCAGTTTTGTGAGGTGATCAGTTTTGCCGCCTGCACCTGACCCTGTGGAAAGATCAAACCTAGGTTCCGTAGGGTCCCTAGGAGTCCTTAGAGAAGCCCTAGAAGAGACTATGTTTTACATAGAAAAGGCAACAATGAAATTCCCTTATCACTTTCTTTTGTCACCATATACAAATGTATGGCAAACAAGTCAAAGATTTAAAAAACAAAAAATGACACAAAATTGATACTGAATGCAGCCACAAACTGTCAAGAGAAAGCAGGACAACCATGGGTAACCGCACCCGGTAATCACCGCGGTCCCTAGTAACTGGCCTCTACAACACCCTCGACGTTTTTATTAAAAAAAAAAAAAAAAGAGAAAGCAGGGAGTAGCCATCAGAGGGCTACAATCAAATAATAATCCTAGGAATGGTCGTCGAGAACATTTCAACACCCAGAACACCCCCTAGTCAAGGATGATGATAAGTAACCCCTCATGGGTCGCATCTACTGGAGGATCATCACGTACGACTGCTGGATCACCCTCCTATTCTCTCGGGCGCTCTGACACTACTGACGCATCCGGATGGATACTAACAAAGGCATTCGGGTTAACCCTAAAGATTTTGCTCATCATGAAGGAAACCTCACGGTCCGCTTCCTCCCGCATATAAGCTCGCTCTTCCTTGATGAGCGTGCCCTCCACCTCGATTACACGTTGATGTTTCAGTGACCCTCTGTGTACTCGGAGGTGGCCGTCACTCATCGACCCTCACCCAAGAAGCAACCACTCGAGCTCCGGTGATGGCTGGTCCTGGCATCTCACTCATTCTCCCACGAAGGGAGGTCTGGCACTCGCTGGGTCCCAAACGGACAAGTGCATTATCTCTCCTCCTCGCCCGATTCATGTGAGTATCAGTCTCCCATCGAGGACAAAGTTGGCTAAGAGCCAAGCAATGTGCCTCAGGTCCGCATGCCCTCCTCCAGTCTCTCGAGAATGTCATGACTGAATGGTGCTCTCTAGTCTCGGTCTGTGTCCCAGTCGAAGTAATCGCCAAAGTCAAAGTCCAGCAACTCTCCAAAGGTCCGACCTTGGGTCCGACCAATCAGTATCCAATTTCTCTGGGGTTGGTTCCTCGGGCAGAGGTGGAACGTACTTCTTTGTGATATCCACCTTTCCTGGGGTATCGGCGGAGGACCTGGTAGAGTCTTTCCTGATGCCACTCTTTTACGTCCTCTCTCTCTCCGCTCTGCCGGTGTAGGTCTCGCGACAGTCCCGTCAAATATATGAGGAACTCTGCTGCAGGCTGCTGAGCCGTGAGGGAGGACTACATTTACCCAGTTAGCCGTCCAGTGAATCTCCCTGCTATAGACGTATTCCGTAATCCGGTCAAACGTAGTCCCTTCATACTCTACCCAACGCCTCTGACCCGGTAGGAGATGACAAGTGTGTGAGTGCTCTCAGGCGACCTATTCACCCGAACAACAAAACTCTGTTGCCCAGGTATTGATACCGAATTTCTCAATGAGCTCCCCCACTTTGACCTTGCCAAAGGGAAAGCTCTGAGAAAACGAGACCAAATGTCTCCTTGGAAGGGTCCAGTTGATGCGGATAGGGTCGCCTTTTTTTTTTTTTTTTTTTTTTTTTAACTGTCCCTCCAGTGCTAGCAGTGCTACAATTAGGATACTTAGAACATCTCAGAAAGTCCGCAAGCAGAACCTGCCAGCATTGATTGCCCTGGAGAACAGGGGATTGACTGAGCAGGGGGGGAGCCTCTTCACCCTAATTTTGGCGCCAGATTTCCACTTGTCTCTGTTGACTCCCTCCACTGTCCATGTTGCTAGCGATGCCTCAGAGCTGGAAACCGGGTCCAGCGTCCCGTACCAAATCATTGTCGTCCTGCCTCTTCCTGCCGCACCGCCGGGGGCCGAGGGGAGAACCACCAGGGGGCACCAGTGGTTACTCCCGCCGTTCCCCAGCTCCTGCCTGTCTCTTTTTTTGACATGACTGACCTGTTCTGACAAGAGCCTGAAGTTAGATTGCACAGTGTTTTGAACTCAATCTGAAGAGAAAAAATAAGGAATTGACTATCCCACCCATTCTTCTATTGCTTGGTGATGGGGCGGGAATGGATCTGCGAAGTCTTCTGCCGGGCGTAGGGGGATATCCGGGCTGATCGCAGTCCAGTCCTTAAACACCAGGTGGTAGTCCCGGTGAGGTCTTGCTCTAGCAGGATCGGTTTCCGGCTGAATCTGTGGATCCCAAGGGTCGGACCAAACCACCTCTGCGACCCACCCCTCCCCCAACCATTCTTGGCCAAACTTCCTAATCCCTGTTGCGATGTCTTGTGGTTGGTGAAGGGAGTCTAATGCCTGTTTTGTTGCTGCCCACAGCCGAGACAGTTCCAATTGGAACTGCTGTTTGAGGTATTCCTTTTTTTCTTCTCCATCCACCATCACCTTATCCATGGCCAGGGCACAGCGTTGCCACCGTATGACCCACAGGATTGCTCGTCGTCCCAGGTGGAACATGTTCCATGTGAAGGTCTGGCTTTGGAGGTCCGGACAGTGGCCCAGCAGAATCGCCCTCCATTCCCATGGCCATGCATGTCCCGGGACCATGTGTCGCCATACTCGCTCCCACCATCTCCATGTCGCTACCGCCACCGGGCGTTGAAGAAAAATGTGCTCTATTGTTTCTTCTCTTTTCGGTGTTGGGAAGGTGAGAAGACACCGAGGGCACCAAGGTAGTGCTCGCCCTTGCTGTTCCAAGTGGGTGTGGTCTATCAGCCAGCTGTTGGTAGGGAGACAGCGGAGTATGATTTGCCATTGTAAGGATGTAATCTTAGCTGGCCCGCATTTGCAGTCCCTGAACCATCTGATGGGCGCCAGCAGTTGTCTGTCTATATTCAAGTGTCGCTGCCAGCGGTCCCGGACCGTATCCCTCACCGCTTTTTTAATTCTGAGCTTTCGGTAGGAGGTTTTAACTGTCATATTCCAGAGGGGCACATGCTTTAAACCGTGTGTCCTAGGGTGGGCTGGCGGGTTCCACACCCACTCCACCGGGTCTAGGGGGAGCTTGCTCAGCGGGGTCTCGGGTCTGAAGACTCTTTGCCCTTCCCCCTCGCCGTATACTCTCACTCGGTGGAGCCGGGCTTTGGAAACCCATATAAAGGGATCTGTGCCGCCTATCAACCGCCCGTCCCTTCCCACTTGATATCCCTCAACCAGGGCATCCTCTGATCGCACTTGGTGAACAAGACTCACACGTTTAGTAGGGTCATTGGTATTTACCCAGTCCCCCTCTTGTAATTGTGGGCCCTTGCGCAGGATGTGGAGCCAGGCCAGAGGGAAGGCCTCCAGGAGTTCCTCCACTGCAGTTTCAGAGTTGTGACAGTAGCGGAGGAGTCCTTTCATTTGTTCCGCTGTTTTCCAATCTTTCCTGAGGTTGTCCCAAAGATCCCCTACTCTGGTGATCCCATTCTTGACCCAGCCCTTCCATGGTGAGTCCGAGCTGCAGAAGATTTGGCTGTGTGAGTTTGTGATCCATCGGTTCCCAAAGAGGGGCTGTCTTGCCACTTCCTCCCACCTGTCCGGGGGTGGGCGGTCGAGGGGGGGGAGTTTTCTCCAGGTTTTGATCAGTCATGGCCACAGATCATCCCGCCGACCCCTTGGGACCTTCCAATATCTGTCGTCTAGCCATCTCAGCGGGTCTACCTCCGGGGGGGATTTTGGGGTCAGGTGTGCTATCTGTCTCATAGCCAGTGGTTTCCACTGTTGGGATGACTCGAAGGTCAGCCGCACCACCCACATCAGACTCAATGCCTGTATCTGAGTGGGGGGGTCTAGGATACCCAGCCCACCCTGGGCTTTGGGTTGGACCACTGTGTCCCATGCCACTCTGCTCATGGCGTTGGTAATCTGGCTGTCCCCTCTCCATAGATATGCTGCCACCTTTTGCCTAAGGGCTCTGTGGGCCACTTCGCTGACCAGCCAAAAAACAGATTTGTACCATAGTGTGGCAAGAACCACGTTATTGATTACCAGGGCCCTTCCGAACAAGGATGTGTGCTTGTGATCCCAGAGGGCGAATTTAGCCAGCGTCGGGGCCGTGATCCATTCATCGTTATCCAGCGGCCGGCCATATGCCGCCATTTTCACGCCCAGGACCCTAACGGGCGCATCCTGAGGGATCCAAGAGATACGCGGCTCGTCCGGGGGACGACCCCCAGGTTCCTGCTGTTGCGTAGGTTGGCTGATAGAGCCTCCATGACGAGGACGAATAGGAAGGGGGCTATCGGATCACCCTGCCTGACTGATCTGTGGAGTTTTATTTTCGGGGCCAGGTTGCCATTTATCTGCACCTTAGTGGTGGCGTTCTGGTGCAAGATCCTAATCCATCTTCGGAAAGAAGGGTCAAAGTTGAACTTTTCCAGGCATTTGTCCAGAAAGGTCCAATCCACATGGTCATATGCCTTCTCAAAGTCTATAAAGATCAATGCAGCATTACTTTTGTCCCTGCGTGCCAAATTGATTACATCATGGATTAGGAGAATGTTTTCTTGGATGTTTCTGTTGCAGATGAACCCCGTTTGTGATGGGTGCACCAAGTTCTCCACCACCTCTATTATACGATTGGCTAGTGCCTTGGACAACATCTTGTACACCACTGTCAGGAGGGTGATCGGACGATAATTGCGTATATTCATCCGGTCTCTTTTTTTATGGAGCAAAGAGAGCACCCCTTGTCCCACCATTTCGCCCATCTCCCCAGTGTTCCAAACTTCCTCGTATAATTGAATCAAGTCATCGGAAAGGTGCGGCCACACAGTTTCCCCAAATTCTTTCGGGAAACCATCTATACCCGGCGTCTTTTCCTCATCCATTTGCAGCAAGGCAGTCCAGATCTCCTCTTTAGTTATTCGGCGTTCTATCTTTTCCCTCTGCTCAGCCGATAAGTGATTTTCCATAGGGCTAAGGAACCGGTCCACTTCTGCAAGGTGTCGGGGGTCCTATGGCTGCGGGATGTGGGATGAGAAAAAGTCTTGGAAAAACGTTCTGGCTATCCTAACGCAGTGTGCTGTGGTTGTGGCTAGATCACCAGTTGTGGGATCAAGAAAAACCTCTATTGTTGTACGGTGGGCTTGGATTGATGCAAGACCGAAAAATTGTGAGTCCATGGTTCCCTCAGTGGTCCATTTTGCAAGTTTACCTCTGATTCTAACCCCTTGCCATCTGTATTGGGCGTACTGAAGCAATTGGTCTTTTAGTTGTTGGATGGTATGTGTGTGCTCCACTAGAGTGTCCTGGGAGACCAGGTTGTGAAGTTGGCTGTGGGTCTCCATTTCTCGGGAGTGTCGTTGATTCGCAACCATCTTTGAATACTCTTTGCATTTCTTGGCCAGGAAGAACAAACCGTTTGTAAACCATTGGATTTCTGATTCAAAATGGTTCCTGTGGTTGTGCCAATAAGCCCACACGTCTCTTGTGAAATTCCGGAAGCCCTCAACTTTTAACAGTGATGTGTTTAGTTTGTAGTAGCTCGGCCCTTGATCGGGACGCTTACGGAAGGTGAGAATGATGCCACATGTGCAATGGTCAAGGCCTGGGTATGGGCTTTGCGGAAATATGACCGAGAGTTGCAGGGCGTTCCGTATGGCTGTCGAGATCAGGACCAGGTCGATCCGAGATTTCGTATGCCTGCTAGGGTCACTGGTGCGAAGGCAGGTGTAGACTCGTTCCTGTGGGTGTAGGTGGCGATATGCGTCGATCAGGGAAAGAGTCACGCTAAAATGTGAGATGGTTCTTTCATCTTTCTCCACATATCGGGGGTAGTCGCCTTGTGGGCTCCATCTCTCCATCCATCTGTCCGGGGCCGCGTTGAAATCGCCAGCAAAGATTAGCGGGATGCCTTGAGTTGGGAGAGAGGCCAGATGGTGGAAGAAACCCTCCCTTTCGATCGTGGTGTTGGGGGCATACACGCAGAAAATGCCAGAGAGAAGAGTAGACGACCTTAGGGGGACGGGAATCCTCTTACTTGTCCAGCGAGAATGGGAGGGGGGAGACTGGTGAGCACACATATACATTAGCAATAATAACACACAACCCAATCCAACTGGGGTGCGGGGGGGGAGTATGGACTGGAGGTCTTCCCTGGCAGGAATCAGCCCTGTGGCGGACTGGTGCGGGTTAGGGGATCGACAACCCCTGCTTCCTCGGTACGACAATAACCAATTGGGTGTAGCTCAGTTGGTTAGACGTTCAAGTAGCACTCAGGAGGCCGTGGGTTCAACTCCCATTGCCCCCACGACAAGTGCCTGTGGCATACTTGGCGCCTTACCTTCGAGACGGCCAGTTGGTAAGCAAGTACTTGGTAGCTCAGTGGGCAGAGCTCCGGTGTTGCAACAGGGAGGTTGCGGGTTCGACCTTGTTGGCCCTCAGTTTCCCCGAGCATAACTGGTTGTTGTAGGTTGCACCCCACGTACTTGTCTCGAGCCTGGCATAGCGCCTTTACAGACTAATGACCTCAATAGCTCAGTGGGTAGCGTTATGATATTGTATGATAGAGGTCCCGGGTTCAACTCCAGACTATGCTCATTCATCATATCTATGTATACTGTTCGTCATATCAGCTGGGGATGGTCCTCTGGATGGATTTGGGGGAGACATGAGTCCTTTCCCACGGGAAAGTTGATGTGGGATGGATGTTACTCTCTCTCAGGCCGGGGAGTGGCAAGGGGTTGGTTGGGTGCATGGTGATACCGTGGTAGTCCTATGGTAGGGAGGGGTGCCTTGTAGGGAAGCCAATGTCGAAACAAGAGGTCTGTCCTACTCTCAAGGGCTAGGACCCATTCTGGGGGGTTGGGTCTCAGCGGTTGGTTGGGGGTAGTTCATGAGGGTGGAGGTCTCCTCCACTACCACTGGTCGATTCTCCCTAGCGAACAGACACAAGCAAGGCTCATTAGCAACCACATACATCCATATAGACTACGATATCATACTAAGCTCACATATCAACCACCGCTATATTCAACAACTGACAGTAGCCACATATAGGAACTACGTTGTGCCGGGTTGGTTGTAGAAATAAGGGGGGCTCATGGGTTAGACCTTGGTTAGGCGACCATTAGACACTGCCTATGGGTACCCTCACTGCTCACGGGACTAGTTGGAAAAAAACTTCGCGCCTAGCTCCCAAGGTACCCGTATAATGAGGCTTGTACACTACTGCCTCAACTGAGGCTGAATGGGGATGCCCATTCAGCCTCAGTGCCCGCGTCCGCTGTCTGGTCAGGTTGCTCCAGTAGAGAGTGATGCTCCTCGCGTAGAGGTAAGTTAGTAAAAGATGTGGGGGTGCGCCAGGAGATATGCCAAGAGAGGTGGTAAGATGGAAGGGAGTCTCGTGAGTTAAAAAAAAAAAAAAAACTAGTAGCACATAACCCATAGCTGATAACCAAGTGGGGTGCAGGGGGGGATGGGCTGGAGGTTTTCCCTGACAAGAATCGACCCTGTAGCAAACTGGTCCAGGTTACGGTGTCGATAACCCTGCCCCCTCGATATGACACTAGCAGGGGGTGGAGAATGCCCTCACAATAACACAATCCATTACTGATAACTAACTGGGGTGGAGGGGGGATTGGCTAGAGATTTTCCTTGGCAGGAATAGGTCCTGCTGTGACGAACCACTTTCTGTAGCGCGCGACTTTCTGCGCGATTGCAATGAGGGGTCCTAAGCTGGGAAGATTGGGCCAATTACGGGAGGTCGGGATCGGTGGGAACCCTCGCTTCTTCGCCTCTTTCGCCGTCTCCTTTTTCAATGGTGGGGTTCGGAACTGGGCATGTCCCGGGACAGGTGATTGATGGGTCGATTGAGTGGCTGGCGCGCTGTCATGCGCGCGATTAATAATTGTTGACGTCGTTTCTTTCGATTCGGTGTTGGAATTTGGGCGCGGACATCGCGCGGGAATTTGCTTCGTTCTTTTTTAGTTTTCTTTTTGAATTCTTTTTCGAATTTTGTCGAGCCCCGATGGCTCTCGGAATTTCGGACTTTCTTTCCGAAACTTGTGCTTTTTTTGCTTTTTCGCATTAGATAGGAATTTAGGAATTTTGTAATTAGGATTTTCTTTTGCCGCGCGGCGCCTTTTGCTTACGCACTTCTTTATGCGGCTGCAACGGGAATTCTGATTAGTCGGCGCCTTTAATCGGGTGTGTAACTGTAATTTTGGGTTGGCGCCATTGTAACTGTATCTCTCTTCTTGTGCTTCGTCTTTCCCGCCTTTCTTCTCTTTCTTTTGCTGTGTTTTTGGTAGCCGCGGTCTTCATGATCGGATCGATGCGTGGAGAGCGGCTACGTCCCCCATGCCGCGGCCCGGTCATGCAGAACGCAGGCGCTCCCTCTCTAATCTCCTTCTAGTCCTTGTAATTCCGTGTTCTTCGTGCATGCATGCACGCTATAAATTTCGGTTGCGCAATTAGTTAACTCTCTTAACCAGCTATTGGAAGCTATGGGTTGCGCGATCAGAGAGGGTCGGCACACGAGCGAAGTAAGAGGTGAGTAGAGCAGGAGTCGGGCGACCCGACGAGCTGGTGCCAAACGCGCGAGGTTGACGCGGGCCACGGCGGACTGTGGGCGCGGGCGAACCTGACGGGTGCGGGAGGACTAAGCGGGGTGACGGCTTCGTGGGTTGGTGCGCGACGATGGACTGTCCGCATCGGAGAAGGAGAGAGAGGAAGAGGAAGTTGAGGTTGATGGACGCGGATTGTTGTTTCTTTTATTTTTTCTCCCTCCTGCCTCGTGTATATAAATTTTGATTCCGGCTCCGGGTGATTTGCCCGTTTTCTATTTCTCGGAATCTGGATTTGGTTTTTCGCTCACCTTTGTCCTTGCGATTTCCCATCTCAGAGATGGTGTGTGAATGTATGAATGAATGAATGGATGTCATGTTTGGTTGCTTGTTTTCCTATCGGATCTTTGCCTTTGCCTTTGTTTACTGCCTTTGATGCACTTATGAGTAGGATAAAAATTTAGTGCAATCGGTAATCCTGTCCTCGTTTTTGCTTATCTTTTGATTGGGTTGTTGTGGTTGCTGCATCTTGCATGCTCGAAAATTACGGAATGATCAGGCAACCGAATGTCTGGCCCAGCGAACGCCGCGCGAGGACACATGTAAACACGACCTGATTCGCATATTTACACGTGTCCCCGTGCGTCGATTCACCAAAGGACCATCGATTGAAGAAGCACTGTTTGATTGGATACGGCCATCCGGGGCCTGCGACGGAGCAGTCATCCCGTGCGAACACGCGTAAGCGCGACTCGACTCGCGCAACTTGCACGTACTCGCACACGGTGATCGCAATCGGCACAGACCCGCCCTTGGGCATCTCGCAACTCTGCGATGACACCATGACACACTCCGAGAGCTCAAAGTCGTTGTGTGACCCGGACTACTTCACCCCTTGGATAGAGGAAAGTCTCTGACAGAGATACCCTTGCCTAACCAAAAACCGGTTGTGTCCTAGGGAGTTTCACTGCGCCACCACTAGCGACCCTCGATGCTCTGATTTCCCCACTCTGGACCACACCCACTACTTCACCCACCCCGGATTTGTCGTTATCTTCACCAACTTCCCTCCTTTCCGCCTTCTTCTTCCGTATCATCGACTCAGCGTCGTCTCGTGGAAGGCCATAGCCCCATATTGGCCCAGTACACCCTGCGGAAATTGTCGACGACGTGGCGATCAGAGGACCCCGGAATTCCGGAGGCCTAACCCAAACGCGCGACGATCGGCGCCATGCGGCAACTTCTGACGACCCGACTCATCGGAACCCCACCCACCTCGGAGGGACCTTCCAGCGAACCGCCGTCCTCGAAACCAATGGCTCGCTCGACCTTGAATGACCTGCGCATGCCATCTGCCTTATGACCAGAGGCGGTCCGCCCTCTCCGCCAAATTGCACTCGTGCCCCCGAAAAACTCTGCCATAGGAGATCTCAATTCTGAGCTGGGACTTCACCCCCACTTTCCCAAAAATCCTTGGCACACCCCTTGTCGCACTTCCAGGCCCACACTCTACTCCGATCAGGAAGTCGCGCTGGGCATGAGGTTGGGCGTCACACTGCGGCAAACTGGTGCAGGTTACGGGATCGATAACCTTGCCCCCTCAATATGAATCGGATAACTAACTGTGGTGCAGGGGCAGATGGGCTGGAGGTTTTCCCTGGCAGGAGTCGGCCCTGTGGCGAACTGGTGCTGACTGCGGAATCATATAAATCCGTGAGCAATTGAAACGTTAACCCTGCTTCCGAGTCCACAACAATAACACAACGCCTAATACAGCGAAAGTAGGCTATGCTAGGAACATGTCACCCGGGCTGGGTCAGTGGCTGTTTTTTTTTTTTTTTTTTTTTTTTTCTTTCAAAAAGTCAAGGATGTTGTAGAGGCTAATTACCAGGCACACAGGGATCACCGAGAGCGATGAGCCTTCGCAGTCCGAAGATACGAGGTCACCTCCCACCCTACCACTCGTCAATACTCCCACCGTACCCCCTAACCCAACTATCTTACCTCAGTGTAACCCACTCAGGACCATCACCCAACCGCTAGGTGGGTGACTTGGACCAGACAGTAGTGATAGGCACCAAGGCTAGCTATTACCCCAGCCCCAGTGGAAGCGAAATCGGACAGGCCTCACTGTACRGGAACTTCRKACGCTAGGCACCACTATATTCTACCAACCTCGTATCCTTATTGTAGAGATCATAGACCCCTGGGTTTTATTTTCGGGGACAGCTAACTAGCAGTCAGTACCCCAGCCAGACAGCCCACCGTCCTTCCCCTAGCTTACCCAAGGCCAGGCGGAACTCAGACAGACAGTCCTACCGTCCTTCCCCTAGCTTGCCCCTATCTTGGCTAGGTGGAACTCAGACCTGCTGGGGTAACTACCGTATTCTATACCCTAGAGTCTAAGTCTATTCTACCCCTTCCCAAGTCAGCTGTAGATGCATGTAAGCCCTTAGGTCATATGTATGTGCTCAGGAAGCCATGGATGTTGGCTATTTATGCTGTATGTGTATATATCCAGAAGCCACTTGTATACCCGAAGCCAGTATGAATCATATATGGGGCTGAAGGCCATATGTCAGCACTATATGTGTGTTGAGAATACCATGTATAACGGGTCAGACTGGACATACCCCCCCAAAGTCTGTGACCAAGCTCGAACCCGTGACCTGTGAAATGTAACTGGAAGACTCAACCGTATGAGCAACAATCGGAAATAGCACGTGTGTGTGGTATATCAGACCGGGGAGGCGAATCGAACGACCAAGACCAACACCCCGAGCAAGCCATGCGGAACCCAGAACCAGCATACAACACCCGTGACTTGATCCCCTGACCAATACAGGCAGGATCTGTAATCATAATCATGTAGTGGTCAGAGGATAGTGTATGTCCAGCCGTGCGTCATTCTAACGCCCTGCCGGTGTCCATGCACAAGGCTGCAGATTTGAATCCACGACCTCATACCACAATGCGCATTTCCAACCGGTGCTCTAACCACTGAGCTACATCAATTTTAGGTTAGACCTTGGTCACAGTAGGACCAGTAGACACTGCCCGGGGTAGCTCCATGGAATGTTCGTTGTCTTGCCAACACAGGCTGGTGCTCATAGGAAAGTGTATAGGAGGATACAAGGCTCATTCGATAGTGCTTCAACTAGGGCTGAGAGGGGTTGTCCTGGCCTACCGCTGGTGCATGCAACTGTTGTTAGTTATATCCGAGGTAGGGCCAATAGTGCCCCGGTAGATAGAGAAGCAGGGGTTATGCTAAGGAAGAAGAACGTTGAGGTAGGAAGGGGTGGGTCCTGTGAGCACACACACACACAGACACACACACAGAAAAAAAAAAAGGGAAAAAAAAAAGAAAAAACATTGTTGCATGATCCTCGATTCTTTTTGTTTGTATGTAATCTAGATGCATGGATGATAGGCGTGATTCTGTCTGTGTATGAATTGGATAGGCATGCTAAATTGTTAGATGACCGTCTCACTATAGGATGATCCATCTCGCGAATCGTTGGCTTTCACCCATCAGATTGAAGGACAGGTCCCGCGCACGCACGTGTAGGCTCGACCAAAGACGATCTCTGCCTACCCGTGCACCTGCGAAACCTGAACTCGACTAATGCCCCGAATGGTTGGCATTCCACCCCAGCTTGCAACATGAATTTCAGCGTTCCCTTTCGTGTCACTGACCGTGAGTGTTTGAGGGATGGGGAATTCCGATAATATTGGGAGCACTCTTGTTTGCCTACATGACCCTGGGCGGAACCCTCGGAATTTCCCTACTTGACGGGGAACGAACATATTTGCGAGTGGGACCTCGACCAGGCCCTGGGACGTAACCCCCATCTCCCAAGCTACTCTAACCCATACACGTGTCACGTCCTCGCGGAGCCCGGAATCATTACCTTAGGGACCGAATTCCCTCCCTACCACCACATCCTACCCTACCAATCCCTAACCATCGTCCCCTGGCTCACAATCGCTCCTTACTGGCCCCACCCCCCGTGCTCAAAGTGTCTGCGGGACCACGAGTACCGAGCTTCTGGCCTCATCCGGCGAACTCGTTCGGAGGAAGAACGACGGGCACACAGTCTTCGATTGAGGCCAGCCGCGTTGGATTCGGAGACTTGCGACGTTCGATGTCAGCAGGTGATGAATCAGTGGGATACCCATAGCGTACCGATAGTGCACAATATACGACCCAGACCCGGACGACGGAACCAACGGAGGTGGTAGCTCCGTCCCCCGAAGCAAAACAGAACTCCAGTCCACGCCTACCCTCCTGCATTCGTATCCCGGAGCTTGCCACAAGAGATCTCAGTTCTGACCTGGGACTCCACCCCCACTTGCCTAAAATCCTTGGCACACCCCCTTTTCACACTTGCAGGCCCACTCACACTCCGATCAGGAAGTCACGTCGGGCGTGAGGTTAGGGCGTCACAGTCCTGTCCAGATTCTACAGGTAATTGAATTGGTTGGGCTTAAACCACCAGTACCTCGCTCAGCTATTGAATCCGAGCCTGAATTTGCCCTGCGTGCCGATTTTTTCCAAGCCTCTGTCGTTTCGTGAAAAAAACGGGGTACCAGTACCGGTACCGCTAGTTGGCACTTCGGCCTGAGGGCAGATCCTTCTGAAAGGACAACAGATGGACCTGTGTTCAGGCCGAATTGTGAAGTAATGCAGTTCGGTTTTTTTTTTTTTTTTTTTTTTTTTTTTTTTTTTTTTTTTTTGCTGCAGTCGCCGCGGGTCTGCTGCTCCCTGCGGATGGTGCGTGGCCATGGCCGTCCGTTTCCCGCCTCCACGTTCATCGTGGCGTGCCCTCCTGCCTGGGCGTGATCGTCGTGTATACCGTCCCCAACGTGGAGTCTATCTCTCTGTGTGTTTGGGAGCAGAGAGCCACAGCGCTCGGCGGCTGTTGTCGGGTTTCCAAGGGCTTACTCACACTTCTGCATTCGTGAATGCACCTGACGGTATTCTCGACCAGATTCAATCGAGTACATGCTCTAACCAGCCAGTCATTCACATGCACGGAGCAGATCCAGCAACACAAGCGGCGGCTTTGAGTTCTCACGCATTTAGCTCTTGCCCCTAGCATTGATTAGGGCATGCACTCATACAAGGACTCCTTCGATTCATCTGGTCATGACTATGGCGAGATGCATGCTGAAAAGTCCTGGAGGGAGTACGCTCTTACATTCTCCCCAGGAGGGCGCTACACTGACCCTGAGCTTAGCTCGTATCCCACCAACGCACACCTGATCATGAATGGATAGAAGCTATCTTTCCGGTTCGATACAGTCATGATGAGATTTGCGTTGTGTTCGGGGGAAGACGGTAGTCGACAACAACACAGATAATAAGAGAGTACACCGATTTAGCTCTCAGTCGCATGCACCACTTCGTCGAGTCCCGACCAGGCTAGACAGGACATGAGAGCAACGAGTCCTCTCTCTCTCTCTCTCTCTCTCTCTCTCTCTCTCTCTCTCTCTCTCTCTCTCTCTCTCTCTCT
>BFEA01000530.1:496482-516284 GCA_003427395.1 Chara braunii | reverse complement strand
CTCTCTCTCTCTCTCTCTCTCTCTCTCTCTCTCTCTCTCTCTCTCTCTCTCTCTCTCTCTCTCTCTCTCTCTCTCTCTCTCAACAAACGACGGGCTGGATGTGGAAGCGGGGCGATGGCAGACGGGAAGACTGTAGGCCGCACGTGCAAGCACCCACCGGCCACTGCGCGGCGGGAAACCGCCTGTCTTTTTTTTTTTTGCTTTTTTGCTTTTTTTGCTTTTTTTTTTTTTTTGCTTTTTTTCCCCCCTCTTTGGTTTGTCCGTCCGTACACCTCGGCCAAATGGTCGTGACCTATGTCCACCTTCATACTACCGGCCTTGTCCCGACTGGGCCCGCGAGGCCTTCACGAATAAAAACTGCCGAACCGCCCCCGAGGCCCTGGGGTCGCGCCGCGTATAGGGGAAGACCCCGCGGCCGATGTCTGGCCCAGGTACTGGTGGTTTAAAAGAAGAAGCCATGGTCGTGAAAGCACCTGGATACAGAATCTGGAGAATGAGACTGTGCCCTCCGGAAGGGTGTTATAGCTTTAAAAAAAAAAAAAAAAAAAAACCAAAAAAAAAAGCAACAACGCTCTGGTCGTGAAAGCAGCTCAAAACAGAAGGACAGAACGTGTGAGGCTGCAGCCTCCGGGAGGGCATTATAGCCCCATGATTTTTTTTGCTTTTCCCCATGTTCTTTTTGCCTTTCCAAACTCAGGCGCGGCATACCTGCCAATGGACCGATGTTTTTGCTCATTCCGAACTAAAAACGTTTTCAAATAAATTTTGATTCAGTATCTGGGATCTGGTTGTGGGTTCCTCAGACAATTGAGGCTCCAGGCTGCTAAAATACTTTTCCAAACTTTCGGCTTTAGCTGTCTCTGACAGAGTGAATCTATCACCAAACACAGCCGTACATGTTCCGGTTGCGCCAGAGACCACTCCTGCATGAGTATATATTCTGCCATCAATGTCCAGAACTTATCAAGCGCTTCAAGCATCACCAAGATAGGTCATTTTATCACTAGGGCAAGGTTCTGCTGGCGCGGGTCAAGGATGCCTAAGGTAGTTCCCCCTGATCTCTGGGGAAGGCTATGGTTTCCCAGGAGACTTTTACCAAGTAGCCTTGGTGGTCTGTTGCTCAGGGTTTTGAGTAAGCTTCATCCCCCAAAAGGTGCACTAGGGGAAACCATAACTTCGAGAATGCAGCCGAAGTCAGAACTAGCGCCCTTCCAAAGATGGATAATTCGAAGTTTCTGGCCCACCGCTGAGACCTTTTCATGAGAAGGGCATACTGGGCATTAGAACCATCTGAAAGGGACACTTGGACCCCCAAAAAGCCGTCCGTTTCTTCGGATTTTGGACAGGCTGACAGCTATCCAATTTCTCTCCAAAATCGACGGCGATGGAGCGGCACCCAAACCTAAAACCTTCATTTATTTTTATTTTTATTATTTTTCTTTTTATAAAAGCTATGTTCTTCTCTCAATTTCACCTCACACTACCTACCTACCACTACTCCTAATTGTAGGCATACGGGGAACCCCGTAGCAGCCAGAACCCTGTTCACGAGAGAACATGCGGGGGCTGCTCCCGACCTGCAGGTGGGCGACACCGGCTAGGGGACAGCCGGTAGCATCCGGGACCATGCCAACAGGACCGATCCCTGTGCCTCCCCTCAAAGGCAGGTACTGGTCACCTTGTTCCCTCTTTTCGGACTGTGTCGCTCGCGCCACGCTTCGCGGCAGCGCAACAGGAAGGCATTTTTCGGTTCGTCAATTTAGCTTCAGATGGACTGGCGCGGTTCTGGCCTTTTGTTCAGACGGACGACGTTTCACGCCGGGCCACGAGTTGAGAGAGGGCCCAACGGGAAAGAAGAAATGGGGACTTGCCACTGGCTCAACAGTGCCCACGTCTGCGGACGAGTGAACGAGTGAAATCTACGGCTCAACCTTCAGTGCCTTTTTTTTTTTTTTTTTTTTTTTTTGAAAGAGCACACATGAAATTTACTCAAGAAAAAAAAGGAGTAGGGATCGTGTTCTTTTTACCCTCTCTCTGGCTGGGTTTGGTATTGGTTTGTTGTTATGACTGGGTACGTCAGACTGAGATAAGCTAAACCGGCTGATGCTGCGGGGATAACCCCGGGGGCACGGTTCCACTAGCAACTGAGTAAGGTATATTGTGACACGGCGACACCTGTGGGACGTCCGGGGGACATCCACCAGCCGTTGCTGCATCCAAATCCTAGGGTAGCAAAATAAAGATGTTTGTATATTTAAAATTTGTGTTTTAATTTACTTTTTCTTGTTTTTTTTTTTTTGGTGAATAACAGGATGTGGGGAAAAGAAATACCAAGTCTGTTTTTGATTGGTGGTTGTAGAAAACAAAAAAAAAAAATCAAGTACTCTAAGTCGTTCGTATTGACGGTGCCCCTCGAGTACTTTATTTCTTTCTCAAAATATAAGGACTTCACACTTGAACATGGGAACCGTCACAGGAGGCAGTCCCGTCGGGCACACTAAGGGACTCCACTCCCTCTCTGTGGTACGTGAGACTCGGACTGCAATCGTCACGGAGCAGTTTTCATAGGTGCACCCTCAGGCAATAAAGAAAGATGGAAGAAGTGAATCTGGCTACTCATCCACTGTCCATTCTACCTTTCCAGAAGATGGCACAGCCTTTTGCATCACTTCCAAAGGTCGGGCTCGTTTCCACCTTGGGACTTGAGAAGTCACCACTTTAATTTTCTTTTTTCTCTTTTCTGCGTTTTTCTGGAGTTTTCTTCGTTTTTCTGGAGTGTCGCAGGCGTCACACTAGGCCATGACTCGTGTGCTAGTGGAATCGTGCCCCGGGTTGAATTGTGAGGTCCCCGGCCTCGTATTCATTCATTGGAAATAAGTAGTTGTCTTTTAAAAAAAAAAAAAAAAAAGGAGAATTTACTCATGAAAAGGATAGGGCTCGGTCCAACCTGCGCATTTTCGGTGTTGGAGGCTACCGCGAAGAGAATGGCGGGCGGCCAAGGACCATGGATTGACACAATCGATGGTCCCTAGACGCCCGCCAGTCGCTTTGTGGTAGCCTCCTACGACGGGAAGGCGAAGGTGGGACCGAGCCCCGGACTGGGAGCATTACCCAGCTTCGCTTTTTTTTTTCTTTTTTTTGGTCAGAACAGATACTACACTTGATATTAGCCCAAAGGGCGAGAAAGGTATAGCTTCGCTTTTTACAGGACCCATAGCAGTGCTATTTTTTTTAGTTCACCACTCCCGAAAGTTTCAGTGTGATCACGATCGTGCCAGAGCAAGGTTGACGGAGATGGCAACCAGGATGGAGATGGTCATCTCCCTCGCTGGTTACGTCCCGAGCATCGGGCTCAGCCAGCCCGAGAGGGATAAAGTGAGAGATGTTAGAGTCCGAGGATTCATGCGCATGCCGACCGGGTAAGCCGCGCGGGGAGCTTGGAAGACAGAGAGCGAAAGGTAGAGCAGAGAGGGAGGGGAGGAAAGGGTATCAGTCAGGGGTCTCCTGCGAGAGACCTTGCGTTGCTGTCCAGAAGAGAAGACGAATGGATGGATAGATGAATTGTGTGGAAGGAAAGCGACCCTAAAGTGGGCAGAACTGTTCGGTAGTTGCTTGTTGGCATTACGGGATAAGAGAGAGGATGCGTAGAAACCTCGGTAGTGAAAAATATGGCGAGATGAAGGCAGCCGTTGTTGGGGGTTGACGACCCAGCCGATGACGTATGAGAAGAAATGAAACTGTTCAGCAAGTTGGAAGTTCAAAGGCACAAGGGGCTAAACTCGTTGGGTAGGGGGAAGAGGGTCTCTTGCTTTTTTGATCAGTTTAAAGTCACAAGGGGCTAGACTCGTTGGGTAGGGGGAAGAGGGTGGGGCTCTTGCCCCTTTGATCAGTTTAAAGTCACAAGGGGCTAGACTCGTTGGGTAGGGGGAAGAGGGTGGGGCTCTTGCTTTTTTGATCAGTTTGGGGACAAGAAAAAGGGAAGAGATGAATGGATAGATAAGGCTGGGTAGGAAGAAGCCGAAAGAGGGGGGTGGAGGGGAGGAAATGGGGGGTCGCAGTATAGGGAGAATTTACCAACCTGTAAGGGGTGTTTCCAGGATAAAATCTCGATGCGTCCGTGGATTTGGGCTTTGATGACGATGAGCACATGTCCCCTTGCCATGTCCACAAGTAGCTGCGGTCCCACCTCCAGCATTCTGACGTCGGTCACATTCACTCGCGAATGTAGGAGCCGACGACACCCGCCGCACACGCTGCCCCCAGGCGCCGTCACCTTGGCAATCTCTCTCTCCCTGTAAATGATCACGGATGAGAGGTTGGCGAAACCTAGACCCACCCAATTAGGGTTTTCGATAGCGAAGACAACATCGAAACTGAGATCGAGAAGCACACGGGGCCGCAGCTTACCTGGCTCCCACCTGCGGTGTGCGGCAATGCTATGCAGATGGAAATCATCCACTTGTACGCTCGGACGAGAGCCCTGGGCGAGTGAAAGAAGATGGTGAACGAAGAGACAAAACAGCGCAAACAAGCATATCTTCCAGAAGAGTGGAAATAGTGCACGCCCGCCTTCACCTGTCTCGCTGCCGCTCCTCTTACCCGAAGGCGATCCGTTTCGCCTCCTTGCCTTCTTCTCCTTCTTCTTCTTTTTCTTCCCCTGTTTCACCTCTTCCTCCTCCTTTCTGCCGCAATGGATGCACCGGTGCCGTTTTGTAGGTATTTCCCGCTCCACCTTTTCGACGTCCTCGTCCTCGTCGCCGCTCTCGTCACCCGGTTTGTGCTCCGTGCATCTGTGAGGTTCGCCCTCCCGGTAATGGGGATCATAGAGGAAGGGGGGGTACAGCTGAGGTGCTACTGATGGGGGTGGCGGATAAACCCCAGTCGCCGACCAGTGTCTGCTCGCTGTTTGCGAACTGTGACTGCTGTCTGCAACTGGTCTTCCGCCTGTCCTTCCTCCTCCTCCTCCTCCTCCTCCTCGTCCTCCTCCTCCTCCTCCTTCTCCTTCTCGAGATGCTGACGGGAGATGGCTTCCAGCTAACCAGTTGCCAATCCTGATTGGAACACACTGTTTTGCATCCAATCGTCCCCCATGTTGCGGCTGCTGCTGAGGATAAGCAAGGCTGTATTCAAGGAGGCGTCGCGGGTCATGGCTATGAGCAGCAGCGTTGGCGACAAGAGCAGGACTAAAAGAAGGGTGACAATGAGGAGGTGGCGGTGGACAGAGAGAACAAGCACACTGCTGCGCAGTCCTCCTTCCCTCTTGTCTCTCTCTGGCGAGCACGCTTTCGCAGGGGATGTGCTTGCCGTGCATTGTAGAGCCACGTGGACCGGTATTTCTTTTGCGAACAAGTGTTGATTGCTCTTTTTCCGGCTTGGTCAGTTGAGTTCAAGTTCATCGGATGGGGTAATCAGTCGATGGGATACACACCAACCAGCTGCTAGAAGACAAGTGTCTTCTGCACCAGGCGTTTTTCACTCTATCACTCCCGCGGATGATCGTGGCGACCACCCCCTTGCCCCCCCATACTTGGGGTCATCTACGCCGAAGGAAGTTCTAGTGTGAGTATCCCCTCGAAGGAAGTTCTAGTGTGAGTATCCCCTCGAAGGAAGTTTTAGTGTGAGTATACTCTCAGTGTTGGGCACTCGCTTCGCAATTTGATTTTCCGGTGGAGAGTTTGCAGCTTGCGCAGTTAATGAATGAGTGGGTAAGAACTGAAGCCCGTAAAAAAAAGTGGACAAGGTCATGGAATATCAATCTCGAAAAAAGTACCTGCCTGGCTTACAGTATTGCTATTGCTATATTATCATATTATTATGCTGTTAGACCAATCGACTCTATCTTGCAATGCCCCTGAGATTGCTCGGGTGAAAGTGGACCGTAGGTATGCTAGTGGGATGGTCGCGGAAGATCATCCGTGAAGATTCATCACCGGGCATGTCGTTAGTCGTAGAGAGGCGTTTCCGTGCGTGTGGCGAAGCGAAAATCGACAAAGCACTGCAGAAAAAAAAAACGATGAAATCGCGCGGTGAAATCTCGACGGCACGTCGATGGCTTCGGTCTCCTCCCGCTTTTTTTTTCTATATCGCGCGTGGTGTCTACATGCCAGTCAATCTGAGGCGGACACGTGGCGCTATGGCGAGCGCGAGTTTGCTGAACAGACAACAGAGGGGCGATTTCCTTATTTTGCTTCTTTTTGTTCTGTTTCTTTGGCCCAGGGCAGAGCTGCTCATCGGACAATCACTGGCCGATGGCCATTGTCTCTTCTTTAGATATTCCGTATGTAGCGATGGAAGAGCGTGATGTTATGAAGTAGTACTTGGCTGGTTGATAGTCTACTCGTTCGACCTGCAGTAGAGAAGGACTTGATTCCGTCTTTTCTGTCGGACGTGTGCACTGAATGCACTTCCCCTAAGGGAGATCCGGAGGCTACCTAGCCTGCGGATGACGCTGCATTGCCGTTTGAGGGATGATGTCGAGAATGATTAGCCAGACACAGCAATCAGTCGAGATTGAATGGATGGATAAGAGTGCTTCAGTTCATCTATCGAATCGATGAATGCCATCTCTGGCCGGTAATGAGCGTGAGCAGCTTCCCATGCCACGTGGATCCTGTTTGTCTGGAGTCTCTCGTCTCACCCTACCTGCGCCTCTCTCTCCTAAATCGCTTCTGAAACTATGGGGCTCGCCACACCACTGTCGAAAGCCTGAAAATTTCGATGGCTGTCACGAGAAATTCGACAGCCCCCCTTGCCACAGTTCCCCCCCCTCCCCTTGGCCGCCACTCAGCACTGTTGACATTCTCGACAGTTGTCAGATGATATCGAGAGAGTAGTGTCGTGTCCAGAGGTTTGGGCCCTTCACCACACCACCTTTGCAAGTGCCCGCTCTCGAATCGATATAGGGACTTGCCACACCACTCTCGAAATGTGAAAAAGACAAAACTGTGGCGGGTGCATCTGGCCGTGTTCTAGCGGGAAGTTCGTTCTCATTTTGCACATTTCGAGAGTGGTGTGGCCATGCCCATAGGGTCTCGCTGCAGCTGCACTACTCGTTTGCCCCCCTTGGCCACACAGCACTGTTGACATTCTCAGGAGTTGTCAGCTGATTTCGACAGTAGTGTCGTGTCCACAGGCTTGAGCTCTTCGCCACACTACCTCTGGAACTGCCTGCTCTCGAATCCACGTACAGTCTACACTACTCTCCACTCTCGGAAAAATAGCAGAGTGCGTGGAGAGCTGAAAAACTCTCCGAATTCGTGATTTTTGGTTTACTGCGGCACTAACTCTCCACTCTCCGAGACTCCAATTCGTGAGTGCACTAGCAGACATGGTGACCGCACTGGAGACATGGCGTGATCTGCATTTTGGGCATCGTTCTCGAAATGTGCAAAATGAGAATGAACTTCCCGCTGGAACATGGCCAGATGCACCCTGCACATTTTTGTCTTTTTCACATTTCGAGAGTGGTGTGGCGAGGCCCTTTGTCTACCCAGACTCTAGGCACACTCGCCGAATTCGGAGCAACTTGGACAGTCAGATGGATGATGCACTAGCAGACATGGTGACAGGGCTGGAGACGCTGCCTGATCTGCGTTTTGTCTGCCCAGACTCCAGGCACACTCTCCGAATTGGGAGCAACTTGGAGAGTCGGGTGGAGGTGGAGGTGGGGGTGGGGGTGGAGGTGGAGGTGGAGGTGGAGGTCCATCCGAAAAACCACAGTTGCAGGCTGGGCACTGTCCATCAGCGGAGAGTGCTTTTGGAAGGTGGTTTCTGACCGCTATCGGAAGGTTTTCAGGGGTGAAATCGGATAGTTAGCGCAACGATAAAAAAAGTCTCCCAATTGGGAGAGTGGAGAGTAGTGCAGCGGGACCCATGCATAATAAAATCAATGAATCTAATCAAATTGATTTGTCACTTGTTCTGGCAGCTCTCTAAAAGAGAGTGGTCTTGGAGGGCCAGCAAGAGCACTCTCGAGATCGAGGTCGCTGCTGACAGACTGGCGCGTGGGAGGTGTATTCGGGAGGCCCTCTTGAAAAGAGATACCTGACACCCCACTAGTTCTTTCTCTCATCCGATTTTGAGAGGCTGTGTGGCCATACACAACCTCTCCAAAACAGAGTGGTGTGGCGAGGCCTGAAGTGGCGCATGGAAAGAAACGAACCCGGCTGAGGATATACAACCAGGATTTGTCTGACCCAACCTCGGTCCCACTCACCAACTTTGGAGGAGAACTGGATAGCTCCGTCGAGGATTGCTAAAATGTCAAAGGGTCTCGCTCCACTACTGTACACTCTCCGAATTTGGAGAGTTCGGCATTGCTCCACTTACTGTACACTATGCACGTGCCAAATAGCTTGGATAGCTGTCAGATATGGGTCGGAGATTGCACTCTCCGTTGGTGTATAGTTCCCAGCCTGCAAAAGTCGTTACTCGGATACTCCTCAAAGGAAACCACAGACCCGCTGCGTTTTTGTATGGTGAACCTCAAGTCTGGACGGACAAATTGCTGTCTTCTGGTGCTGTTAGGGTGTTGCGTAGTGAACTCAGAAACTGGAGACTTTGTATAGCAGATAGTAAGTGGAGCGACGCCGGGTTCTATACATTTTTTCGCGGTCTGACAGCTATACGGCAACTATACGAAATTGTGTATAGCGGACAGTAGTGGAGCGAGACCCTTTGGGTCTCGCTCCACTACTATCTGCTGTACGATTGCGGATAGTGGGACACCGCTCCACTTACTATCCGAAATGTACCTTCTTTAAAAAAAAAAGAAAAAAAAAAGTGCCTTCGGAAATCACCGTGTAGTTGTCAGATGGTGCCCTCCAGATTCACCATAGGCTCCCGTATAGTTCCTAGCCTGCAAAAGTCGTTACTCGGAGGGTGGTCCATGGAGGTTGGCGTATGGTGCATCTGGAGTCGGGACCGACAAATTGTTGTCTTGTAGTGCTGTTAGGGTGTTTTGTAGTGAACTCGGGAATTGGAGACTTGTATAGCAGATAGTTAGTGGAGCCATGCGGGGTTTTATATACGGTTTTTTCACGCTCTGACAGCTGTACGGCAACTGTAGAGAAATTGTATATAGCGGCCAGTAGTGGAGCGTGACCCAAAGTTGCAGGCTGGGGATGCAACTTAGGAAAGGAGGTGTGGAAACCTTTTCTCTGACAACTTGCCAAGTCTACTCCCATGTCAGGTTTCCAAAGGCTGTGTGGCGAGCTGGAACTGTAGAAATTCTCTTTTTCTGACAGTGATGTGGAAACTTTTTCTCTGACAGCTTGCCAAGTCTTCTCCCATCTCAGATTTCCAAAGGCTGCGTGGCGAGCTGAAAGTGTAAAAATTTGAAATTCCCTTTTTCGACAGTGGTGTGGCAAGCCCCTATATCCTCTATCCCTCCCACTTTTTCGGCAATGTGCACACTACCAGTAGCAATACTGGACGTAGGTATATGGGCATGCATGGCTGATGTGTCCATGATTTGTGGCAAGGAAGGAGGATAGTGGGACCAACAAGCGTATCTCAGTCGGTACGCTCAGGAACTGTTGAAGCGTAGACCCAAGTTCGAATCCAAACACCGTCAGATGACCAGAATAAAAGTATTCTGAATTACCTGGGGGCAGTCAGTTCAACGATTTTTTTTATTATTTGTTTTTTTTGTAAAAGGCTAATTCTCTTTAAGCCCAACCAATACAAATACCTGTAAAATCTGGACAGGACGGCCTTTCAGGGTGTTTTAGTATTACGGGAACCCCGTAGCAGCCAGCCCAAGTTCAAGCCTCCAGCGAGGGCTGCACCGGACCTGCAGGTGGGAGATACCGGCCAGGGGTCAGCCAGTAGCATCAGGACCGAGCTTCTTCTATGGGCCAGTCGCTGGGCCTCCCCTCCAGTGCCCTCCCCCTACGAACATCAGCAGTCTCTGCTCAATGGGACCAACGGCCTATCTCTAGGTGGTGGGTGCCAAGCTTGCCCAGGAAGGTAATTCTGAAGACTGTTGCCTTCAAAAAAAAAAAAAAAAACGAAGTGAAAAAAGGGAAGAGAGGTAGAAAGCTATGCTTGCAGGGGTCCCCTGTATAGCATTAGGAGTAGTGGTAGGTACGTAGTGAAAGAAAGATATGTTCCATGATGACATGGCAGAAAGACAGTTAAAAACATATGTGAGGTGAGAGAAAAAGATGGCTGTCCCCCGATGAGGAGAAGGAAGCTTACAAAACTAAAAAAAAAAAAAAAAGTGAAGGAAATGTGGAAAAGGGTACCAGCTTTTTACGATCTCAAATTATACCATACTGATTATATTGATTTAATTTAAGACTATTCATTCATTCATTCGTGAATGGCCACTATTTTTGTTTCCTATCTCTGTACTTTTATCTGCAAACAATAATAAGCCTTAGGAGTAGTGGTAGGTAGGTAGTGAAGGTGAATTGAAAGAATCTGAAAGGTGATGAAAGATTTGAGAGAAGAATTCAGTGCAAGAAATACGAGTGGGAATGATATACAAAAAGCCAAGTTGCGGAATCACACAGATGTCCAAGTAGTCGTGTACAAACAGAGCACAAATGCACCGAGAATCCATCCAAATAAGAGCAATACAATGAAGTAATGAGCCAATGTTCAAGCCCTCAAACCACACCAACACAGTATCCAAAGTAGCTCCTCTCTGTCTGGCACCCAGCGCCCATCCTACTGTACTCAACTATCCTACCTACAGCTGTGTTCACGCAACAGGCTCACTTCGACTTTTGAAGACCAATGTACATGATGTCAACACCATAGCCGACCCCTCTCATGCACCAGGTATGTATCTCGTCTCCCCTCATCAGACCCTGGCCACCCACACTCGCCTCCTTCCTGAAGACCACTGATCGCCCTCTTACCCCCAAGCACCCTGCAGCTAAGCTATGGCTGCTAGCGCTCCGCTGCCCAGCAGCACCCCTCTCACCTCTCGTGCACCCCGCAAGCGCCCTGTCCGTAATGCAGCACGCAGCCTCTAACGCAGCAGCGCAGCAGCGTGACCGCATTGCCTGCGTGGGCCAGAATGCCTGCCCCTAGCTGCCCTTCTTCCTATATGGAAGTGGCAGCCCCTGCTTGGCTGTGTGTGGCCTGGCTGGGAAGCTTCCAGTGGCTTCCGGTCGGGCCCCAGTACCTGCGCCCAGTCCCAATGCTACAGTTGAGGGCCTGGGCCCTTTACAGTTGGGCACCGCCTGAGTCTTCTGCAATCAGACTTGCTTTCATTCACACTTCTCATGCATGCAAACAGGTGCGCAGCAAACTGGCGACAAGCACCCACTCAGAGCTCAGAGATATGGTAACCGAGAACACAGATCAGATACAAGTTCACTTCGATGGCTATGGCGACTCAGCGCCCACACAACTTTCTGTTCGCATACACAGGGTCACCCTGGATATCCCACACGCGATACTCTGAACACACACACACACATACACTGCGCTCTGGCTACAGCTATGGCGGCTATGGCCTCTACTACCCTATCGCTATGACTACGCTCCTTCTCTCTCGCGCGCTTCGTCTTCGGGCTCACTTCAGACCACCTCGCACAAGTCGCTTGTGGCAGCACTTCCGCATGGCTCACGCAGGAATGAATGAATGACTGGGCACTGCCTCTTGATTTATACTTCTACAGCTTGTTGGTCTGGCCCTTTCCCATGCCCGAAGTGCACACAGTCCCATGCGGTACTTGCTTGACTGGACCAGGACTGACTGGGGACTGGGACTGTTGACTCAGCACGGGTAGACTCCACCACTTGCCTCACCACTTGCCCACTTGCCTCAGCCTAAACGTGGGAAACTTCGAAAGGCCACTACTCGGACCTTTCGGAAGGCCGTAGACTTGGCCTTTCGATACTGTAGCAGCTACAACCTCGACCTTTCTGGACTGTAGCAGCTACGACCTTGACTCTTCAAGGAAGCTACAGCTACGACTTCTAGACCTGACTAAGGCTCCTACTAAACAAGTCTACAGACTGAACCCCTGCTACCTATGGACCCTACGACAGCCCACCAACTGTTACAGATACACAGGTCATGGGTTCAACTCTAGGGGTCGACACAGATGCTGTACACGGGTAAGGTGGGGACTAGGGATCGAGCCCTGGGATCTGCATCGGCTACTGCGAACTGGTGAATAACGTTTCACTCTCGCCGGCCTAAATTTGAGGTCCTCCGAGAATAACTCAGTGCAAGGCAGGACCTTTACCTTTCTGATCTCTCTCGTAGGCTCTAACTAAATCGGGAGCTGTCTTTAGAATTTCTGCTCTAGTGAACCAGTGGTCATCCTCCGGTTCCTGATACGCAAACCGGACCTTATATTGCTTCTGTGGACGATCTCTACCTCCTGTTCTGAACACATCTTCACCTACAATGCCGTCAATGTCATATCTTTCATCCATGTTTGGAGGGATCATGGACCGACTGCTGGGATCTCTATAGTATAGGACGGCCCATCCTCTCCCCCCTTAAACCAGCAGTACTTGGCTCAGCTATTGAAGTCGAGCCTGAATATGCCCTGCGCGCCGATTTTTGCCGAGCCTGCAGTGAATGGGAAAAAATACGGGACATTTGTTGCTTCAAGCAGGTGCCGCCCCTTATGCTGGACCTGCTGCCAGCAGATGGAACGTAAACAGGCCGTCGTTTTCTTGTTTACACTCAGGTGGCACCCGAAGCCTCGCCAGAAGTGCAGCCAGTGCGAAAGATCTTCTTCAAAAAAAAAAAAAAGAAAAAACGGGTGAAAAGGGAAACCAAGCTATGCACTCACATGATGCGTTTTACATCTAGATACATTTGGGAGAGTGTGAACGTTACACTGCCAGGCACTCAATGCTCCCCGTGTCCAACGGGGAGTCAGATCACAAAGTGCCAACGATCTTCTTCAGAAAAAGCAAAAAAAAAAAAAAAAAGGTGAAAAGGGAAACCAAGCTATGCACTCACGTGTCGCGTTTTACATCCAGATACATTCGGGAGAGTGTGAACGTTACAATGCTCCCCGTGTCCAACAGGGAGTCAGATCATGAAGTGCCAATGATCTTCTTCAGAAAAAGCAAAAAAAAAAAAAAGGTCAAAAGGGAAACCAAGCTATGCACTCACGTGTCGCGTTTTACGTCCAGATACATTTGGGAGAGTGTGGACATTACACTGCCTGACATTCAATGCTCCCCGTGTCCAACGGGGAGTCTGACTACGAGGTGTCAACAATCTGTTTCGTTTTTTTTTTTTTTCCTTTTCGTTTCTGTTTTTCCCCTCGTTGATTTCAGTGTCCGTGCGTTTCCACATAGCACACCACCAGGACATTGTGCAGTCCTTTTGCCCCGTTTCCATGGGGCCACCAGCTCCCTCCCCCATTGCCATGCGAAGCCTTTGCCGAAGCGCGGGAAACGCGTAGCGTTAACGCTAAGGGCCCACGGCCGATGTATGGGCCAAGTACCGGTGGTTTAACTTCTAGAACTGGCCACGGTCCTCTATACGCGGGCAGTAACTTCTGCGAGATGTTTTCCTCAGGAGCAAACTCCGTGGACTTGATCCAGACCAAATCGCCTACTTGGAACTGTGACAGGCGACTGTGCTTATTAGCCTGTTCTATCATTCGGTGCTGGGCCTTCCTGAGGTTCTCAACAACAGTGGCTATCTCTTTCTCGTGCTGTATCGTGAACTCCCTGGTACCGGGCGGTAGCCTGTGAATCTGATCCCGGTTAAGTCCCGCAAACGGTCTACTCGGTCTAAAGGACTTGTGCAACTCATTGGGAGTGCGACAAGTGGACAAATGCACGCTGTTATTGTACTCACTTGCTACCTTGGGTAACATCTCGTTTCAGTTAATCTGAACAAGTCTAATGTACATGCGTAGAACTTGCTGCAGGATCTTGTTCATCTGCTTTGTCTGACCGTTAGTCTCTGGATGACGGCCAGATGACATCAACAACTTAGATCCGTAGACTCTCATCAGTTCCTGCCAGTTCTGGCTAGTAAAATGGGTATCTCTATTGCTAACAATAGACAATGGGACGCCATGCTCACTAACTCAAAAATCGAAAAACTTTTGAATGACTAACTCTGTACGTGCCTCTGCAGGCAAAGGAACAAAAATAGCATACTTGCTAAATCTATCGACTACGACCATGACTTGGCTCTTGTCGTGCCTACTTTTGACACCGGCATCCATAAAGTCAATGGAGACTGAATCTCGAGGCTGTTCTGGAATAGGCAAGGGTCTGAGAAAACCTAGAGGGGAACGCGTAGTAGTCTTGTTCCTTTGGCAGACTTTACAACTGCGGACATACTCTATGCAGTCGTTTTTCATTCCTGGCCATGTGTACGCGTGCATGAGATTGGCGAAAGTCTTTTGTCAACCGAAGTGTCCCTCTGAATCATGGCATTCCCCTAGGATCAGACTGCAGATTTCCTCACTGTTGGGAACGCACAGGCGGTCTACTACATTAGTCCTCTCAATAATAACCCCTTTGTAGTGCGGTAATCTGGCTCAGTCTTTGGGGCCTCCTTAACTCTCTTGAGGAGGTTACTATCGATATGTCCTGCGCATACGTCTGTCTAACTTTCTCCTGCAGGTCACTCCCTATGTCCAGATAGTGAACTATGGCTCCAAAGTAGTCTGATCTCCTACTCAGAGCATCCGCAACTACATTGTATTTGCCCTTAACTGGCTTGAGATCGAAGTCATACTGGTCTATCTCATCGGCCCACCTAGTCAACTTAGGTGTCATCTTGGCCTGCGTCTTCGGCCATCTAAGTGTTTCATGGTCTGAATACACCTTGAAGTGCCTCCCAAGCAGGTAATGCTTCCAGCTCTAAAGCCTGCCTGAGAGCGTAGAGTTCCCTCTCATACGTCGAGGTGGCAACCTTCTTTGAGGGCATCCTCGCTGACATGAACTCTACGGGTCTGTAGCCATTGTCGTCGTCCTGCTGTAACACGGCGCCTATACCATACTGACTCGCGTCCGTGGTGACGACAAATGGCAAGGACGGACCTGCTACTTTGAGGACAGGATACTCTATTAACGCGCGCTTCAACTTCTTTAGCGCAGACGTACAGTCCTTGTCCCACTGCCAGATTGCCCCTTTTTTTAGCAACCTGCGAAGGGGAGCGACGATAGTGGAGAAGTTGCTCATGAACTTCCTATAATAGTTAGCTAGGCCTAGGAACGATTGCAATTTGTCAGTGTGCGGGGCGTCGGCCAATTTCTAAGCGCCGCTATCTTACTGTCCTCAGGCTTAATGCCATCTCCGTCTAATACGTGGTGTAAGTACAAAACTTGTATCTTGGCCCACTCACACTTCTTCGCATTGATCTTAAAGTTAGCTTCTCTCAGCTTCTCCAAGACCTGCCTCAAATGACCCTGGTGCTCTTGGAGGGTCTTACCGAATACTAAGATGTCATCTAGATACACTACGACAAATCTATCTAACCAAGGCCTAAACAGATCGTTCATACATCGCTGAAATGTCGTTGGCGCATTGGTCAGTCCAAAGGGCATCACTATGAACTCATAATGCCCATATCTAGTCCGGAACACAGTTTGTACTGGTCATCAGGATGGACTTCTATCTGATGGTATCCGGACTTTAAATCTATCTTGGAAAAATACTTGCAACCCTCCACCCGATCTAAGAGATCGTCTATCCTAGGCAGTGATTCAACATTCTTGATTGTGATAGCATTCAAACCCCTATAGTCTATACACATACGTAGCTCTCCTTCCTTCTTGGGGACAAACAAAACTGGTGCTCCAAAAGGAGACGAACTAGGCCTAATCCAAAGTTTCTCAAGGAGCTCATCCAACTGATTGCGCAGCTCCTCTCAACTCTTTAGGGGACATCCTGTAGACTGCTCCCTTAGGAGTTCTACTGCCAGGCTCTATCTCTATCCTGTGCTGGATCGACCGCGACACTACTCATGTCGGCGGCTCTGTGAGATCTTTAAACTCTTCCAGCAGCTTGGCAATGGCTGGATCCGTGGAACTATCCTCTTGCTTAGGCTCAGTGATAGGTCTAACATACATCACAAAAACCTGGTCTTCTAACTGCTCCTTTTTTACTAGTCGCGAACGCGGGAGCACTGAGGCAGCAATCTGCCAAAGAGTTATCTACTCCAGACACATGGAACAGACAGGTTGTCTTAACCTCGCTAGAAGGACTAGGGAGCCTACACTCATGCTCTCTCAAGTGGAGTGTGGCCCCTGCTACCTCTCCCCAGTCCATACCTAGAACTATATCAAAAGGAAGGTCATCCGGAACGAGGAGAGTCAGGGAATGGAGAACTTTCTCCACCTTCCCATCTTTCTCTAGGCGGAAATACGCTTGGACTCCCTCTACGTAGTCCTCAACTCGCATAGTGCGGTTGTCTGCGAGGACACTAACTATGGGGTCTTCCAACTTCTGGACTTTCAACCTTAGCCTCAACTTCTTCAGCGCTTTACGGCTAATATAACTACGGGTGACCCCTGAGTATATAAGGGCCCCAACTCTACTTCTGAAGACTTCTACATCAACTAACACTAGTTGCGCTTTACTATCTTTCTTCATTTTGGCCCAGGCTGGCATCCTCTCCTTCAACTCCTCTGCCACGCCTATGAGGGACGTGCCTAGAGAGACGCTGACACAAGCAGTCTCTGGACAACTAACTAGGCACGGGCCTGCAACCTCTGCCGAAGGCTCATGTGGTGTGGGGGTTTCCTCTACGCGCGCGCTCGCTTTCCCACATGGCCTAAGAGTAGGGGCAGTTGCGACCCCTACCGGCGGCTGCCTTTTGACTCCTAGGCAGCCCAACCGGCCTGGCTATACTTTGGACAATATTTTATTATATGGGTTGGGTCACCACAATAGATGCACTGCCCATGCTCCATACGTTGCTGCCGGACTTTCTGATCTAGGCCCAGGTCTTCCCAGGGCCGGCCTTGCGGCCAACCTGGGTGCCAACCTCCTCTCCTTTGAGGTGATCCTCCACCTCGTTTCTGCGGGGAGCGACTAGGACCTTGACGATTTGGCGGGGAACCTTGACCCCTACCTCCCTCTTGGTGGTTCCTTTGGCCGCCAACCCCCTGAGTGCCCGATCCTCGGCCTCCCGTGGCCTGGCCCCTTTGGCCCTGCCCTCCACCTCTACTTTGCGGCCTCCCTCCAGCCGCGACAGCAGCATAGGACCTCCCCTGTCCTACGCCATTGTCCTCCTCCTCGAGGCCCAACTCAATCTGACTGTAAGGGACCTCGTCAGTACCACCTTCTTCCAATGTGAGGATCATATGATCCTTGGCCCTAACCTGGCCAGAGATGGTATGCCCTTTCCACTTCTTTCCCTTATCTAAGTCTTTGTGTCAGAAAGTGGAAGCTGACATTGACTTGGCCTCGAACAAGACCACTTCCCTACTCAATGCGTCATACGTAATATTGGGTTGTTGGGTCTTGTCAAAGAAGTGCCCTCGTAAGGGCTCTGGCATGGCACGATATAACAATTGGACCAGCTGGGTCTCAGTGACCCCGTGGTCCGGGACGGCTACCAAGTCGTCCATGACAACTTTGAGTGCTCTCGCACTCTTCCACTGTCGCGAATGGATGGTTTGGAGCTTATCGGAGGCCTTGACGCCTCTGGTGACGTCAGCAAACCTCTCGCGCAGGAGTTTGAGGAAAGTGGCGAGGGGGGTAAGCCTGGAGTATGCGATCATATTGTGCTCGCAATCTGCGGCACGTGCGAGGGATCAGGCGAAGCTGGCTGCTTCGTCTTTTAAGGCATGGAAGGCGACGAGGACTTGTTCCTCGGGGGCAATATGCTGTAAGAAACATAAGTGTTTATACTGGCCTCCTAGTTATCGAAATTTTCCTCTTTCTTCCTGCTATATGGGTCAAGGAATTTCAACTTGACTGGCTCTTTGCGGGGATGCGCCGTGGCCTCTGTTGTGGCCACAACTTTGGCGGTCTCAATGGCGCCAACACATAACTTGTCTATGCCATCCCTCAATCTTCTAATTTCGGTCCCTACGTGGCTCACCACGTCGCTCGCAAACTCTTTGAACCCGGATTGCATTGCTTGCAGGGTCACCTCTTGACCCTTACGGGCCTGGTGCTCCTCCAGCCAGGCCTCACTCAAGACTTCCAGGAAGCCCATCATCTTATCTAGTTTGGGAGAGACCTCTGTCTGGGCCTGCAGCTCCTGCCTGCGGGTTCGCACTCGCTCAACCTCCCCGACTATTCTGTTGGCTTCCTCCCTCCTCTTCTTTTCCCTCATCATCTTCAACTTCCACTCCAACTTCTCATCCTCTGTCGCCTTGCGTTCCAGGGGATCCTCTATCAGTTCCATGGCCCTGGCAAACGCCTCCCTCTCCCCGTGCGGCACATATTACTGTGCCTCTTCATCTTCTCCCAATGATAAATTAGCTACCCATTCACTAATCTTTTTCTCCCTCCATCTGTCCTCCTCCTTCGTGCCACTTGCTTCCTCTCTCTCTTCTCCACGTCTTCTTTCAAGGGGCTCTTCTTCTTCTGCTTCTTCCTCCTCCCCTGCTGCTGCTTCTTCCTTTGCAACCCTTCTTCTTTCCTCTTCCTCTAGCTGTATTTGCAACATCTTCTCCTTTTGAAATCTCAACATCTCCTCCAATCTCTTATTCTTTGCTGCCTGCTCCTTTGCAATGGCCTTTAACTTCGCCTGCTTAAGGAGCTCCTTCTTCTCCTTTTTCTCTCTCAAAAGGGCGGCAATCCGGGCCTGCTCGGCCTCGGAGGGGGCAATACTCTTTTCCCACTACGGGTGTCAACCATGGTGATTGGTGCACAACCAGACAACGGTTCCACTCCTCACCACTTAGACTCTACTCCCCCTGACTGACACACCTACCGACTCAATCTAGGAACTTACAGAATCCGGACAGGATCCTGTCAACTAGGGTCTCTAGCTTAGACCTACTCTAAGGCTGTCACTACAAGACCTGTTGCTGATCAGGAGGCATTTAAGGAGATCCCCCGTAACTCCTCAGGAATTATTTAACGTCGCAAACACGACAACGCGATCAGCAGGTCTTCTCAAGACTTAGACGGCCTGTTGTGCAGCCCACATTAGGGATTTTGGGCCTACCGTGCCACACCGAGCAGCCCGCCGGTCAGTACCGGTCCTTGGGAGGGTTCGTGTTCTCCGGGACAGTCGAGTCGTCAGACACAGTCTTTAGCCCTACTCAGCCTGTGTGGGTTTGGTCAACAAGGCCCTATCCTTCATCCACAGAGTTCCTATCACCTGGACAGAAGAGACTCAATGCAGAAAGAAGAGACATACAGACTTGACTCAGCAAGTACCGCAGGGTGTGTGCACACCCATAGGGCGAGGGGATAGGCTGAAGGTTTGGCGAGATTATACCGGCTCTAGCTTGGTCAAACTCGTGGTCAACGGCCTTGGTCAATGCCTTGGCCAACGCTCGGTCAACGCTGCAGTCAACCCCGTGGTCAACTCCTGGTCAACACCTCCGGTCAACTCCCGGTCAACGCCGGTCAACTGCGGTCAACACCTTCGGTCAACTCTCGGTCAACGCCCGGTCAGGTATGGCTGCCGGCTTCTTCTTCCTTACCACCCTTCTCCTTCCTTCTCTCCACCTCGCTTCTTCCTTCTTCACCCTGACTGTCTTCTCTTTTCTCTTTTTTTTTTTTTTTGATCGTCTCTCCCTTCACCTCCTCGGCTATGGCTTCTTTCACCTTCCTTAGTCTCCTCCTCTGTCCTCTCTTCCTCCCTCTTCGTTACTCTGTGGTGGAGCTCCGCCGCTATGGCCGCCTCCTTCTTCCTTGTAGGACTGCACGACACACTTCAAAG
>BFEA01000530.1:456399-479427 GCA_003427395.1 Chara braunii | reverse complement strand
CACTACTTTTTGCTTTCCTAGGACATGTATGTTAGTTAGTTGCTCCTACTTTCACTTAGGCTGTTAGCTGTGACATTGCTGTTTTGTGACATTGCTGTTTTGTGACATTTTATATCCTAGGTTGCATCGCATGGACTCAGCATGGAGCTTGCTCCGCATCCTAGACTACTCAGGTTTTCTTTTCTTTGGTAGAGTTCCGCTTCTTGGCGGAAGCATGTTGTATCTAGGCGATCCATCACAGGCCGAGGATCGTGTAGCGGACCTCGGGATGGCCTGTGAGACCAGCCCCTTGGCCTGTTCTCACAGGCCTGTGTTATATTTGGGGTAGGCTAGTCCAGGCCGGTACCTCTGTCGGTACCAGCCAGTCCAGTCCAGTCCCGTCAGTCCGTTGGGGTATATCCCAGCCATTGTCTGTTTTCATTCTCATTCATCACTTGCACATTTTGGAGTACGTGCGTTGGAGTCTTGCGTGGGGAGCTGCGCTGTGCCAACTTGCTCCCCTTTCTTCCTCCATCTCCATCTCTGTCACTAGCGGAGCACCACACCCGGTGGGTCCGCTACAATTTCCTATTCACTGCCTGCCTGGATTTTGGTGGGGTGGTCTGCACCACATGTATGCGAGGACCCTTCAGATAGCCTGCATGGGCCGTCTGAGCCATGTTAAGGGGATCCGTTCTCTCTCTCTCTCTCGCCCCCCCTTGTATACACACACACTCCTTATAAAAGAAAAAAAAAGTGCATCTGCGCCCCATCACAGACGCCCCCCCACCAAAACCAAAATTTTATTGCAGATTCGGGGTTCTCTCGCCGAACGCAGAATGACCCCGGTTTCAAAAAAAAAAAATAAAAAATTCTGGGCGTTTTTTTGTCCTGCCCAATTTACCTGGGCGGCCCCCCTGGGCCCAACCGGCCGGGCAGCGTCCTCGATTAGAAAAAGACAAAGAAAAAAAAAAAAAAAAACTTCGAAAACGAACGAATCTAAAAAAAAAAAAAAACCTGACAAATTTAGGAAAAGAACCTAGGCTACCAGAGTGGCCTGGATCCACTTGCCCGGCCGGGCCGAAAAGAAATAAAAAAATAAAAAATGAAAAATTATTTTTTAAGTTATTTTTTTAATTTTAAACCACTAGTTCCTTTGTCGTATGGGAAAATAGCGGGCCTCAGTTGGTCCTCTAACTTCTTCGGAGGCCGAAACGAAGTGAGAACCGCCGATCAGATTTATCAATGGCAGTCGTTGTCGGGCCCGACCTCCGAATCTTTAGGAGTTTGGGAAAAATGCCACTTTTTCCCTATTTTTGGCAACACTGGTGGAGGTACTAGTGGTTAAATTTGGTAAAGAAACGATGTGACGCTGACGATAAAGTTGTTCAGTTTCTTTTTCTGCATAACATGTTTTTTTTTTTTTTTTTTTTTCCTTGGTTGGGACCTTCCTTAGTCCTTGCACGGTCGGGCTGCTCGGGAAAATAGGGTGAAGAAATTGGCAGTGTATCTTCCCATGTTCAGACAAAGGATCCATTCTCTTTGTTTTTGGTGCATGTGGAGAGTCGTGGAGCTAGGCCCTGACCCTGCCACTGCCAAGGGAAAAAAAAAAAAAAAAAGATTTATGCTAGAGTGAATCTTCCTTCACATTATGGAAAGATACACCACCGTATTCTTGGGTTATCTGCATGTGACTTCCAGCAAGCCGCGTTGCGGTTATGTACTTGTATTCAAACATGCGCCGAAGCAAACCGCTCGAGGAGTGGTATCCGCTACGCCCGCCTCCCCCATCTGAAGTGTTTTCCCAACACTGTAAGTCGGGCCCCGCGGGGGCGTCACGCGAGACCCGGTGTACACTTTAGTAAGAGTATAGATGTGTCTAGTAATTTGTTAGATGGGGCTTGCGTGCCACAATCGTACATTCGTAGTTACATTTTTTGTTAGATATGCTTAGGTGACCTTGCTGAGGTTGATGGTTTGTGTGTAGTAAAAAACAGTGTAGTGCGATGTTGTTGATGAAGGGGAACAAAGATGAGGGCCGTTATTGGAGATTATACCCTTATAGGGGTATTAGCTCGGATTTTTGCAACATGCACAAAGTGCAGCAAGGTACTGCAAAATGGTCGTGTAGATAGGCGTCAACCTCGTGGAGGATGCATTGGCGCATTGATGTGTTGACCCTTGAGTCGCCTTCGCCACGACAGTGATAGTAAGGACAAATAGACACGGAAGGGTATGACCCCCACGCGCTTCCTTGGGCGATAGTACGCCTAGGCGAGTATAGTCGTGGCAAAGCAAGCTGAGTAAAATGTGTGATAGTATGAGTACACATTATTGCATCGCGTGGTATGTAGTTGGGTGGTCGTCGGTCCTGGCGGTCGACGAGCTAATCCGCAAGCTCTCGTGACAACGCCCGTGCATGATGACTTCAGTTGGTTAGGCTTGCAAAGTGCGCCTTAGCATTCGGATCAGCCATTGCCGTCGCGGGCTGCAGTGACGTGTGGCTCGATTTAGTTTCGACCGTTGAACGCACATGTTTATGACATTACACATAGTCTGCAGACTATAGGACCAATCATTGTTGATGACTTGGTTAGCGACACATCAGTAAATCATACCGAGTGGGCGTGTGATCGGAACGCGCCTTGCTTGGACGGTTTGGGGCGAGCGTTTGGGTTAGCGAAGCCGCTGTCGGAGAAAAAACCCTTACAAAGGTATCTGCTCGGGATTTTTAATACCAAACATTGTCTGACCATTTACTGGAAATTCTTTGACTTGATGAGATTGAGTCTTTGCCAAAGTTCATTTGGGTCGGACCTACATGAAGAAACTTTTTACCTATAAAACCCTCCGAGCCTGTTTTTGCTGACCCCGATTTTCACTGCGCACCGAGTTTTGTTGAGCCTGGATTCCGTTTTGTTTCTGTTTTTGTACTCTCCCGGGAAAAAAAAAACACGGCCAGACTTTCAAAAAACGACCCGCTCACAGCACATATGTGAGTATGCCCTCAGTGAGGGCGTTACGAGAAGGGTGTCAGCGCCACAGAAGAAGGAAAAGGGCAAAAAAAAATGAAACCGAACTTAGGGCGGGAAAGCAGTTTCATACATTATGCGAAGTAATAGTGTGGGCATGCTCTCCTCCACAAAGTGTTAGCAGCCCTTGGACTGCGCCGTGCCTTTCAGGGGGGGCACCGACTCTGGGAAAAAAAAAAAAAAAAACAAAAAAAAAACAATGAAAACCTGAAATTGACCACTATTTCGGCTAGATACGAACATGCGAGTTTTGGTGTGAGCACAACTTGGTGCACGGCCTTCCCCGACATGATCTTTTGTTTTTCTTTTTGTTTTTCGAAGGGGCCCTCCAGGCCCAACTGCAGAGCCTCGTCAAACCCCCGAAAACTTTGAAAAAAGTGGGAAAACGACCACATTTCCAATTTTTTCCAACGCTGGTGGAGGTAGTGGTGGTTCAAGTCCGGATGCGTCCGGCATGCGAGAATGACTGTGAGAACCTGTGGAATGACCGGCCGCTTTTTTCGTTTAGCAAGGCCGCAGTTACGAACGATCGATGGAGTACTTCATCTAAAATTTATCCTACATAAAGTAAAGACTCGCGACTTAGCAGCCACGCGATTCGGGATCTAAGTACCGAAAAACAATGGTCGTGTTGTGTTCACGGTTGCAACACAGAAGGTATAGGTTGCCTATTTTTTTTCCTATTTTATATGCAGTTTTGGACAGATACGTCAGTGGGGTTTTCATCTTGTGCCTAGGGGCCCGGAAGACGATGTTATGGCTTACCAGACCGGGTACCCGTCCGAGCTGTGGACGGGCAACCGACCACTTGAAAGGTTGAAGGAGGTGAGGATTAATGAGGCTGTAGTAGGAAGGGTCACTGGGCGAGTGCCCTTCATAATAAAAAGGTTGCTCCTCCTCCTATTGGAACATGAGCTAGCCCAGTAGGTAATATGCCAAACTTTCGCCCAACAATATCAGGATCAAGGTTGACGACACCTAGCTTCGGCTAGCTCCTTTTGGTGCAACACTCTAAGAACTAGTACGACGTGGTCAATTTCGACCGCGCAACCATCTAGATCGCGCAGCGGAAATCGGCCATGCGGGTAAGCCTGGTGCCTTGGCAGGCATGTTGTGCATACAACCCCTTCATTTCGAATCTTGTAGGATCGAACTTCGTTCTGTATTTCAGCAGGTCGAGGGGATGCTACGAGGGCACTAGAACCAAGAAGGTGTTGTTGGCTGGGTGCCAAAGCCAAAAAAAAAAAAAGGAAACCAACGAGGCAGTTGATACCTCGTGTGCATCCCTTCAGTTTTGAGAGACAAGTGTGACCATTCCTCCTCTTCCTTCGACCTGAGGCGAATTTTCATTCTGCGGGCGCAACGGTCACGAGACCTGAACCTCGGCAACATCGTGATCGAGGAAGGTTGATCTGGTTGACGTCTTCGCCATCACGTGACGCGGCGGCATGGGCGAGATGGAAGCATTTCGCGGTCAACAGGAGGAAGGCGTCCTTGCGTAATCAACAACAACACTCTACGGAAGTTTGTGACATCTGCGAGATAGGCACGACAACCAGGCAGGTGACATGGTTACTCCAGGCGGCTTGGAACACTACTGCTCAATGGATTCTCACGATGATTGCTGGCCGGCGCCGACTGGAGGAGATGGTGGCTGCTCTCTCCTCGCAGACTTCGGTTTTGACTGAGGTCGATGGGGGAGCAACCTCGCGGGTCCGCTGGCTGGAGAACACCTTATAGAGTATGTTGGTGGTGGTCTGGGAGTTAGAGGAGGGACCTGATCCCCTGCTTGACGATTTGCTTGATTGGCGCCAGACAAATGAGATTTTGAACCAGTGCTACAGTTTGTTAGACGTGGCGCATGCTCAGGGTGCTGCGTTGGTGCATCAATCGGGCGGCGTGCTGTCAGCAAGCATGGCGGTTTATGGTTAGCCCCTTGTCACTCAATCTGGTATGTCACCGTCAATAGATGCAGCTTTGGAAACTACATCGATTACATCAATTCCAACTATGAAGACTGCTCTTGCGTGCATCACTGTATCATCCTGCGATTTGGGGGCGCTGTCAATTTCAAAAACCACAACTATGACGATCACTCCTTTTTGCAGTCCGGTATTATCTTGCGACGGGGAGGAGTTTCAAAATCAATCATCAGGTTCATTCTTCGTGCCACCACCAACAATCTCCAATTCATCTACAAACTTCATTGCTCAACCCATAACAACGATGACAACTGCTCCGATTTCTGTTGCGGAGCTCCCAGCTGGTGCTCGGTATGTCGATGCTTTTCAAGAGCGAGCCATCGTGGGAGCATCCACCAGTATTAGGATTACGGGGAATTTGGCTACTTGCATCCTTCACCCTTTGCAACGATTCTTAGGGTCACTGTATGATGTGTCATGTTTTAGTCTTTTGCTGAAGTGGAACTGTCAATTGTATAAATGGTTGATCCCATGGGTATTTTGTTGTCTGCGTGATTGTCGAGTTTGGGCAGTGCTTTGATCCTGTCCAAATGCTCATGGTGCGAGTTCCTTGCCTCGTCCATCATGCTTCGTCTGGGTGGCAGCGTATTGACTTAAGTTGTTGTGCTCTAATCCGCCCAATTTCTGTCAGCTTCTTGATTAGTTCAGTCTTCAATGATTCAATGATTTTTTATTTAGTTGTTCACCACATGTGATTGGTCGTGCTATCGTGTTTTCCTATGATTCAACATGACTCAAGTTGACTTGGATTACTCCTATCCACCTGATTGGATTTGAGAAAGGTGTATTTTCTCTCCCCTACTCTTCACCACACATCCTTGAGCGGAGGACTCTTTATATAATGGTGATGGGCCATATGGTGCGAGTGGGAAGGTGCCTCACATAGGTTAGGAGTAGTGATTCAGTCTAATGTCTGAGTTTAGGGTTTTGATAGGCTGCGGGCTCCTGCCACGTGGCAGGGGCGGGGAGGAGCCTCATGCTCTGTAGACTAGGGGCAAGCTAGAGGCACGCTAGCGTTACCCTCGCCGTGTGGGGGAATTCCTCCAAAAAAGACAGGTTTATACACCCTCTGAACTCATCATTATCACTCTCTTTCGAGTAAGCTATCCCATCTATAACATTCTTGTTCTCCAGTTCTTCCACTTCAATCTTTCTTCCCTTCAGCGAGTTCTTCGGGAATCATCTGGCAACTCCTTGTCATTAGTAGCCCTCTATTCTGTAAGGACACCTTATGACGCTTGTCAAATTCGTGCATAGTCTTCAGGGTAACCTTGCTTCCTTCGGGTCCGTCTATGGTGACTGGCTGACTCTCATCACGCTTGTTCTCGGTGGTGGCCATTCCTGCCTGACTCCCATCACCCTTGTTCACGACATACCACCCTCAAACTAATGCTCATGTAGAGAGGGGCATCAATCTTTAGTAAACGCGCTCACTAACTGGTGCAGGGGGAGGGAGAAGAAGTGGCTGAAGTATCTGAGATACACCGTCTGGGCAAACAATGTTACAATTCGATCAACCACTGGGTGTCCGCCGTATACTTTATGGTTCGGTAGACATTGTCCCTTAACCATAGAATTTCATATGGATTTTTAGACGAAAATTGATTGGGAAGAAGTGTCGACCAGGGAGCAACTATTGGGCGCTAGGATTAAGCAAATAGCTGAGACGCTCGAGGATAGCACCCTGGACGCCATAGAGAAGCTAAAAGCCCAAAGGGAAAAGGAGAAGGAAAGGTCGGATAAAAACCTTCGACTCAGGCAAAAAGGAATACATGCGAGAAGCCTAGTCTTACTCAATGATTCCGCTCTGGAGAGAACATGGACAGGGAAGCTAGCAAATAGATGGATGGGGCCTTACCGGGTGGTAAACAGACTGGAAGGCTGGGCCTACCTGCTTGAGGAAGTAGACGGAACTAGGTGGAAAGAGCTGGTGTCTGGAGCCCGCTTGAAAATATTAAAGGATCGAAAAGGAGCTACCCTGCATTTGGAAAAGGATAAGGAGAAGGAGAGCGAGCGGCTAGAGAAACGCTTGGAAGAGCTTGCAAAAGAAACCACGAGGGAGCGTGAGTCGTCCACTTATGAAGTAGGAGAATCCTCTAAGAAATCCACGAAAAGGAGGCGGGAGAAGGTCTTAGGGGTCCGAAATAGCCAATGGAAGGACACAAAGAAAAAGAGGCAAAAGGTTCTAGAATCGGCTACGCTAAGACGGGAGAGGAAGCTCAAGGGTAAGGAAGCCATTAGGAGTGTGCTAGTAGTAGATAAGGGAGAAAACAAGCACCACCGTGAGAGGAGACAGCGGAGGGCCAAGAAACGATTAGGGATTAAAAACAGGATGATTAAGAAAAAGCGAGACAAGAAAAAGAAGCAAGAGAAAAGGATCCGGCGGACGCGATGAAGATAATCTTGGGTTGATGGGTAGAGATTAGGAGTCAACTTTTTCTCCATTCTCTTTTTCCTTGATATGCCAAGATGGCTCGCCGGGGACTTCGAGAATGGGGGGGGGGGCTGCTGTCGGGTGGCTCCAGCCTTATGCCGCTCTTTACTTCCTCGATAAGGGCTCTTGGCAAGGGACGGGCTCACTTACTTCACCGACAGGAACCGCTACCGGGATCCGGAAGTTATGCCAACAGAACAACACCATGAGTATCGATCGCGACATCTGGAGAGAATGGAACCATGGACATGGGAGGGGACATCCTTGCCTGGGGGAATATGGGCGTAAGCCGCGGACGGGCATGAAGAGACTACCGCAACAGGAAGATTGCCAAGGGCTCGGGGCAAAGGGCACCACCATGAAGGGCCAAAATTGCACCAAGGGTCGGCGAAAAGCCAGAAGGAAAAGGGCGTCGGGCCCTTGACGCAAAGCTTCGAGCATCCCGAGCAGTGGCAGCTTCCGAAGTTACTGAGAGTGACCAAATCCCTGGAACACCTTGCGTTAGTGACGATGGAGACCGGCCTTTTAGGCGGGCCTTGGCGCCAAGGAAAAGAGGTTCCCGGCCTAATGCTCGCAAATGGGCCTTATGGCCTACAATTTCAAGGGGGCCCTGCTCGATTTTCTCGGGGGCCAGTACCGCTTGAACGTGGGGGACCACCTAGGCCCAAGTTGGCCCGGGACAGGCTAGGGAGTAGCCTCAGTACCGAGGCACTATAAAAGGCCCACTTCCCGAGCAAAAGGCCCCCGTCGTTGAAAACCTTTCGGCGGCCCAATCAGTCTCGGGCACGGACCCGGTACCGGGGCGCTGCAACTCGTGGGAAGCCTCCGAAGAGTGGAGAGCCAGGGAGGCGGAGCCCTGCAAAACATAAAAACCGAAAAGGGCTCCAGGTGGGGGCACTTCTCGCATGCACGAGTAGGAGAACGAATGGACTACCTCACGCACGGAGGGGGCACGCACAGGGAGGAGGCGATCAGGGGAGTACGCACGTAAGAGGAAAGAGCGTCGGTAACGCTCGCGGAAAAATGCGCTCGCGCGACCCCTGCGCGCTGTCGAGAACGGGCGCACGCACGAGCGCGACCCCTGCGCACTGTCGAAAATGGGCGCACGCACGTGCGCGACCCCTGCACACTGTGGAGAACGGGCGCACGCACACGCACGACCCCTGCGCGCTGTCGAGAACGGGCGCACTCACACGCACGACCCTTGCGCACTGTGGAGAACGGGGGCACGCACTCGCGCGATCCCTGCTCGCTGTCGAGAACGGGCACACGCACACGTGCGACCCCAGCGCACTGTCGAAAACGGGCGCATCCACGCGCACGGCCCCCACGCACTGTCGAGAACGAGCGCAACCCCACACGCAGTTGGATCGAACAGGCGCACGCACGCGCGCGACCCCCGCGCAATGTCGAGAATGCGCGCAGCCCCGCGTGCAGTTGTATCGGACGGGCGCACACACACGCGCAACCCCGGCGCACTGTCGAGAACATGCGCAGCCCCGAGAGCAGTTGGATCGGACGGGCGGACGCACACGCGCGACCCCTGCGCACTATCGAGAACGCGCGCAGCCCCGCGCGCAGTTGGATCGGACAGGCGCACGCACTCGTGCGACCCCTGCGCACTGTCGAGATCGGGCGGACCCAAGCACGTAACTGCTGCACACAGCCTGGGTAAGGGCGCACACGGGAGCAGCTACACGCGCAGTCGGAGTCAAGCATGCATACGTAGGCTGCTTTGCGCACACACTCGCAAAACCAGCGCGCGGGTTCAGGCCGGGCCCCGGGGCTACTGGCGCGGCGCAGCGCGCGGCGTGGAAGCGGGTGAGAAGCGCGGGTAGCCGCGGGTGATGGCGTCCGTAGCTGTAACCGCTCGAGGTGGAGGCAGCCACGCACGGTAAGGGGCGCGGACGAAACACGAAGCGGAATGGACAATTGGGACATGGTCGGGACACGTGACGAAACGGGCCTTTGAGCCACGAACGGAACAGGGCTTTCAGGGCGCAGTTGGAACGTCGGACGAAACAGGCCTTTTGGGCGCGGTTGGAGCACTGGTCGAAACGGGTCAACGGGCACAGGAGCAAGCACACTCGGAGGGACGCGGAAGGGTGCACTTGAAAGGGCACCTCGAAGGACAGGGCACATCGAGGGGGCTCGACGAACGAGAACATCGGGCGCTTAGGCGTTCGTACGGGCACATCACGGGTCAAAGAGCCCGAACGGGTACACCGAGGTCGGGCGATTGGATGGGCACATTGAGTCCCCTAGCGCTCTTGAACGGGCACATTGAAGATTGAAACTTTCGAAGAGGCACTTTGTGCGTCGGGCCTTCCGAAGGGGATCATCCTGAATCGGGCCTTCCGAAGAGGTACATTCTGAACCGGGCCTTCCGAAGAGGTACATTTCGAACCGAGCCTTCTTGAACCGGGCCTTCTGAAGAGGTACATTATGAACCGGGCCTTCCGGAGAGGTACATTCCGAACCGAGCCTTCCTAAACCAGGCGTTCCGAAAGGGTACATTCTGAAACGGGCCACCGAACCTAGTACATCCAGGGCCTTCGCGAGAGAATCGCGGGGAGGCATGGTCACAGTAGACCTTGAGCTTTGGCCCCAATGGGCACGGGAAGCGACCTCTGACACGGAGAGCTCTAGCACGGTCCCCTGGGACCGTCGAGCCAGATATCGCCAACATGCAATTGGGAGGAGGACCAGGCTCAGAGTGCAGAAGAGATCTGTTGCTACTCAAACTGATTTCTCCCCTCTAGACGAGGGATTCTCGTCCGAGGCTGGAAACAGTGTTGGGAACCCCATTGTTTTGGACTAAATGAAAATGCTCGTTCTATTTGTCCCAGACGCTACCTTGTGAGACTTGTGTACATGTGACGTATGGTCAGTTTGAGTCGACCTTTGTATGGTTGAGGACTAACGTGGACTGTGCGAGTTACAGGAGCCCAGCCAACCCTCCCGTGGGTGACAGACGCGGCGCGAGGTACAGGGTTTGGCTGTGAGTCGGCATAACACTTCTACCGGTCGACAACGAGCGCTCAATTGTCTTCCTTCCTGCACCATATCCACGCTCCGACGGCTTCGCGCGGGGTTTTTCTCTTCTACCTCTTAACTAACTTCCTTACTGCTAAAACTAACACCAAAATTGAACGTGCCCTACTCTAAATCCTCCATCCACCACTTTACTGTGCTTGATTCCACTGATAATCGAGAGAGTTGTCTCCTTTTCTCTTCATCATAGCCTTCCCTTGCTTCCGCCATGGCTTGCTCACCCCCTGTATGCGCCGTACCCGCCTTTATGTCCAGTTCCGTTCGACTACTCACCTTTTCCCCTTGCCTTTGCTCGTCGTTCCCCTTCCCAATCTTAGCGCCCGATACCTGTGACCTCTCTTCACAGTCTTAGTACGCATCCGACAGCGGCTCCTGTTCTGCTAAGAAGTTATTCAAAGGGAATCGGCCGGTAGCCAGTTCAGATTATCCTCCGCTCCTACACCTAAGTCCAATGAGCTATTTTGCCCGTAATACCGCCATAGCGGCCCAGGCCCAGCTCCGACAGCAGTTCTCACGCAGCATCACTGCGAGCTTTCCCACAGAGTTTTTCGCCATTTCGTTGTGTCGTTCCCCATGCGCTCCCTGGCTTTCGCTGTGCCTATAGCCTAAGCCTCTGCAAGGTAGACCCCTGCGCAAATCTTGGTAGTAGTAGCAAATACTATAATGATGACTTTGAAGTCCGAAGTGGCGAAGGGCTCCGCGACCGGCTGTGGTGCCCGGCCTACGGCCCCTGCTGCTGTGCCCCGAACTACCCTACCCAGACACAGCTCGCCATGTTCCCGACCCCAACTGGCACGCTCATATCCAAGCCTCTCACAGCAAATATTGGTCGACGACGGTGCACCCACAGAAACATCCCACTATTCAGCTCCTTCCGTTTTGCGGCCCACTCGCCCACCAGCTTCCAGGCATGTCGAACTCCTCGGTCCGTACTTCAAGACGGCGGAATAGATGACTTCCACCAGCATCCCAACCTCGCCAAAACCCATAGGTCAACGAAAAGAAATTAGTGCCCAAGGTCCTCGATAGCCACGACAACCTCCACATCCAGCATCCCGTCTGGGTCAAGAAGGCGTCGGGGTAACGTAATAATGCGACAATAAATAAAGAGGGTTTTTAAGAACTTTTAATCATCAAAATTCGACGAACAAGGAAAGGGAACCGATAATACTGTTTCGACGCCGCCGATGGCAAAACCAAGAGGGATAGCCCCACTGGCCCCTCAACCCCTCAGTCCATTCGCACTACTCTGATATCCCCACGTCGTCGTCGCTCGACCTCGATCCTTGGATCTTTCTAATAAAAGTCCGACGCTCTAACCAATAGTACTAGACCCCAGGCTGGGTTTAGTATTGTCGGACACCTATATAAACGACTACCGCGCAGCACGCGGATTCACAGAAGCGTTTTCAAACATCACTTGTTGTCGACGCCGCCCTTTGTACTAACGCACTAGTCATAGTTAAGCCCACCAATCAAGTGACATAATCTTTTCAATCCTAGTTTACGCAGAAATAATAATCTGGCCGGCCATCAGCGTCGGTTTCCCTAATCATCAACAACAAAAGAGATCACGAGTGCCTTAAATCTACACGCCCACACACTCTCTACTTTAGTCAGTCACTCAGTCAACGTAAACCACAGCCACTGCCGCGTCCCGCGCGGTATACTCAAACTTTAAATCAAACTTACTTTCTGTCGCTTGCAAAAAACAGGGCGGATACCCTTGTAAGGGTATTCGCACCGACAGCGAGTGTGAGCATGCCCGTTGGGGCCGGAAGATGGTGAACTATCCCTCAGTGAGAACGCCCATGGTTGTTTTCAGCACCCAACCGGTTCCATGGAGCCCCGTCCCACTTCAGGCTTTTCGAAGTTCAAGCTTGAATATTTGCTATTGCCATTAAAATCTGCGTCAGGGCTCGTCTGAGACTGTGTTAGGGGCCAATAATAGGCTCACACCCCCGACTTTTTACCGCTTTCAGTATGCGGATCGGTCGTTGGGGACACAAGGAGGAAAAACGGAAGGGGTTGGGCTGATGTAGAACAATCAGAGGAAACTCGGAGGAGGTTCGCGGCGGTACCGACGCGCTATCGTTCGTCGGACTTGGGTATAGAGGCGATCGATCGATTGAGTTGCCTAGTGGTTTATGTTTTCAGAAGATTCACGGTGTTGGGCACTCAAATACGACCGTCGTGTTGCTTGAGAACACACCGGCAGACACAGCGCTAATACCAAGTCAAAGAGAGGGAAGAAGTCGGGTCTGACCACAAAATAGTGTGGAAATTCGCGCGAAGCAGAAAAGAGGGTGAGGTTGGCAAGTGATAAAAAGGATGGAATGAACCCGGTGCGGATTCGCGCCAGGGTGCGTTCAAGAATTGAAGATGGTGAAAAACGTGAAGGAGAAGGCATGGTGAAGCTAAAAACTGTGTAGCGCGCCCGTTTCTTAATGAAAAACAGGCGGACCAAAGTGCTAGTCGGAGGTTTCTGAGGCAGGCGAGCACATTGGTAAGGTTAGTTTGGGAGGAAAGTTAATAGATAGGGTGTTAGAGGCGGAGAGATGGTGCGCAAAAATGACGGACGAAGAGGGAGACGAGTTTGGAAAGTGTAAGTCTCTCGACTCTGCGCAGGATCGGACAAGAAGAAGTGTTAGGTAGGATATTCCAGGGTGGGGGACCCCGAATTCGTAGTTATACTAGATAAATAGTTAGTGGGAAGAGAATAAGAGTGAAAAGGTTGTGCGCCAAAGATGGCGGAAATGAAGAAGAGGAGCGAAGTGGGAATTCAAAGTAGTATAGCTCGCTCGTTTCTGAATGAAAACAGGCGAGCAAAGGGTTGAATTTGGGGTTTTGAGGGATGACGAGCACGATGGCACTGAGAGATTTCGCGTATGGGGTGTCGTTTTAGCAGTTAGGAGGTCTGGAGTTGCGCGGGTGAATAAATGGGTTGTATCTTTTCATGTATTAGTGGAAAATTCATCCTCGTTTTGTACTAGTGCGTGCATAGGAGGAAAGAGAACTGAGCGGCGAAGGTAAGCGCAAACGCATGCGGATAAAGAAGCGAAGGAGAGAAAGTAGAGCATGCAAGGAGTTTACGTGCGGAAAGGGGCGAGCTCGCAAGTTAGCATAGGGGCACGCGTTTGCCATCGACCGTATGTACGATCGTGCTAGTCCCTCCTTCAGGATTCTGTTTGTTGTCCTCAAAGATTTTTTATCATCTGCCTTTTGATTGCATGACAGACATTTTCTTGCGGATACGCCTTCAGGTAAGCGACAAGTCAACAATATGGACGAACGGGGAAATTAGGCCATAGTGTTGAGCTATATATTGGTTAAGGGGAGGAGCGAAGCCTCAGGGGTTGCAGGTTTTTCTGTCTATTGGTATGCTGAGTCGCCCAGCTAATTGAAGGAGCGAGGACGAAGCCGCAGTGACTGTAGAGCTTAGTACTGTGCGAATGTCACCAAGAAGGAGTGAAGTGAAGCCAGCCATAGTGGTTGAAGGTTTATGTATTAGTCGGAACGTTGCTTGGCATGTGGGCTGGAGCAACAATAGACCTGCTAAGAGAGATGAACCTGACTGTTTACTGGTACGCCTTTCGTTCCGTTATACGAAGTAGCAGGGGACAGTCGCAGAGTTGAAGACTTAGCTGACGGACGGTCCGTTGTTCACATTGCAGGCTAAAGTAGTTTGAATCCAGTTGTGGTCAGATACCGGTCGAGACTGAGTAAGGACTGCACAACCAAATGTGCACACTCTCCCTGTTGCGTGGTTAGTTGAACCACGTTGCTATTTCAGTGCAACATTGATAGGGGACTGTATTCTCACCTATGGTCTGTGTTCTTGAGCTGCGGCCACTGTATTTCAACCGACGAGCATAGCCGAATAACTAAGGAAAAAACAAAAAGGGGACTTTGCTGCGATTTGGAGAGTCCTCGGGGAGTCAACGGTCAGCGTTTTGTCTTCGACTGACTAAGTTGCTGTATTTGACCATCAATGCGAGACCCTCAGGCGAATGAAGATATCAAGACTCTTTTCTGCGAGTTGAGATTGTCCCCCTCTTGTATCTCGAGCATATGAAACCCCTTCTTCTGCCCTTCTTACTCTTAGTCTAATCCTGGTTACGAGAGGAAGGCGGCAGGCGAGATTGCAACCCGTAGGACCGAAGCAAAACTATGTGGGGAGTCTGCCCACCGATTGCGGGAGCTCTGGCGGAACTCAGGAGGAGTTATGGAGGCCGGGAACTGAGAGGTAATCATTGTCTTTCATCTATAAGCCCAACTAATACCCCTATCTGTAATTCTTGCTTTGGTTGACTGAGTATATTGCGTGCATCCCTACTTTCACTTTTATGTTTAACTTTAAGGACAAATCAGACTCAATAAAGGGAATATTTGTGCAAATTCAGTTTTAGTTTTATTGTCTGACTAAAAACAAATTGTGAAAAAAATGGTGCATCTGGGGGAAAGGTGGGAGGAAGGTTGTATTGCTTACGTTTGACTGGGTCAACCAAAGGCTGAGAGAGTTTTCATAAGATTGGAGGGTCCGGTGTTATGTTTATTTTCGATTGCCTGAAGGACCAGACAGGTTCCCATAAGATTGGTCTGGTTGCTCTGACTTGCAAGGGTTGTTTGTGTTCGTCTTTTCAGGGACCAAACATTTTTCCATAAGATTGGATAGCTTGGTTACCTTGTTTCTTTGTTTTTTTCTTATGTCTTGTTAGTTTCTGAAAGAGAGTTGGGCATGTTCCATAAGATTGGATGACCTTAACTCTCCTTTGTTTTATTCTGAGGGGGGATTCGGGCAAAGGACTGGACAGGTTCCCATAAGATTGGATGGTCTGGTATGGAGTCACGTACATGCTAGAACAAAAAGTATAAATTTGTTAATATTCTTATATTATTTTATGTTTATATTAATATATTATTTTACTTATAAACAGGCTAGTCATACATTTTTCCATAATATTAGATGATCTGACTATAACTTATTATTAACTGAAGAGAGTATGAATTAAGAATAAAACTTGAGGTAAGAAAGGACAGGCTAAACCTTGATCTAAGATGATCGGTTCATAAATCGTTGAAAGATTACGAACTATTGTTTGACCAAGTTGATTCTGGGTTGATGAGAGTACTTACCCTTGTGGTTTGGCCTTGCGTGTGGTTGAGTGAGATTACTACTTGGTTTGAGTTTCAATTTGACAGGTAGTTGTTTTAGATGCTCGCCACGTGCTAGAGCTATAGGAGTTAGTTTAAATTTCTGCATTTTCTAAGTTAAGTTTATTTTACTTATGCCGATTTCTGCATTTTCTGGGATCTTTTGTTATACCTTATCCTGTATAAATCGAGAGATGGTTAACGGATGCATATATTTTCATGTCTCCTTTCCAGGCAGTTCAACCACTTTAGGTTACTACACTGGTTCCAGATTTTGTGTGGATCTATACATGGGGTTGTCTGAAACCGCCTTCAGGCAGTTCAGCCACTTCAAGTTGATACACCACTTTCAGATTGCCTACAAATTCATTGCAAATGGTGGGATGGGGGTACCTGAAACCCCTTTTAGAAGTTTCAGCCACTTCAGCGGTTTCAGGTCCCCACCTGAAATTCCTGAAATGACCTGAAGTGGGTGAAGCTTCTGAAAGGGGTTTCATGTACCCTCATTCAACCATTTGGATGGGGATACATGAAACCCTATTCAGAAGCTTCAGTTACTTCAGCGGTTTCAGGTCCCCACCTAAAATTCATGAAATGACCTGAAGTGGCTGAAAAAACAGGCAGAAAAAAGAAAAAAAAAATATATATAAAACTTGTCTTGCAAACCACCCGAAACTTATGAAATGACATGAAGATTCTTCAGGCCATTTCAAAGGTTTCAGACCACTTGATGATCTTTCATTATAAAATTTCTGGTGGTCGTTAACCGCGAGTGTATAAATCTTGGTAAGTCCCTTTCTTTACGGGAAGCACTGCCGATATTTTTACAAAACCAAGGAGTTAGTCAAACTTTAATTTTTCAAAAGTTCAGTTCCCTAACTTTTATATATAACTTAATAAAAATATGAAAAGTCTCATTTTCTAAAAGGAGCGCTGCCCAAATTTTTGCTAATTAAGGGAGTTGCACAAATTTGACTTTAGGAAGTCGAAGTTTTTTCTGGATTTTGAATTTAGTTTTGCATAAGTCTTGGGATAACACTTTTCTAAATGGAGTGCTGCCGAATTTTTTACAAATCTAAGGAATTCGTTACATTTTATCTTAGTTGAACTCTAATTTTTGCTTTGAGTTCGTATGTGACTTTGTATAAATCAGGGAAGTCTCATTTTCTAAAGGGGGTGCTGCCCAATTTTTTATTAATTTAGAGAGTTAAACAAGATTTGACTTTTCAGAGTTAGAGAATATTTCAGTTTTAATATTCCAACTAATATAAATTTTAAAAATACAATTTTTTTTACGGGAAGCACTGCCGAAACTTTCTTAGTTTCGAGGAGTTAGATTATATTTTGACAGGTGACGATTCTGGCAATCCACCCTGAATGAGGGGAGATTCTGTCAAAAGTATACCTTTTTCCTTGGACACTGACTTAGGGGGAGATTCATACTTCATTGACAGATATTTTGGGTAAGAATGTGCTATGGAGATTTATTCTCCGTACACTAATGGTTTAGTTTGGGTATTGACCTGTCTTATGATATAGGCCTATTTGGACGTTTGACTCAGGATTTTGACTAGATTCAACTCAATCCCAAGATAATTATTTTTTGTTATCACTGATAACATGTCGGTTTGCCGATTCGTCGATTCACGACTCAACTCCAATCCATTATCGTTACCCAACCTAAAGGGTTTTAGCCCTAGTGGTTTCTATTATTTTATTAAGGTTTTCATCCGGACTTTTATTGAATGACCATTTAATGAAGGTACTGAGTATTTATTTTGGAAGGTTGGACAAAGGTTGGGGCTTGTATGGCTAATGCAAGGGGTATGAGTATAGAGAAGAGTTGATGTTAATCCTCTGTAGTGTGTGGGCTTTTGGTTGATTTCTTGATGTGATTGCAGGTATGTTTTGTGATTCAGACTTTGGAATCGACTGTCTGCGATCACATACCTATATAAGGCTGAGAGAAGTCCCACTGTGATTGTGAGAAGTGATCGTCACATATTTATTTCCCTTTAAGTATATACGTATGTATCTATGTTTGAGTGTCCGCGTGGCCTAAAGAGACCACGCTTGAGGTTTTTGGGATTGAGATTGAGAGAGGAAAGAAGATCCCCCTCATTTAGCGTTTTTGCTTCTTAAAAATTATTTAGTCAGACGTTGGTCCTGACCTAGATTCGAGGTCCTTGTCCAGGACATCCCAGGTTCTAGACTTCACATGGACGGGATTACCCCTCTCGCAGAGCCTGTTTGCCTTGCCCACTAGGACACTCAGCCTAAGGCCCGAAGGTGCCGCGAAGACTTAACAATTGTTCCTTCAACCGTGCAATATTGTAAACGGGTCGACCCTCACGATACTTTGAGATTGACACTTGTGTGTGTGTGTGTGTGTGTGTGTGTGTGTGTGTGTGTGTGTGTGTGTTATTTTTTTATGTTTTAAGTGTGGTGTGACGCGTGGTGAGTGAGATACGTCCTAGTCGACCGACGTTGAGTCGCGCTTACGACTTCAACCTCCCAGGACGTCGGTTCATGTGCGGGTCCGATAGAGGAGTAAGACTGCTCGTACCCCCTATGCTACAGCGTACAAGAAACGCCGTTGGTTGGTTCACCTCTGCGATTGTCATTGATTAACTTTCGTACTGTGGATTGGTAGCTCGGCGGGGATACGCCCACCGAAGGGAGGTGACAACTCCCGCAGGTGGAGGTAAGTTGTACCTCGTGTTAGCCCTATCCTGTTGTAGGGGTTCGTGAGAGGTATGGCTGACGCACTCGGCCGGAGCGGCTTGCGGAAGCTCCTTATGTATAGCGAGGTAGACCAACTCCTGCGTGACCCGGCAGAGAGGGTCCCCCACTGCCCGGGACCAAAGACGTTCATATTCTTTATATTTTTCTGATTGGGCAGGGCATTTTGTTCGCATGTAGTTATCCATGAATGGGGGACCAAACATTCCATTTCATAAGTGACAGGCGGGAGCATTGCTTCCTTCATAATAATGAAGTTCGCAAGCTACCAAGGACACAGTGTTCCCATGAGTTCTGATTTTAGATGTATGGTCTTATAATCAAGGACCAATATGTCTGAAAAAAATGTGTGTGATCCGGAAAGTTTTTTTTTTTTTTTTGGTACCTACATGACGATTCCACCTCAAGTGTTATGAATGTGGAAACATGCATGGCATAAACGAGGAGGAAGTTCTGCAGTGTCATGCATTGGATTGTCGTTGTTGTACTTTCCGGACACTGTCGTTGTATGCTTTCAGACTGTTATTGCTGTTGGTCCTCAGATGTATGTTGAGACTGTGCTGGTATTGTGTTTTTCGAGTGTTGCTGCTGATGGGCAGTTGACGGTTATTGTTGGGTTTCCCAGCGAATCGTTGTTGCCGTGACGGAGTTTCAAGTCGTTGACGGGTTTCTGAGTCGGAAATGGCACAGTTTCTTGCCCTGAAGTCTTGCTATGGCCCCATTGAGTTACTGCTACTTATCGTGGTTTATACTGGGACTCGTATGAGGACGACTCATATTCGAATTGAGCATAGAGGGTGTGTTGTATTCAAACGCAGATTTCGCAACATTTTAAGGCTACGTTGGCGAGCGCATCGGCTCCCGCCTTTTTCGCAAAGGCGAGAGCCCTCCCGGCCATGTTACGCAGGAGATAGAAAAAACAAAATCGGAGACAACTTAGGACGACGCATAAATAATCCCGCGAGCCGCCGAGACGGTGCGTGGTCGCATCGTCCTTCGCCGCTTTGGCCGGGTGCGCCAGCAATACATTCCGCGGTCCCCTACGACAGGATAGGTTTCCGCAGGGCATGAGCTTGCTTCCCTAAGGGGCTGTCACGACACTTAGGGGCGTATCCCTACCGAGCTACAGACCCACATGCGAAAGTTTTTAGATGCAATTGCAGAGGTAGGTCATCCGAGGGCGTTTGCTCGTTCGCTGTAGTATAGATACGCTTGGTTAACGTCAAGCGGGCCCGATCGTCGCCCGTTCCTAGGGCGCTGATCTCCCAGGTGCGAAGTAGACGTCGGTCGACTAGGACGGTCTCAACCAAGCGTGAAACCTCAAAATTACTCCTAGTCTCTTAGACACACAATCAAAAGAAAGTTATAACAAACACACATAATTTCACCAAAAAGAGTCGACCGTCGTCGACAGGAACATGCCCAATCTGAAATGATAACTGAAAGAATCAGAATCATCATATAGTACATCCAACAACACGATATCAAACATAATCCGACCACCCCGGGTCGAATTCCACAAAAACAATCATACAATCGTCAACGAGAAGTTGACTACCGATAATAATTTTGACGCAGCCGACCAGGTAGTCGGACTGCCTTAGTTATGACCTGATGAGATGCGCTGCCGAAGTTATTCATTCCAACTAACGTCGACCTATGATTAAACACGCATACGCCTGTCTTCATACATTCTCTATCTTCCTGGATGACAAGTTGCTACGCGGATGATTGTCAATCAGGTGCATGGCTTGAAGTGTTGCATGCCTCTCCTCTAGGAAGTGGTCTGTGGATACTCCTTCCCCTCGCCCGAACCTGCAGACCCGGATCTCAGAGGTTGGGCCGTCACCATCGAGTCGACAAAGTACCACCCCCGACGAGTCCGGTCCACTCCAAGTCGGTAACAGGGCCGACTCCGAAAGCATACGAACCCCCACCTTGGATGCTTCCTAGAGAAAAAAAATGTGTTCACTGCAAGTTACTTTCAACTACTCTCATTTGTCCTCAGTTCAGGATAACTTAGACGAAAAAAAAATCGAATGAGACAGAGAATGAGAATTATTTTGACAGGTACAGGTAGATAAAATCATTTGGGATAGAATGCGTCAATGTTGGGAAAACTAAGTTCAATTGACCGCGTCCTCATTATATTCACAAGTTTTCTTCCAGGTACCCGTTGAAATTATTCATTCCAAAATTCAAGTATTTTTGTCATGCAGGCGGGTGAAAGATAGAAAGAGGTCAATCTTTTTCTTCATCTCAAACAAGCATAATCAATCCTCTTTGCAAGCTTCCTTCTACCTACCCGCACACCACGTTAAACAACAAGATCAAGGAAAACCAATACAACCCCATACCCCAGTCAGACCTCACCTTTCACATGCATGACTCACACAACTTTCCTCTGCCTTTTCTTTTGAACATTCAAAACTACAAGGTCAAGCAAAGTGCGGGTTCACACAGGTGTGAAGGGAAATCAAAGTCATTCAACTGACAAACCTTGAGTGAAGTTGAAGACGACTCACTCAAGAAAGCCGAGAAATATTCTAATCAAAGTTGAGAAAACGATCGTCGTTGAAGTTGGAAACGTACAGCTCACAACTCCACAACACGTGGTCGTTCCACTGAACGACGGACACCTCATCCTCCAAGTGCTCGTATGAGCGAAAGTCACACTAAAAGACTTAAGTGAGTTAACCCTCCAGGAGGGTGTTCCCAACAATGAGTCTCATGTGGTCCCAACAGTCCCAATTGTACTTCCCCTAACAAGGATATTCTCAACCAATCGCAAGTCCACGCCTTCTCCAGGTACCACGTACGCTCACAATAGCCACCACAATATGTCGGTTCCGGTTTTCAAAATCAGTCCCACCTGGTCCCAAAATGGTCCCAGACGGTCCCACGTTAGCGCCACAGCACTAGATGGTCCTACTCTCGAGTCCCGTTTGCGCTGCGCGCCACCAAAAAAATAAAGGTGGCCCTGGTTGAAACTGCATGTGTCGCGAGCCTCCCAAAAATAAGGATGTCCTTCTGGCGCAAACCGCAAGCGCTGCAACTCCAATAGTCACTGTCGCGAGCACTCACTCTGCGTCCTCCTCATGTCACCGGCCCATGCACCACTACCGCACCCAATCGTGCCTCAGCGTTAGCCCAACCCCTAGGCCACACTCAAATTCACTTAACATCCCCGCACCTCAAAAAAAAAAATGCGGACCACTGCTTGCTGCGTCGTCAACCCGGTACCATGGCTGCCCCGCAACACCAGCGTCAAATCACACAAAAAAACTATCTTCACTGACGCAAAACCCGCATCAATCTTCCCTCACAATAGTGTTGCCGACGTGCTGCCAGTATAAAAAAAATAACACCGACACCACTGTCAATCTCGGCAGCACGATCCACCAAAAATGTTGCTGCCACCGTGCCAAAAAAATGGTAGCATTTCCCCACTGACAACGTCGTTGCCGCCGTGACAAAAACAAAGGGTAGCACTTCCTCACCACTGTCGTTAAATCAATGTCGCCGCTGCAAAAATCTGGCAGCGCTTCTGCACCACTACCCAGAACGCACAGCTAGCGCCGAAAAAAATTCGGCAGCATTCTCGCAGCACTAACAGAAATACACTGCCACCGTCATGCAAAACGGGCAGAGCCTCCCCTGCACCACGTGCCGAAGACCTGCCGCCGCCGTGCAAAACGGGCAGAGCCTCCCCTGCAACGTTGCAAAAAACAGCTACCGCAGCCGTGCCAGACAGGCAACACCTTCCCTGCACTTCACTAAAAGTAGCTGCCGCCACAGCGCTGTGCAGGCAGCACCTTCCCTGCACTTCACCAAATGAAGCAGTGGCTATGGCAGCCTCCACTCCCGCGCTCACTGCAGATCTCCACTCTCTACTCCAGCATCTCCACCGGCAGCACTGCCCTTCCCCAACAGCATGCAACAGCCAGCCATTATTCACTCAAGTGAATAGCCCAACAACACTGCCACAAGTGTGAGGCTGCTGGGTGGAGTGTTGGCTTTTATAGCCAGTTAATGGCTGTGGACAGCTGCTTTGCCCACAGCCAGGTAAAATTCGTTAGAGCTCCTGACCCTTGATCTAGATCAAAGGCCAGGAGCTCTGAGCCTTGGTTTTTCCCTTGGGGAGCCAGGGTCATCAGTTCCCTGGAGCACCTGGCCGTTTCCCAGGCCAGGTGCCTCTCGAAATGGCTGCACTCAATCATTTCAGGACCGCCTATTTAACTGAACAGGCACTGTCTCATCATCCCCTAGAACCTTCTAGGGGCTGCACCTAGCCCACGGTCGCGGTCATGTACGTGGTCGTTACTTTCCTCTCCCCCCTTCTTTACTCTTTTCTTTTCTACTAGCTCTACCTTCAAAAAATGCGCCCGCACCAGGGGGGGGAACTAAAAATAACACAAAAAACAAAAAAACTAAAACTTACCCGAGTGTAAGTAGAGTCCCTCGTAACCATCCTGTACATAGTCGTCTGACGGCGGCTAATTCATCTACTAGTTTGCCCATCCGTAGCTGGGCCGTCGGGGCCGAGCCCCCCTGATGAGTCGGTGCAAGTTCGACAAAACGCCCCGTCGCAATCGCATCCCTCTCTCTCTCTCTGAAGCCACCCTGACGAGTCGGTGCAAGTTCGACAAAA
>BFEA01000530.1:422638-439712 GCA_003427395.1 Chara braunii | reverse complement strand
GAGAGAGAGAGAGAGAGAGAGAGAGAGAGAGAGAGAGAGAGAGAGAGAGAGAGAATCTTTAAAAAAAATAAAAAAATAAAAAACTGAATTTGAATCCTGGTTCAAATGTGAATTTGAATGCGAACGCGCGTTCATGGCGTTCAAACAATTACATAGTCTCATGTCTACTTGTTAGCTTTATTATGGTGGAACGACAAAGTTATGGGTCGAAGGGTTAGCGTGTTGCTTGTGGTACAACAAACAATTTACCGTCACTCTAATTCTCTTCTGCCCTCAGCGGCATCTTACCTGTACGCTTTGGGACGCAACAAAATGCAAAAAATGGCAGAGTGTTCAGTCTGCTTCTGTGCTCGTTAAGGGACTGACCCCTTAACGCTCACTCTCGTCGAAACCGGCGTGTTGAATGCGATCTCATATTTTTGAACGGGTCGCATGGTAATGGACACCACATAGTTTGTCATCATTGCAACTGCTTGTGTATTCATGCATGGCTAGTCAATATGATGCAACCCTACGTCATCTTGCTTTTTATTCATAGTCTCGCGCGCAACGTTTGCTTGTTCAAGCACCCAAAGAGTTATGGGTTGAATTGAAAAAGGGACTACGAGCGATTTGAGTATGAGGATTGAACTTATTTTCTTTTGTGAGTGTATCGCGTGGTTAGATTGGTTGTCCTAGTCTACCGACGTAGAATCACGCTTGGGAGATCAGTGCCGCAAGCGACGGTTCGCTTATGAGTTTGATTTAGATGTTTGAACGTGCGTACCCCCTATGCCACATAGAAAGAGAAACACACACTTGGCTAGGTTACCTTTGCGATTGCACTTGAGAATCTTTCGCATGTGGTCCGGTAACCTAGCGAGGATACGCCTACCGAAGGGATGATGACAACTAAGTTGTATCTCATGTGACCCTATTGTGTCGTTGGGGTTTGCGAGAGGTATGGCCGACTCACTCGATCAAAGCGGCACCGCTCAGTTAAAAGTCCTACTAAATCCTGCATGACGCGGCGCGGGGGGGTTCACCTGCGGGATCGATGTGCTTGACAGCGGTGGGGTCCCCTGTCCGGGTCTTCAAGCGTCGGTGATGGGCGGCTCCTGGGCGCCGCAGCCTCCTTCAGTTTCCATGCCATCATAAGTTAAACCGACAAATGCTGTTGGGATAACTTCGGGTTGAACTGTGAGGTCCCTCGACCTCCTTCCAAGTGTTGATTTTTTTTTTTCTATGTTTTTTTTTTTTTTTTTTTTAAATACCAAATACAGTTCAATATATTGCCAATAGAAAAACGAGGCTGGGGACCTTACAATTCAACTCGGGAGTATCTGACAACATCAGCTAGCTTAGCTTACAGGTTCGCGCCTCCAGAAAGTCATTTCACCAGACTTTCTATCCTAACCCATTTATCCTCTCTGAATAGAGACTACTAGAAACTATCATATTTGAAAGAAGTAGGCCATACTCACATAACCTTTGAATTCATCAGGTATACTGTCAAGCCTGGGAGACTGTTGCTAACCTACTTCTACTTCTGGGACTAACTTGGCCCAGAGGACTGAGTCAAATTCTTACTGACACTCTTCTAGCGGGACACAACGGCCCTATATGGTATCGAGCGTCCTAGTCCCATCTCTGACTATCCAACCATTCCTAGCTATAGGTATTACGGCAGTCCCAATATACCGGTTCCTCGTCAGCCTGAAGTAATGAAATTGAATGTGTTCTCCCATTGCCCCGACGATAGTGCATGTGGCATGCTTGGCGTCTTACCTTCGAGACTGTCAGTTGGTAAGCAAGTACGTGGTAGCTCAGTGGGCAGCGCTCCGGTGTTGCAACGGGGAGGTTGTGGGTTCGACTTTGTCGGCCCACAACTTCCCCTGAGCACAATTGGTTGGTGTAGGTTGCACCCCACGTACTTGTCCCGAGCCTGGCATAGCACCCTTACAGACCAACGACCTCAATAGCTCAGTGGGTAGAGCTCTGATATATTAACTTGGAGGTCCCGAGTTCAACTCCGACTATGCTCATTCATCATATCAGCTAGGGATGATCCTCTAGATGGATTCTGGTGGGKACRTGTGCCTTTCCTGCGGGAAARTTGATGTGGGATGGATGCTACTCTCTTGGGCAGGTGAGTAGTAAGGGGTTGGTTGGGTGCATGGTGATACCGTGGCAGTCCTATGGTGGGGAGGGTTGCCTTGTAGGGAAACCAATGTCGAATCAAGAGGTGTGTCCTACTCTCAATGTCTGTGGACCCATTTCGGGTTGGTGGGTTATCAGAGGTAGGTTGGGGGTAGTTGTTAGACGACGGTCGAGGTCTCCACCATTACCACTGGTTGATTCTCCCTAGTGAACAGACATAAGCAAGGCTCATTAGTAGCAGAAAGCAACCACACACTTTCACATAGACTATGATATCGCATTAGCTCACATAACAACCAGCATACTCAACAACTTAAAAAACAGTAGCCATATATGATCCAAGCTGTGCTAGGTTAGTGCTTAGAGGGACTCATAGGTTAAGACCTTGGCTAGTTGACCATTAGACACTGCCTATGAGTGCCCTCACCCCTCACGGGACTAGCTGAGAACTATGTGCCTAGCTCCCGAGGTTCCCGTATAACAAGGCTTGTATGCTAGTGCCTCGACTGCGGCTGAATGGGGGAGCTCATTCAGCGTCAGTGTCCGCGTCCGCTGTCTGGTCAGGTTGCTCCAGTAGAGAGTAATGTTCCTCGCATGAGGTAAGATAGAAATGGAGTGGGGGTGCGCCAGGAGATATATATCGAGAGGAGTGGTGGGATGGGAGTCTCGTGAGCGAAAAAAAAAGAAAAAAAGAAAAAAGAAAAAAAGAATGTGTTGTTGTAGTGGTAGGTAGGTAGTGAAGGTGAATTGAAAGAATTTGAAAGATGATGAAAGATTTGAGAGAAGAATGTAGGGTAGTTAAAAAAATAAAATTAACCGGTCCCAACGGAGCCAGTGCCCAAGGCTACCTTATAACCCCCCCCCCCCCCCCCCCAAAAAAAAAAAAACCTTATAACCACGTGGCACAAAGCAACAGAGGGGAGGGACCCTATCTTCACATATACAGCCGTTCCGTACTCCGCGGTGGGAACGAGAGGAATCTGCCCGGCAGCACGCCGCCGAACTACCACCGGTGTCCCAACCGACGACTTGTGGCTTGTGGCTCCCGAACAGAACCAGAAACGTAGTTACAGCCAACCCAGCCTTTCTTTGGGCCTCACTGCACCACTCACCAAACGTGAAAACGGCCACTCTTCCATTCAAGGCGAGTGGTCTACAGTCGTCCCCCCCGATAGAACGCACGGTCATTATAGCTGAATTTAGACTGATATATGTACCCAATTCGGCAATAATGACCGTACGTTGTATTCGGGGGAAGACTGTAGTTTCTTCTTCCATGTGGTGGCCTAATTTTCTCTATTGCGTCCTCCCTGCACCCCGCACCAAACTAAGGGCATACTCGCTCTGCGACCCCAAATCTGCAAAATATGCGACCCCAAATCTGCAAAATATGCAACCCCAAATCTGCAAAATATGCATATTTGGGAAGGGCCGAAGGGCCAATTTGAGGTTTTGGGCATGGTTCCGGCGCCACTGCTGTACCTTTTCAGATGGGACAAGGCCCTGGCTGTCTGGAGCAATGGCTATTTGGTACTTTGTTGGTCACACGGCACCATCCACAAATTGTGCAAGAACTTCTTTTTTTTTTTTTTTTTTTTTNTTTTTTTTTTGGGTGCAAGAACTTTCATGAACGAATTTTCACCAATACTCGAAGAAAATGCGAAAAAATAAATAGGGCATTTGGCGGTCACAAATTCCCATGCCCCCCGCGGCTACACAGGCCGCTGACAGATGGCCGCACAAATTCCCATGCCCCCCGCGGCTACACAGGCCGCTGACAGATGGCCGCACAAATGGTACATTTAGGATTTTTTTTTTTTTTTTTTTTTTTTTTTTTTTTCTTGGCAAATCTGTGTGACCGGTCCTCCTTTTTTGGGGGGAATTTGGGATTATAGTCCCATTGTGAGTATGCCCTACGCTACGCTACTGTTTTCTCTCAATGGGCCTCGCTCCACTGCTCACCACATGCACCAGAGAAAAAATATGGCGGTGTACCTTCCCAAGAGTCGTTCCCAATATGGGGAGCTCTGCTCTGTTCCTGGTGCTACAGATGGCGTGGGGCGAGCACGTCGTTTTCGCCGCCGGGGCCTCACAGCCAGCGCCTGTGCCTGGCTCTTGGCCGCACCGAGATGGCAGTGCATCCTCGCCACAGCATTTCACTTTTTCGTTGATTCCCCTTTGTCGTCGCCCTCTTGGACGCTGGACTGTCATCCTACAGGTAGGGCTCTACTCTCTTACACCTCTATCGTCTTCCACTTCCTCCTCCTCCCTACGTCGGGTTCGTCGCCCTCCGCACACCCTCGTGCCCCTTCCTCTTCACCCCCTCCCCCATGTCGATCCGTTGCTCCTTTCCGTCCCCCTTCCTCCTCTCATCTTGTACGGCTTCCCTTCCCTCTCCCCCTGCTCATTTCGTTCCACGGATTAGCAGGTTGTGACGACGTAATTATTCTTGTTCCCTTTACTACATTTTAATTTTAATAATTATTCTTGTTCGTTTTATTATTATATTCTAAAAAAAAAGAAGGTTGACGGATGTGGCTGGCTGCTACGAGGTTCCCCGTAATACTATAATGACAATGAAAAAGGCCTGAAAGGCCGTCCTGTCCAGATTTGACAAGTAATTGAATTGGTTGGGCTTAAAAGAATTGGCCTCCAAAAAAAAAATAAAAACATAATGGTGGGAGATTATGACGTGTGAAGACGAGGTAAGGCGACCGTGGTGGTAGACAATTTTGGTGGAAGGTCCAGGGGACGAGGAGGAGGGGAGAGGGGGGGAGCGACGCGGGGGAAAGAACAGGGCTAGGGGGACACCGAGGAGGGGATGGAATGGTGAAAAGGAGGAGGTGAATAACGTTTGGTGGAAGGATTCGATGTCAGCGACCACCGCTGCTGCCGATGATAATGTAATTGTTTTGCACGGCGGGGCTGCACAATCAGCGGCAGCTCGTACCCTTTAGCGGTATGAGCGGTAGCGGTTCTCGTTCGCTTCGACCGAACGTGCCCGTCCTCCACGTCACGTTTCTTGTTTTCGCTACCTCCTCCATCTCCGCTCACTTGTCATCACATTCGTCGACTTCCCCTTTCGTGTCGCCTTCTCGCCCTGGTTGGTTCTCGGGCAACGGCCATCCATCCCACGTAAATCCACCACCTCCTTCCTCTCCTCCTCCCTTTTCCTCCTGTTCCATTCCTGTCCCTCCTCGTTATCATCCCCCCCTCCCCCCCCCTTCCCCCTCCCACCCGTATATTCGCCTCTCTGTCCTCCTTACTTTCGTCCCCTTGTTGTACTTCGTCTTCTTCCTTCTGTTCTTCCTCTTCTCCCCGCCCTGCCCACTCCCTTCCCGTCCGTTCTCTAGACTTCTTGCCCCCGAGGATCTTGGTGTACGCCACGGTAGCCCACGGGCAGAGGTTACGGGCCTGAAGGGAAACCCTTCGCGGCGTTGTTTTGAATCACATGCTTCCTCTCGTTGTCCGAGCAGCATCCGTTCTTTCCGTCCTCTTCCACCCCCTCCGCCTCCTCACTTTGTAACAGTCCTGCTCATCGTCCTCCTGCCGCCGTTCGTTCTAAGTTGTCGGCTCTTTCTTCTCTTCTTGCGGCGAGGAGCAAGTCGCACCACAGGTAAGCCGGTTATTCATGTCCTGCTTGGGTTTCTCCCTCCTGTTTTCCTCCTCCTCCTCCTCCTAGTGCTGCTGGTGTCCACCTTCGCTTCCTATTCTCGTTGCCCTCCTCTTTGTCGCCTCGCCGTCCTCGTCCGCGCTCCCTTGCCCGCTGCCGCCTTCTCTTTGTGGTGTGCAACGTGTTCTGCTTCCCTTTGTTTCTTGTCTCGTTCCTGCTGATCTTGCATGCGTCAGCAGTTTGGCGACGAAGAAGAGTGGACGAAGAGGGATGGTGGCTGCTCGATGACGTATTATGGGGGGAAGAGAGACTACGTAGGGACGGCGTAAACGAGGCGAAGATTTGAATGCCAGGTGCAGGGGGCGAAGAGAGGGCGGGATGAGGAGAGGACTGGGAGAAGAAGAGAGGGGGGGGGGGGGGGGGGGGGGGGGGGGGGGGGGGGGNGGAGGAGGAGGAGAAGTTGATTTCGAGAATGTGGGTTGAGAGAGGAAATGTGGGAATGGTCTTGTTGGGAACGATGCAAACTTCTTCTGTTCATGCTTGTTGGTGGTCTGCTTCTCCACTGTTCTTCCAAAAGCGATTCGACGAAGAACATGCCGTATAGGCGTATAGGTAGGTGGTGTCCGCCCGCTCGAGGCAAGGACAAATAGCTCGAGGCAAGGACAAATAGCTCGAGGCAAGGAGAAATAGCTCGAGGCAAGGACAAATAACAATAAACGTGGCTGGAGCAGCCGAAGAAAGCAAGTCACTTCTGAAGGACAGCATATTCGGCCGGCATTGACATCAGTGCAATTCTCAAACTGTGATTGTACTACTTTCAACATGTTCCTTTTGTCTCCTTCGCCGCCCATATAATACTATATTGCCATTTGTTCTCGCCTTACTTTTCCCTTCGATAAGTACAGTAATTGTCCTCGACCGACACAAAATTCTCTGCGCTTCCTCGTCTTGCACCTTTCTCTCCTCGTGTCTAATCATCCAACGGCACAGATCTACATCTCTCTCTTACTTGCCCCTTTCACTGGGTTCCAGGAGTCTCGCTCCCTCTCTAGTCTCCACCTTACCAGTCTTCCTTCTGTGTCTTCGTTTTCATTCCCTGTTCTCTGTGTTCATCTCGGTAGCTCAGAAAACTGCTTTGCTGTGTCTTCCGCTGTCCTTGGGTTCCAGGAGTCTCGTTCCCTCTCTAGTCTCCACCTTACTAGTCTTCCTTCTCTGTCTTCGTTTTCGTTCCCTGTTCTCTCTGTGTATTTATCTCGGCAGCTCAGAAACTGATCTGCTGTGTCTTCCGCTGTCCTTGCCTCCGTGACTTTCTGTGTTGCCTGTCCGTTCCTCTTCTTGTCCTCCTCCTTCCCTCTATGCCACTCTCCCCCTCATTTTACTTGTGCGTCTTGTCCCTCACCGATGCATTCTCCTTCGGACTTTTCCTCCGCATGAGAATCGGTAATGACGAAAAAGCGGAATTTCGTGGGTCTAAGCGCGGCAGGAAACCCATAAAGACTGATTCAACACCATAAACTGAAGGTTACCGATCTCGAACACCTATAAACAGAGGAGCACGCGAACGCGTGACCGGACATTCGGCAGACATCCAGGTAACGTCGAGCCTGACTTTGGCACACGATTCGTTCGATAGGGACTGTGAGATGAGAGCGATCGTGCAGGAAGGTAGGCAGGCAAGCAGGCAGGCAGGTCGAGAGAGAAGACGAGGAGGTGGAAAAGGGAGAGAATAGCGATGACGTGCATTCTGAATCACGTACCGCGGTCAGGCAAGCAGACAGGTTCAGAGAAGAAGACGAGGAGGGGGAGGTGGAAAAAAGACGTAGAAATAGCGATGGCATGCAGTCGTGATCACATACAGCGGACAGGCAAGCAGGCAGGTTGAGAGAAGAAGACGAGGAGGGGGAGGTGGAAAAAAGACACAGAAATAGCGATGACATGCGTTCGGAATCACATACCGCGGGCAGGCAAGGAGGCAGGTTGAGAGAAGAAGACGAGGAGGGGGAGGTGGAAAAAAGACAGAGAAATAGCGATGACATGCATTCGTGATCACATACCGCAGTAGCTGCCGAACGTGATGGCCAGAGAAAGCAACACTCAAGCTGCTTGGAGAATGTACGGAGAGTGACGGCGATGCAACGGCGCAATGTATGGTGGTACCCCTTTTTCCGTACGTAAATTGGGGCAAATGCGCCGAGTGTAACCGATTTTTTTTTGCTTGTGTCGGTCGGGATAGCGACCAGAACGCCGCGCATGCTTAGCCGAACGAAGATGGGTAATGGTCCCAGTTAACGACAAAGTTGAGAACGCCCCTCATTGGTCCCAATGTACGTGAATAAAAAAGAGGAGTGGGCGTCGGCGAAGTTCATGATCCTACCGACGGGCCTAGCTCAGTTGGTACACCCCAGGAACTTTTGAAATACAGACATGAGCTCGGAATCCACCAGACGGAACTAGTTAAAATGAATTTGGGCCGATCACTTCCACAATGATATCTCAAGGCCGTCGCCCGTTGAAAAGGAGGGAGAAAGGAGACCAAATAGACACAGAAGAAACAAAGAAGGAAGAAGAAGAAGAGGGAGAGAGAGAAAAAAGAAGAAGAACGAGGAGGAGAAAAAAAAAACAAAAAAAACAGAACATGATCCTCCCGCAGTCCACCCATGAACTGCTGATAACCACCTGGGACCGGTCAGTTCGACGGTGATACCTCAAGGCCGTACCCCTTTATTTTAATTTCATCCTGTCAAACAACAATGTACCCTACCCTACCCCTACATACCTGGTCCATGAGGATGAGTGTTACAGAACTCTTTTGACGGTTAGCAAACGACAGGTCATGGGATCGAATTGTCATGGAATGAGACGAATGCATTAATCATAGGATCTACCGTCTTGTAGAGGAAAGGCCCAATGTTCGAGATGAAGGTGATTGTTGTGCTGACGGGTCTTATTAGATGTCGACGAGGCCTGACGGGTTTCCTCGTTTGTTCTCTCCTCGGACACGCTACGCGTATTTCTAGCCGGCCCGCTCTCCGAGCACCGAGTTCGGTCCGTTTCTTTCTCCTTTTGGTAGGCAAGTCGATACCGGCTCCCAAGGGGCTTGCCAAGATGGTATGTATGCCTCCCTCCGTTTTCTGTTCGCTAGGGGAGCGGGCCTGGCACTTCCTGCAAGGAAAAGGAGGTGATGGAAATGAGTGGGAAGGGAAAGAGAGAGAACGAGAGAAAAAAAATAAGATAGATTCTCTCACGTCTCTTTCGAGATGTACAGATAGAAAATACGTAAATAAAATACGATCCATTATCTATACCCAAAATGAAATAGAGCCGGCAGGAAATGAGTAGGAAGGGAAAGAGAGAAGAGAGGTTCTTGCGTTTCTTTCGAGATGCTATAAATAGAAATACTAAGTAATTGAAATACAATCCGATTATCTACCCGAAATGAAATGAAGTGCGAAAGACCTTTTTTTTTTTTTTTTTTTTTTTTTTGATGGTAATAGTAGATATGTTTAACCCAATTAACATAACAAAAGCGTAATGGTACACAAAGCCACTTTGAAGTGAAAAAAATCATCACCATTGTCCGTATCACTCCTCTCGGCAGCTTTTTTTTTTTTTTTTTTCTCTTCTTCTTCAAGATCTCTCTCTTACTGCGTGGGAAAACACAGGTGTGGTTGTGTTGAGAAATTGGTGACGTGTACATTTCTCGGCCTTTTGGCTAAGACCAAGTGAAGCACCTGTTCTGATCAGTCTAACATCGGATCCGTGGTCCATGGGACCACATAAAAAAGACAAAATTGATGACATCATCACGATCACATATAACTATCTGGCCCTCCTCCTCCCCCTCCTCTTTTGTTTACCTCTTGCCACGTTGGCAAACACAGGTGACGTTTGTGAAATTGGTGACGTTGTCTCAAACACATGTAATTATCTGGCCCTCGTCTTCTTTCTTCTCCTCCTTCTCCGGGCCCTCGGTCCTCTTCCAACTCAGCATTCCGCGACTCACAGCCGTGGCATCTGAAAGGGGTGACCATCATCGTAGTCGTTATAGTCTTTGGCATCGTCTTCCTCGATTGGTCATCTATTTTATCAGCGCCTATGCGGTGCAACACTGAGCCGCCTCCCCCCGATCTCCCTCCAGATGCCATGCCTCTCATCATCCAGAGGGCACTGACCACAAGGCACTGATGTTCTTTTGCTGCCCCTCTCGTGTGGGCGAGGCAGGCAAGACGGAGGAGGGCGAGGGGGGCAAGACGGAGGAGGTCGAGGCATCGCCAAACGGTTAAAATAGAGAGTGCATCTGTACAGTTTTAAGTGAAGGACACCCTCACCATTTTTTACATTTGGCGAGCAGGGGAGCGAGGCGAGACTGAGCAACGACCCCTGCAGCACCCTCACACAACTTACCTGCTCACCACAGACGCCATCTCCAAAACTCTCCCTGCGTTGGAAAGTGACGAGCAGGGSMGCGAGGCGAGACTGAGCAACGACCCCTGCAGCACCCTCAGACAACTTGCCTGCTCACCACAGACGCCGTCTCCAAAACTCACCCTGCGTTGGCAGGTCGCATCATAGTCCTCGGCAAGAGGGAGGACATGGGGGGAGGACATTGCGCGGTATACTCGTCTTGCTTTTCCCCCCTTGCTTTTCTGCTTTTGTTTTATTTTTTTTACAAAAAGACTCTGCTCATTTTATTACCACACCAAACAGGAGGCCGGGAATAAAATACTGGGACTATCACCCAGCTTAGGTGCAGGCATTGGGACTGAGGGCTAGGAACAGAAATGGCCCAGACCCGACCGCTGCGCTGACAGTCCGCAAACCTGGGCAAAAAAAGGGTACCGCAAGACCTCCATTCCCACAAACCAAATGCCACTAAAAGAAACATTGCCTCATGGCCTGAAAAGCTCAACAATCGAAGAAAAAGCACCAAGCTCAGCTACTGTAACTTAATTGCCTATGGTAGATCTAAGCCACTAAATCCCGAACTAGCTAATAAAGAGAAAGTACACTTCAACCGCCCAGCGGAAGCAAGAACAACCACCTGCGACCAACGGACAATAAACCACACATCAGTTCTCACAAGGTTTTCCCTGATCTAATCTACTCTGCTCCAATCAGCCACCTAACACAGTGGCTTGGATCCAGTAGGATCGTCAGATAACCGTTGGTGCTCCCTCCACATGCTAACCTTCTGCCTGCCTTCTGTGGCATGAACCTGAAACGGAGTGCCTGGGTTTCGAGAGATGATAACTACTAGGCACTGAAGAGCCATGGATCCAGGACCAGTCTCCTGCCATACCTGATGGTGGCCAGGGAGCCTTGTAGGCACCAAAGTTTTTTTAAACCACTTAGGGCCTACTCACACTAGGGCCTTTTATGGCAAAAAAACGCTAAAATTTGATGGTTGGGCCAGTCGCATGAGGCGCGGAGAGTAGCAAAAGTAGCAAAAAACGGGGTATCAAATGTCAGCGGCCTGACTGGCCGCGGGGAAGATCATTTTGCTACCACCTCCAGAGGTGGTAGGAAACTTTTATTTCAGTTTGAGACCCCGTGAAAGGCATTTTGAAACGAATTTTTTTGTTGAAGGATTTGTACCTTGCGTGGTGACCACGCGAGGCACCATTTTGGCAATTGCCAGAAAGTCCAGCTCATGTTTTTTGTGATTCGCTGCTGCTATGTGACCGGGCGGGGTGGCATTTCAGCAAAATGGGGATAGCAAACTTCGCAGATTTTGCTGCCATGCCACTGCTGTGTGCGTATATGCCCTGGAGGGTGAGCTCTCACAACCTTCCTGTGCCAGTCAGCCAAGATCTCTCTGTGCAGGAACAAAGCAAAGCCAGATCGGATTTGCTTGTTGGACCACTCTTTAGTGTTGAAAGCATGATCATTTCTGCACTGCCAAATAACCTGGAATCCGCAGGCACGAAAAATCTGGACCACGTACCCCCATCCTTTGGAAGTGCTGCAATTCACAGGAATGCCTCCCAGTAAGGTCCATGCCTTGTCCCAATTGAATGCTGCATTCCAGACTCTGACCAACTGTTTGATTATCCAATTCCATATCCTACTTGACGCAGGGCAATCGCACCAAAGGTGGGTGGTTGATTCAAACGCCCATTGACGTCTCAGACACTTTGGGTCAGTCTTCAACTCCCTTTCTGCTAGCCACATAACAGAAGGGGTGGCAACCAAGGAAACTAACCGCATAACGGATGCCTGTCTTTGACATGGAATACATTTCAGTTGTTTCCAGCATAATTGAAGAGCATTACCTATGTCTTCCGGATCCATTTCCAACCGCTGTGAACATTTGTGCCTGGCAGTAACGAGAGGGTGTTTGAGTGGAGGTAGTGAAATCGTAATCCATCCTCGGTGAATAATCTGGGAGGGGGAGAGGTTCTCCCCGTTCGCACCCTTTGCATGCCAAACGCATATTTTTGGGTCCAGTTCCCGGGCCTTACGAAGTCTACCTTCTGCAAACAGAGTGCAGGTTGACTCGCCATTCTCCGTTACTTGTTACAGGACATGAACATGCCTCAGGGAGACCCAGAGAGTCGGTTCTGCTTTCGTTTTGAACCAAACCACGTTCTTGTGCCCTTGTTTTCCCTGTTGATTTCTTGCTCGCTTTCATTTTTCGTTCTCTTCTCCTTTTCTTTGGCCCTCCCTCTTTTTACACCACTTCCTTTGTCCATCCCTTTTCTTTGACCCAAGGGCGCCTGCCCTCGGGGGTGGGGTGAGCGGTGGGATTGGATTAGCATCAAGTGTGGATGTTGGAGGATACCATGGATGGGCTTCAAATGAACATTATAAGCAGGCAAAACAAAACCTTAGTACCCCTTGCTACTCCCTAACACTGGTGACATCGCTGCAAATTTCCCTTTCTTGTACCCCTTGCTATTCCCTAACACTGGTGACATCGCTGCAAATTTCCCTTTCTTGCCAACTTTTGGCGATGCCACCTGGCCTCTACAAGGCGAAGGATGTAGCATCAAACTCAGGGTTGAAATGTCAGCCATTGGATCCTCCATTATCTGCTGAAATGGAGGGATAGTATGACTTCACGTTTATTTTCCGAGTCTGAATTACTGTCCTACACCCATCACATACCTGTGGAGTTGTTCAAACCATGATGAATGGAGCCACCCCCCCTGTGGGCCTGGCTCACCACTCTCTGAATGTGAAAAAGGGGAAGAAGTGGCAGAGTATTTTACCACTTTCTAACAGAAAGATGCACTCGCCATTCATACATCTTGCGAGTACTGCAGCGAGGCCCTATGCCTTTGGATAGTGCAGGGTGGGAAACAGGCAGCCTACCCTCATACACTCTGCCTCCTTTTCCTTGCTGTCTTCCTGTGTCCAATATATCCTTTTGTTACGATCCTGACTAATTCCGAAGTGCAAATACACAAGGAAAGACAATGCCATTCAACTGCAAAAGAAATGAAAGAACTTGAAAGGAGAAAGAGACAAGGGAGAAAGAAGAAATAAGAAAGAAAGAAGGAGAAGATGTACACCTGCAAAAGACCAATGACAAATCCCCCTTCTCTCACCACTCACTCTCCTCCTTGTCTCCCCCAAACTTATTCATCAATAACAATGAATGGCTGATCCAGAGCCAATGTCCGAATCTTCCTCTTACTGCCAGCACAACATGACGTCTGCCATAGCCATGGCCTTCTCCTTGTTCCTCCTCTGACAGGTGATGGCTATGGCGGACTAGCAGGGGCCCTGCCCGATGTTCAAACGACAATGCAAAAGCAGCTGTCCTCTACAACTCAGGCTACCATGCCTGACTCTGCCGTGAAGCCTTCTTGATGTCGCGCAACCCCTACTAGGTCCTTCCGGGCGCAGCGCCTACCAAGGAGATGAAGATGACATCCACCATAAGCCGATAAGTGCCCCTACCACTCTCCTCCTAGTCTCCTTCCTCCTCCTCCTCCTACTTGGCGCTATCCACCATAGCCGAGTGGAAGCCCAGGCGCTCCTCCTCCCAGCGCTCGACACAGCGCTCTTCCCACCAAGCGCTCCAGCAGCATCTCGCGCTCCTCCTCCCAGCGCTCGACACAGCGCTCTTCCCACCAAGCGCTCCAGCAGCATGACACCCAAACTTGCACACCGCAAATGAGGATGAGCCTGGAGCTCTCCTCCAAGATACAGCGGGCAAATTGCCTCTTGGGTGGTGACTTCCAGGCTGCGGGGTGACTTCCTCGCTTTCGGAGGAAAACATCATTGCAGGTCCGATATCGTCCCTACAGGCCCCAGACTCTGTGTTCAGGACTGGCACCCTAGACCTAGACCTACCAACTCTAAAATTCACATGGCCTCCAAAGGTGCTAACTTCTTGTCTTCTGCTCGGCCTAGCGCTACTCAAGTACTACCCTAAGCTACACGGGGTTCTAGCACTGCTACTTGGGTGCTGGACTATTTGAGTGTTCCAAGCCGCAACCAAGTCACAGCCACAGGTAAGTACTGGCCCCGAGGGCCTCCCAAACAAACAAGTACCCTGGCGGGTCACACACACCCTCAGGTAGACATGCACTCAGACAGGCACACAGAAACCGGCAAGCATGCACACGCACAAACTTAGAAATCTCCACAGAGAGTGGGAATCTCAGCACAGCACACACTCTAGCGGTAAAACTAAGAAATCAGCAGGGTTCTCAGTCTGTGTTTTGGAGGTTATTACACTACCCCGTCTCAAGAGCGAGGTTCCTTCGAGCAAATACTCAATATGAGACCGAGCAAAATGCATCGCAAGAAAGTACGGCGGAGAGAGCTGTTGTATGCTCATAGGCAGTGAGTGTCGCAGAGAATGTGGGCTCTTGATCGGAAACTATGTGACGTTCATAGGCTCTGACGACACGAGGTGTGTTCTTCAGCAAGTCTTTCTTAGCGATCCGGAGGTGTGTTTTTCAGCAAGTCTTTCTTAGCGATCCGGTAAAGCTCATCTAACAGGTGATAGAGAAAGTAAACTTGACACTGCCTGTTTCGCCCTTTTCCAGTATCTGCAACAAGTCTGTCAATCTCATGACCACCATTGATAGCACGAGGGATCATAGGCTCACAGTAGGGAGAGGAATCAGGAGCATCATACGAATACGGTTTAGACATAGGAAAGACTGGATATGTGCACAAATGAGGTGGCATGCCAATCGTATATGATGGACTGAATGTATCATCCCCCACCAGTTTTAGAACCTTCCATGGACCACACACTGTCTTCTTTTGAAAAAACATCTTGACCCGGACATAACTTCCCACCATGAATGGTGCAGGTCTGCTGTCGTTTGTTAATTGCGGCAACAACAACTTTGAGCACGTGATTGTACTTAGCGCTGTAGCCAGGCATGCCGGGTGTCAAACCGGGCGACTGATCAGAGGAAACAAGAAGGAGAGAGGATTGTGAATCTGCCAACCATAGTGCAGCTTATCCGGTGTCATCCTGGTGGAGGAGCGAATGGTACAACCCCTTCACTGTATGCAACTCTTCATCCTAAGAGTTCTATTCAGGAGCAATAAAAGCACGAAAAAGTTGTGTAACACTCTGGTTGATCTCCTCATCCAATCCGTTGGCTGTGGGATGTTGATCAGATGTTACCTTCAGTTTGATGTCGTAGAGTTGAGAAGTGATGTCTTCCCAGTCTGCACTCATGAACCGGGTGTGCCAATCACTTGTAAGAGTTTTGAGGGAGCCATACTGCAAAATGTAGTTCTGATGGAACTCATGAATCACAAGGTTAGTTGGAGCATGAGGTGGCAAAAGAATCATGTTCAGAAACTTGGAAAAAGCGGTCAACAGTCGCCATGACTTGTGGATATCCTCTCTCACTTTTCTTCCCATATCCGTGAAATCAATAAACTCACTCATCGGGACCGTCAGGAATGGGGAGAGTTTTCAGCAGGTCAAAAGTCTTTTGCGTAGGTGTCTTGACCCTGTTGATAGACTTGACAGACACTCGAGTACAAATTTCTTAGCAGATCCCTTCATTCCAGGCCAATCAAACTGCTGCAAAAGATTTTTGTACGTTTTCTCAAAAATGAAGTGTCCACTCTAACCATAAGTCAAATCCAAAGGTGGGTTCAGAGAGGCTCATGGTTGAGTACACACAATCAATCGAACTTTGCGTAGCGTTGGAACAACAAACTCTCACACTTGTGAAAATCAGGCTGACTGTTGGGGTCAACCTTGAGCTGCTAAAGGATGGGATTGGGGTCCGGATCCTTGGTAGTGTGATCTACCTACTCCAGTTTTCGTTGAAGTGTGTTGGAACTCAGAAGGCAAGTCGTCTACTCGGGAAAACGAGACAAAGCATCAACAACTCGATTGTAACAGCCTTTCTTGCGTTTCAATTCAAAATCAGAAACATCAATTTCATGCAACCAGCGGACCAGTGTTGTGGACAAGTCTGAGTGACTTAATAATATGAGAAGTGGCGTCCCAAAAGATAGTGCTTCCAGTGGTCCAATGCCTCACGCAAAGGATAAAGCTCGTGCATATAAGTGGCAGTAGTGCTTTTGCTGGCATGTGTTTGATTTAGTACTCGAGCACACGCAAACCATCATCCCTGTTATACCGAACCTCCCTCCCCATGTTTCAAACCTAGCTTCCCCTTCTTCTGAGCCGGCCTCCCCCCTCTTTCGAACGCCTCCCCCCCCCCTTCTTCGGAACCTGCCTCCCCCTTCATATGAACCTCCCTCCCCCTTCTTCCAAACCTGCCTTCCCTCCTTCCCATCCTGCTTCCGAACCTTGAAAGCGAAAGAAAAGTTTGCGAATGTTTGAAGACGAATGTGAACTTTGAAAGCGAACGAAAACTTTGCAAACGAATAAACGTATCCGCAGCACCATTGAAGAATCCCAAGTTCCGAATGAGAATTTTGTGAATGAATAGGAAGAACCACGACTCTCTGCTCATAGAATCTTGATAAGTTTGTGAACGAATAAAAAAAATAAAAAGAATCGCAATTCAGAATATTTTGTGAACGAATAAAAGGACGTTCAAAGAACCAAAGAATGATAAGTTTGTGAACTAATAGGAAGAACCACGATTCTCAAGTCATAAAATTACAAGTTTGTGAACGAATAAAAAGAACCACTCATAAAGATTCAAAACGAACAGCAATCTCAAAAAATTGGGGAGGGAGGTTTCCAACGAAGGGGGAGGGGGATTTCAAACGAAGGGGGAGGGAGGTTCAAAATAGATGGGGAGGGAGGTTCAAAATATATGAGGGGATCCTCCCTTGTTCCGAACCCCCCCCCCCCCCCCCCCCCCCCCTTTCTTTCGAGCGCCCCTCCCCCTTCTTTCGCACCTTCCATCCCTCTTC
>BFEA01000530.1:407669-422562 GCA_003427395.1 Chara braunii | reverse complement strand
GAATCCAATCAGATTCCCTCCCCTGTTCCGGGCCCCCCCCCCCCCTTTCTTTCGAGCGTCCCTCCCCCTTCTTTCGCACCTTCCATCCCTCTTCTTCCAAAGCTCCCTCCCCCTTCTTCCCAACCTCCATCCCCCTACTGTCAAACCTTCCTTCCCCTTGTTCCGAACCTCCCTCCTCTTTGCAAAGAATCCACGATCTGATCTGAACCTCCCCCATGTTCCAAACCTCCCTCCTCATTGCACCAACACAATGTATCTTTCCGTTTTCTAGCATAGGATTCTGTCCCATTTGGAAAGTAGTGCAGGGTCGCTCGAAACACCTAAACGAATGGCAAGCATGGAACGGGGGGAGAGAGAGAGAGAGAGAGAGAGAGAGAGAGAGAGAGAGAGAGAGAGAGATGGAATTGACCTGACGGAGAAGCTCGACGCCGACCGCGCGGCTGTTGTCTACCTCGCAGTGGAGCGGGGTAGAGGATCTTGCGACGACCCTCTCTCTCTCTCTCAGGTGCACTCGTGCCCGCCTTCTGGATGACGAAGCTTGCCGAGCTGAGGACGACTCTCTTTCTCTCTCCCTCCTCGGTGTGCGCTTCACCTTGTTCTCACTGCGTTCCGATGCCGACCGCGCTACAATGCCCTCGATACCGATGGCTTCGAATGACGGGCGGGCGGGTGGGCGGGTGACAATTCTCGAAGTTCCTTGCCCCGCCAACGGTCTACACTACACTACAGGCACCGACTGAGGGTGCAGTTCGAGAAGCGAAAAACGAGCCGGTCCGGGCGCCCTAAACGACTGATACCGGCCCCAAAATTCCACCAAACAATTTTAGGGGGCCGCCCCCCCCCTCCGGACGGGCCTCCTACAGTTCGGCATCCAGACCCCGGACACCAGACCATCTGGATGCTCGTTCGGATGTCGGCATGGTAGCCTTGTACGTTAGAGGCATAGTGGAGGAGGCATTAAGAAGACTGAGAAACTGAATGATTTCAATGTGTCTTTAATTTTTATTTTTATCCTTTGATTCAGTGTAAATTTTTTTTGTAAAACACTGAAAGAAATAATAATACTGTGAAACAAAGAATAAGAGGACACTGTTTTGTGTCATTTTGGTTTGTCTGTCTCTTTGCCTGTCTGTCCTTTCAATTTCTTTTCTTCGCTCATCTTATTTCTTCTTCTACTTCACGTGCTTACTCTCTTAGTCGATAGTTCTGTGACAATATATATGTATAGGGTAACCGGTGTTCGGGACTGGCCGAACGCCCGAACGTATGGGACCCTGTGGGGATGCGTTCCGCCGTTCGGGCCAAACTTGGACCCCCCCCCGCCCAAAAAAAAAACCTGAAAAAAGACATGTGATGAAGAAAACTAAAATAAACAATATTTGCCCGAGTATTACATGCAAATTCCTTACCAACTGTGAAATAAAATAAAATACGGAAAGTAAATATTGATAATAAAAATAAAAAAAAATCAAACGACAATGAAAATTAGTGAGTGCATGAGCACGTTTTCGACATCGCCATCTTTGTGCGAGGATAAGGCTCCTCAACAGGTCTAAGGGGCCCCTGATGCAAGCGTGCCCGCCCTAAGTGAAGGCGGGCCTAACAAATCACGAGAGGCCCAATGTTGTCAATTTCGTAATTGGGGTTTAGGCAGTTGTGTCGCGTCAGTTGGTTGAGGGAACCCAGGACCCGAGCAGCAAATACTGTCCACGGCCTTCTGGGCCTTTTCTGAAATTCAGGCCCTGGGCAAGATTCGCAGCAACAGACACAGACAGTTGTGAGGCATAACTGAACGAGGCCCAGCAGCTGCAGGAGAGGGCCAACCACCTGGGGCCTACCGGAAGCTTCTGGGCGCAGGCCCAGCCCAGCCAGGCTGCATGACAGGTCAGACTCTTTCCATATAGGAAAGAGCTCGCTTCCTGGCACTTCCTTCAGACACTTGCCAGTTTGTGGCACCGCTGCTGGAGCGAACGCTTGTGGGCTGCTGCTAGCGCTAGGGGCAAGGTGCTGTGCACGTGCGGTCGTGTGGGAAGAAGGGCGCTGCTGAGGGCAGCGCCATAGCCCAACTTCCATAGCTGGCTGGGCTTGGAATACAGCAAGGCGCAGGGGTGGTCTTCGGGTGTGCAAAAGGGAGACAAGGGAGAAAAACGAGGGAGAGAGAGAGAGATAGAGATGAGGGTGATGATGTGAGGGCTCATACCTGGTATTGGCGATGGTCTGCATTGGGCGACAGCTTCATGTACTTCGGTGGATGCTGACGTCAACAGTTGCATTGTCAATTCATAGGCAGATAGTAGCTGTGTTTGGGAGTAGTCTGGGCGCCGAGGGCCATGTAGGGGGAAGGGGCCTGGACTCTGGTGTTGGTGATGACGAGAGTAGACTCTCATTGACATTCAATTTTAGTGTTTTGATTGTCCATTGGTGTAACATTGGTGCATTACTGCTCTCTGGACACCGTGAGACTTTCTGGCTATCAATGTAATCGTGTAATATGGATTCTGTCATCTCTCTATTGCTCATTTTCCTTGCAATTTGGTGTCAGAGTTGTTTCGAACTGCGTTGTACTGGTTGTTCGCAATAGCTGTTCGGTGCTTCGCATGAGGTGTGGGGCAATGATAAGGCTTAGGCGTTGGACGATAGGCGGCCCAGAGTCGTGTGGGCGCGCCGGAAAGGCTATGTGGTGACATAGGGATGTACAGTGGATGGTGAGAACTCGCGGATGTGGAATTTAAGCCGATGTGGAACTGCATTTCGCTGTTTGTTGTGCCGAGGCAAAGACCGATCATAATAAATGCACGTCAGGTTGCCGGTGAGAAATCTGTGGTTAGGGGCAGCATTATGAAGTACGTTGCTCTCATCCTTATCTACCCTCTTCATTACTTCTTACCGTGAGGAAGTGAGTTTTGTCTTGAGATTCCTCTCAACGTGAGGTGTAGCGAGCAATCAACCTTGAGAGTCGACATTCTTCCTGGGTAGCAAGCTGGTGGGAGACCGGCGAAGATTTGAAGGGCCCTGGACGAAGCACTCGGGTCACGATCACCATGCCAACCTGCTGGGACTAGTACACGTATGCTTTGCCGCAAGTCCTTGGTTCTGCTGCTGCGCAATAGAGGTCATGTTGGGCATGCCAACCCTTTATGAGACGCTCACTAGACCGTCTATAAATATTTCTGGTGGGTTCCGATGTGTGGAAACCCGGGGAGGGGTCGCCTGCCGTTCGCTCAAGCCAAGGGCAACAACGCCTGTCACTCGCTGCGCCCGCTTCGGAGGTCCTCAATGACCGGCAGGGTGTGGGGTTCGGATTTGGTTGTCACGCCCCCACTCGAGAACTTGAGATTTACTACTCACAAGAGAAATAGATAGATAAAGAATAGGGAATGAAAATAAAATTGAAGCGTTAAGCCTACTCATCAGAGAACTGCTTGAAAACCCTTCTCATGGCCTCGGTCGGTGTTTTCTCAAATTAGCGGGGGTTTAATCGAAACTTAGCTTGCACACAAGAGGTCGGAGAGTCACTCCGAACTGGAGGGGGGTGTTGCAACAATTAATCACACCCAGGGTCGGAGTGGCCACTCCTGAGGATGAAACAAACAATGTGGCACAGACGAGGGCAAGCACACAGTTTGACATGAGCAAGGTCAAACTGAACGCTAAAACTTAACCAAACTCTAGGGGTAACTCTGCAATTTAACCCTGGCGTAAGGCCTGCCACAGTTCTTGAATGACTTTACCCCGTTTTCAGGACTGTGCATGAGCAAGCAGGCTGAGTGCGCCTTCTTCCGCTCGGTCGACCACCAAAGGCTGCAAAATGAATGAATCCCCAGGTGGAACATGAGCAGATACACCGTCACTTTTTTTTGTCTCCCTCTAGCAGTGGGCTCTCTTAATTTCTCAGCAACTGAGGAATAAGTGAATGAATAAATGAATGGACATTCTCTTTGAGTATGTAACAGGTTGGAGTGTGCAAGCCATGACTGTCACCAAAAAAGCAAAGTGAATGAATCTGCAGAAGGAACATGTGTAAATACATCCTCATATCATTTTTGCATCCCCGAACTGCTCACCAAATGAAACAAACCTTTAGTTAGAGGATGGGTAGATGCATTGCCACCATATCTGTTCCTCGCACTCTGTTACCTGTGCAGTTAGTCACCAGCTGAGGAAATGAGAATGAATCCTCAACGAGTGCATGGAAACGAAATGCTCTGCCAGTTCCTTCATCTTCAGTGTGCTGCTGCACCGCGTTTCTCACCAGATCTCTCTCTCTCTCTCTCTCTCTCTCTCTCTCTCTCTCTCTCAGACACACTTCGCCTTTTCCTCTCTCCCTCAGGCATATGCGCCCTTACATGCACGCACACTCGACACAGCCTCCTTCCTCTCTTTCCTTGTCTCTACTTGCGCAGGATAATGGCCCCGCTCTCGCACTATCCCTCTCTCTCTCTCTCGCTCTGATTATCTTTATTAAACCCTCTCAATCTCTCCCGCTATATCACTCACTCACATCTCTCTTTACTTGCATGCGATCCTACCACCAAATCTGTCACAAGAGCCAATTAGCAGACTCGAATTCGATTGTATTTGGATGTGCCACGTGCAGAGCAATTATAATTTTAAATCGAGAAGATAGATCATCCCTCTCTGTGGCACGTTCAAGATAGCCCTCGGGCAATCAACTCCGATAGCTTCCCACTAGAAGCTGGCCGTTCAAGTTCTCGCCAACTGCAGCCGATGAGGCTGCCCAAACATTCATTGGATGAGGTAAATGAGAATGAACCTTTAGCTGAAACATGGGTAAATACATCAATCATTTTCTTCGTCTTCTGTCCACTGTGAACCGCAGTTATCGATTGGCTGGCACTTGACGTCACTTCCGTCCTGCTGATGTTATTCCCTCTCCTGTAACCGTTGTCACGGCAGTAGCATCACCTCACGAATAGACACGGGGTCTCTCCCCTAACTCTCTTTCTCACTTTCTCTCCTAGTTCCCTGACTCGCTCTTGAATGTACCTGGATGTAGCTGGAGCCAAGTGCCTGCAACATGCGAAAGGGGGATATGGGTTTTTTCTCTTTTCTTCTCTCCATAACTTTCCTCGTAGTTGCTCAACCGTGAGGGTCAATCTCGTCCATCACATGTAGGGGTTGACATCACCTCTCCTGTGACCGTTACCATGCCAGCAGCAGCACCTTACGAACGGGCATTGGGTCCAACAAACACGGCAGCTGCGTTCCCTGTGGTGGCAGTCCATGCGATAGGTTCCCTCCTGGTCGCCTGAGTCTCGAATGCCCCTTCCCCTTGGTACCTTGCCAACTATACGAGTCCCGCTTGTGCGTCGTCCCTGCAGTCCTTTCTTCACTGTAAGACCCACAGCTTCAGTCACCAGCGACCAAGAGAGGCCAATAGCCATGACACCTGTCCAACATTGACTAGCAATAGCCGCGGTGCGAGTCCCAATAGCAAGCATCCATAACCGCGACACCAGTCCAACAGCGGCCTATTGGCCATGTACGGTAAATGAGGACCGCACAATTATTTTGCCAGTGACAGATTGGAATGGTAAGCTCGACCAAGGCCTAGGCAGATAATGAAAATGGATGGGACCAGCCGTCTGCAATAACCACGGTCGGAATAACCCGGGGCGACAGCGCTCCCCAAACTGTCGTCGAGGAACCACCAGGACCAGAAAAACACCGACACCACTGATTGCACCGGACTGTCAAGAGCCATCACGCGAAATGGACTACCTAAACCCGAATAACCCAAGCGTCGGAGGTCAAGCGAACCCACAAAAACAAGTTGCTGCGTCAACAGTCTCCGTCGAACATTGTAGTCCAAACTCATACCGGACAGCAAGATATCAGTTGTCATGTTTGAAACAGTCGCGCGCATCGACCGTCACCCCCAAAATCATAATGTCCGTCAAATCGGGGACTCACAAGAATATACGGGGTCATTGATGGTCAAATCAAACCACATAGATCAGAGTAGAACCAGGGCAAACCATAATCGGTCTAAAAAACGGGAGACGAACAAAAATAGCGAAAAACAGATTCCTTTTTATCGTTCTTGATACCTCTTCTCCCTCTCTGCCTACGGTTTACCGGGCAGTTCTATTTGACGATATATATATATATATATATATATGTTTGTCTGCTACGTCCATTTTTGACTCTTCTTTTGTCGAACGAATGACGGAAAAACGGGGTGTCTGGGGCAACCCTTGTTTTTCGCTACTCCACTCGTTGACGTGACCCCTACTATTACATATTTTATCCTATTATTTTACCGTATTTGTGACACCCATTATGACAGAGCCTATTTCGCCTTTACTTTTGCTTCCTCTGACGCTCGGTCGCAGGTGCGCGGGGGCGCTCCCGCGTAAGCGGTTTTACGTGGTTGAGTCGAAGGCGGGGATCTATTTATTTCTACGGGTATATATATACATGTGGTTGAGTCGAAGGCGGGGATCTATTTATTTCTATATATATACAGCCCCTCGTTTGTTGTCCTCTTCTCTCTCTCTGCCTACGGTTTACCGGGCAGTTCTGTTTGTGACGATATATACTACGACTTCGCTAGCTTCCTGCTATGTTTTTTTCCGGTCAGGTCGAGCGAGGCGGCCATGCTGTGCCTCTAGTGCCAGCGGCGTGTCTGGAGTGTATTTTTTGGCTGTGACAGACTATTTTTTGTTTCGTGGATGTTTTGCTGGCTTGTGATGGGGTGTGAACCGACAGTCTGTAGAGTTTTCCATCTGGTGTGGGTGAGTGATAGTCTACTTTGATTTTGGTTAAGGTAGATTATCATTTACAGTGTAATCAGTGAGGGGATTCTGCAGACTGTTAAGGTTCAGCCTCCTGATGAGTCGGTGAAACTCCGACGAAACAGTTTGTCACAGCCCCTCGTTTGTTGTCCTCTTCTCTCTCTCTGCCTACGGTTTACCGGGCAGTTCTGTTTGTGACGATATATATATATATACCCGTAGAAATAAATATATCCCCGCCTTCGACTCGACCACATAAAACCGCTTATGCGGGAGCGCGCCCGCGCATCTGCGATCGAGCGTCAGAGGAAGCAAAAGTAAAGGCAAAATAGGCTTTGTCATAATGGGTGTAAAAAATACGGTAAAATAATAGGATAAAATATGTAATAGTAGGGGTCACGTCAACGAGTGGAGTAGCGGAAAACAAGGGTTGCCCCAGACACCCCATTTTTTCGTCACTCGTCCGACAAAAGAAGAGTCGAAAATAGACGTAGCAGACAAACATAGACTAAAAGCTCTCATGTCGGGTGACCGACTAATTTTGGCCGCCTGACACCGGATTGAACCCTGGCTGCGATCGTCGTCCTGTCTGCAACATTATATAATTCCTGAGGACCTTGGGGGCTGTCCTTAAATTGCCTCATGATCAGCCAGATCAAACCGGAAGTAAGGCTCGTTGCATGCCAGGGTAAACAAAGTGCAAGGGCTGGCAAGCTTAGCATAGAGTCATAGACTTGAAAGCACAGGGGTGGGCAGGATCGCACACCTTCAGACACGCTGCTCAACCAGATGCTCGAGACGTCGACACAAGAGACTACTCAAGAGGGATACAGGGGGAGGGGGGATTCCAACAACTATTCGCTGTGGAACTAAAATAAATAAACTGCCATCCAACATGCATCTCCGAAGGCAAATCATTTTTATTTTTGATTATCTAGTTGTACGGACTTGGTGACAACTGACAGACAACTGCAGATAGGATGGACCATTCTTTGCTGCATTGCATTCTGTTTTAGAATAATCTAAAAATAGAAATAGTATTACCTTTAGGACTTGACATTGATTGCTGGTTACCACTTGACTACTTCTCTCCAGGCTGACCGAAAATAGTTGATTGTTATTACTCGGTCGGGTGTTATGTTGAGGTAGGATTCAATGTGGATTCTAGTTTAGATCACACACCACTGTAGCTCATGAGTGAAACAACTAGTAGTGAGGAGGAGGAACGATTAGTGGAAGATCTTAGAGTGACCCGCATAACCGCTCTCAGTAGACCGATCACTTTCCAGGAGTTAGGTCAAGGAGAGGAAAGGAGGCTGTGGAAGTAAGTCAGGGAGAGGGTGGATTAAGGAGGTCTAGGGCAGCAGCAGCCAACATCGAGGCTGCAGTGGCTATCGCCTCTAGCATGTCCCAGGCCTTGTCCCAGGCCTCTTCATCAGGAGTTAGTCAAGGGCGTTCTCAGGGTTGTGTTAGTCAGCCTGTTGGGTTGCAAGTCAGCCAACAATCTCCTCTCACACAAGAGGATTATGAGATCCTCCAAGCAGAAGCCCTTCATGATGAGCTGCAACAACAGTTGAGAGATGCAGCAGCGAGAAGAGAGAAAGCTATATTGAGAAAAGCTAGACTAGGAACAAGGAGACAAGAGTTAGGAAGATTAGAAGCACTGGATGAGTCAAGATTGGATCCTGCAATTCAGGCGCTGCGTCACTTGCGTCTTTGCGTGGCAGAAACGCAGGTTGTCCAGCAGGAACTAGTGGCGGGCCAAAATCGAATTTTGGCTGCACTGTAGGCTCCTCGCCCGGTAATGAGGCAGCCTCAATATTCTGTAGCCCCCCTTTCGGTTGCGGGTCCCTCAGTGACTCCGTCACCGATAGGGCCCTCTTTTACTCCCATGTTTGGCATATCTCCTTCATGTGGTTTAGCAACAATTAGTGATCCGGTTCATAGTACTTCTCCCGTACCATCGAGGACGGTGGCAGCTACAAGTCCATCGTCAGGACAAGCTTAGGTTAGCATGCAGCAACCTGTCTCAGTGGCTATGCAGCCACTGTTGCAATCACCTAGGCAAATCCAACCCATGCAATGGATGCCCAAGATCCCCTTGCCGAGTCTTGAGCCCTTTTCAGGCGATAGGAAAAAGGACGAGGACCTGGACACCTGCGTGAGGACTGTGCCTACGTATGTGAGGCACAAACTCTTAAGACTAGAGCAGGAAGTTATAGTCGCCGTTTCCTATTTAGAGGGTCTTGTAGCGCGATGGTTCAATGGCATAGTGCAGCAATAGGGCTACGGTCAAAACTTTGATGCCTGGGCCGAAGCACAAACATTAGAGGACTTCATACGGACTGCGTACAACAAGTGGCATGACCCTCAAGGGGCTTAAAAGGCCACCGACGCAATAAGCAGTCTTGGTTTCGAACGGTACAGGACTGTACGGGAAGTCACAGATGTCGTAGAACGTCTGGTCGTAGTGCCTGGTGTACGCTATCCCCCGTAGGTACTCCCCACAACTTATTTGAGATGTCTACCTGAGATGTCTACCCACAAATGTTAAGAATAAACTGGTAGACGAGGCCAACATCGATGTCAATTACTTTGTTACTTTCAACAAGAAAGGCTTAGATATAGAGGCTAAACTTGGGACCGCTCATCAGGGTCAAGGAGATGGTAGGAAGAAGAAACTTTCCCAAAAGACTAGAGGAAGAAGGGCAATCTCATGTTCGTCGCCCATGATGGTCAGGCGACTAAGATTGACGACTTCCCTGACTATGGGGAAGATGCAGAGCAGGATGGGGCTAGTGAGACTTCGGATGGGGGAGTCGTAGCTCCAATCAAAGAAAAGGCTAGGGGGACCGGGAAGCAGAAGGTAGGCCGGTCCAAGGGTCAGGGCGACCAAGGAACACCCACATGGGTAAAACTTGGTTCATATTACGAGGTATGGAGGGGCCGAGTTGCTAGGGGTACCTATCTGAACTGTGGCAACTATGGCCACACGTCCAAAACATGTTGAGGGAAAAAGGTCACAACGAAGGTAGCCTCTCCAACGGTGCTGGGCTTATCTTCGAACCCTGGTGGTGCTTCTCGAGTGCTTCACAGGGAAACAATTCGGACCAGTAGGAGTGTTAGCCGCTCTTACTCATGCTGAAGTGGTAATGTTGCCTTCACCACTTCAGGCGTTGGCCAAGGCTATTGACCCATTTATCGCCCCGCAGACACATTCAGACCTACCGATGCTCTATTCGAGAGATGTGTCCGAGTCCTTAGAAGAGTTACAAATTGAGTGGTCAGGGAGCGACCCAGAGACTCTTGGGCGATGATTAGCAAAGGTCCTAGGGGTGAACATTTCGTGGTAGAGGTCGATGCAGTTGCCTGCAAAGTGGGCGCCTTTGCAGACATAGGCGCTACATGGAACTTCATCAGTCGTGCTTGTGTGGACAGACTGCGCTTAGGGGACCAAGTGCAGCGGCTGAGCAGATCCGTAGCATCTACACTAGCCAACAAGCACAGTATGGTTGTCCAAGAATATGTCAAGGACGTAGTCTGCACCTTCTCCTATGGAGGAGGGGAACTGAGACACAAAATCTCGTTCCTTGTTAGTGACGAACTGCCATTCGATATGCTACTAGGCATGTACTACCTCGAGGTTGCGCAACCTCAATTCGATTGGGATAGGAAGGGTGATGATCCACAAGTTGCCTAATGGAAGAACCATTAGACTGCAGAAGTTCAAAGCTAGCAGTCTAGTGGAGAACTATGGCTGCATGTGTGCATCTTCTTTCTATAACTATTATAAGTAGAATCACGAGGAGGGGATGTACCTAGTCTTTGTCTTTGAGAAAGGGGAGGCCGTAACAACACCCCCAGATATAATAGTCATTACTCAATATCCAGACCTTTTTGAGGAGCCCAGTGGCGTGGTAGAATGAGAGGTTGTCCATGCGATAGAAGGGAGGTACCTTGAGGATGTGCATTGACTATAGGGGCCTCAATGCCATCACCGTAAAGAACGCGGAGCCCCTACCCCACATCTACGACCTCTTGGATAGAGTGCAGGGATGTCGGTACTTCACGAAGATAGATCTGAAGTCCGGATACCATCAAATTGCCATTAGACCTGAGGATCAACACAAAACCGCATTTCAGACCAGGTACGGTCTGTACGAGTTTGTGGTGATGCCCTTTGGTCTATGCAATGCACTTGGGACATTCCAGCACGCAATGAACCGGATCTCTAATGATTACTTGGACAAGTTTATCGTCGTGTACCTCGACGATATCCTTATCTTTAGTAAGACTGCAGAGGAGCACGCTTAGCACGTGAAAACAGTGCTAGGTCTCCCAAGACAACAACAATACATTATTAACTTGGAAAAATGCGAGTTTGGTCGCACCGAAATCTTGTATTCGGGTCATGAGATTTTTGCGGACGGTTTGAGGCCGGATGATGCCAAAGTGGCCAGCATACGTGATTGGCCCAGGCCTCAGTTTGTGACTCAGGTGAGGTCATTCTTGGGGATGATAGGCTACTATAGACCATTCGTAAAAAATTACAGCACTATAGCCTCCCCGTTGGCTGACCTCACACTCCTTGACACCCCTTGGGAGTGGACTGAAGACTGCGAAGCAGCCTTCAAGAAATTGAAGTATGCTTTGACACACTACGAAGTCCTTAAACTTCCGGATCCTGAGCAGCCCTTTATTGTGACCACTAATACCAGCCAATATGGCATAGGCGTTGTCCTTGCGCAAAAGGAGGGGAACAAGTTGAGGCCCGTCGAGTACATGAGCAAAAAGATGTCATCTCATAAGTTAGCAAAGTCCACGTATGAGCGTGAGCTCTATGCCCTCTATAGAGTGCTGGTCCACTGGAGACACTATCTCCTAGGCAGATTCTTCTATGATTGATCTGACCATGAGACCTTGCGTTGGATTAAGACACAACCTGCACTCTCAGATGCACTTAAGAGATGAATTCAAGTTATAGATATGTATGATTTCAACTTGATCCTCTCAAAGGAGAGTACAATAAAGTAGCTGATGTACTATCGCGTAGGGCAGACTATCTGGGCGCGCTAGTGACTGAGTTCATGATATCTAATGATGTAACTCGATCTTTGGTGGAAGCCTATCAGAAAGATGCGTTGATGGTTGAGATCATCCGCAGCATGGAGGCTAAGGATAAAGCTATATCCGATGAGTTTGTGTTGTTCAATGGCTTGCTGTTTCTTGAAAGGCTGGGAATAAAAAATTGTGTGTTCCTGATAGGGAGTCTTTGCGTAGTTTGTTTTTAGTCGAGTGTCCCGATGCAACTGGTCATTTTGGTTATAGAAAGGCATCAGCTAACCTAGTGCAGAGATTTTGGTGGCCGTCTATGATGCAAGATGCAAAAGCGTACGTTGAAACTTGCCAGGTTTGCCAACGGGACAAACCTAGGACTCAGGCTCCGCTTGGGCTCATCAAGCCCTTGCCGATCCATGAAGGCCCCGATGAAAGTGTGTCCATGGACTTCATGGTACCCTGGTGACCAGCAAGAGCGGAAAGAGACACATCTTCGTCATAGTGGACAGATTTTCCAAGTATGCTAGACTAATCGCTATGCCAGAAACAGTGAAAACTGACTATGTTATCAAGCTGTTTATGAATAACTGGTTACGTGACTTTGGTCTGCCCAAATCTGTTGTTAGTGATAGGGACATTACATTAAGCCAAGTCAGGATGACTGGGACGAGAAATTACCTCTCGTCGGCAGCCTGTACAACAATGTTGTGCACAGCACTACTGGCATGACTCCCAACCAACTGCATCTTGGTTGGAAGCCCAGATCCGCCCTTGATGTCCTACTGCCTGAAAATCAGTCAACTGCAGCCCGTGGCAGCATAGAATTTGCTGTCAAGTACGAACAGATGCTACAGAAGGCCGTTGAACACATTAGGAAGTCTCAGGATGCTATGATTGCATCTGAGAACAAACATAGACGGCATTCTAACTTTCAGGTAGGGGACAGTCTGGGTCAAGTCATCTGAACTGGGCCAAGAGTTGGGAATCTCACGAAAAGTGATGCCCCAATATTTCGGTCCCTGGGAGGTCTTAGACGTAGTCGGGGACCGGATAGATGGACCCTCCTATGTCATATGCATCCCTGCTCACCTACGCACACACCCGGTTTTTTACGCCTCGAAGCTGGCACCTTTCACACAGACTGCACAGCTTCCTTCCAGACGGTCAATGCTGCCCCCAACCGTGGATGGCCAAGTCGACATCGACGAAATCATAGAACATCGGGTGATGCCAGTGCCTGAACCTCCCTGCGGAGGCCGACCTTCAACGAACTGCTCCCGAAGTGATTGCAGGCTACGAAAAAGGACTCAAGGGAAAGATGCCAGCAGATTAAGGTACTTCTCAGAGGACTATCAAAGTAAAGGAGGGAATGCAAGGATAAGGCTCCTCGACTGGTCTAAGGGGCCCCTGATGCAAGTGTGCCTGCCCTAAGTGAAGGCGGCCCTAACTGATCACGAGAGGCCCAATGCTGTCAATTTCGTAATTGGGGTTCAGGCAGTTGTGTTGCGTCAGTTGGTTGAGGGAACCCAGGACCCGAGCAGCAAATACTTTCCACGGCCTTGTGGGCCTTTTCTGAAATTCAGGCCCTGGGCAAGATTCGCAGCAACAGACACAGACAGTTGGGAGGCATAACTGAACGAGGCCCAGCAGCTGCAGGAGAGGCCCAGCCACCTGGGGCCTACCGGAAGCTTCTGGGCGGAGGCCCAGCCCAGCCAGGCCGCAGTCAGGCCAGACTCTTTCCATATAGGAAAGAGCTCGCTGCCTGGCACTTCCTTCAGGCACTTGCCAATTTGCGGCACCGCTGCTGGAGCAGACGCTTGCGGGCTGCTGCTAGCACTAGGGGCAAGGTGCTGTGCACGTGCGGTCGTGTGGGAAGAAGGGCGCTGCTGAGGGCAGCGCCATAGCCCAACTTCCATAGCTGGCTGGGCTTGGAATACAGCAAGGCGCAGGGGTGGTCTTCGGGGGTGCAAAGGGGAGACAAGGGAGAAAGACGAGGGGGAGAGAGAGAGAGAGAGAGACGAGGGTGATGATGTGAGGGCTCATACCTGGTATTGGCGATGGTCTGCATTGGGCGACATCTTCATGTACTTCGGTGGATGCTGACGTCAACAGTTGCATTGTCAATTCATAGGCAGATAGTAGCTGTGTTTGGGAGTAGTCTGGGCGCCGAGCGCCAAGTAGGGGCAGGTTGCCTGGACTCTGATGTTGGTGATGACGAGAGTAGACTCTCATTGACATTCAATTTCAGTGTTTTGATTCTCCATTGGTGTAACATTGGTGCATTACTGCTTTCTGGACACCGTGAGACTTTCTGGCTATCAATGTGATCGTGCAATCTGGATTCTGTCATCTCTCTATTGCTCATTTTCCTTGCATTTGGCGATTTTTCAATTTTTTTTTTGGCTTAGCCATATGCCCTTAAAATTTACAGATGTGTACTTCACATAATAAAAAACTCGTTAAAAAGTCTCAAAAAATAATAATTTTTTTTTAGGCCCCGAAATAAAGTGAAAACAAAAAGTAAAAAGTGAAAAATAACAAATTTGAGAGTGGGCGAGCACGTTTCGACACCGCCATCTTTGGTGATTTTTAATTTTATTTTGGCTTAGCAAAATGACTTCAAAATTTTTAGGCATATACCCCACATCATAGAGAACTCACAAAAAAAATTCAGAAAAAAACATTTACTTTATGCCCCGAAATAATTTTTGGCGGGGGCCAGACGCCTTCGGGTTTTGACCCCGAACAGGACCCCGAACTCCCGTACGTACGGAGGTTGGCCCGGGTACCTCCGTACGTACCCTGTATATATATGTATATATATGTCGGTCGAAACTCCGACGAAACAGTTTGTCACAGCCCCTCGTTTGTTGTCCTCTTCTCCCTCTCTGCCTACGGTTTACCGGGCAGTTCTATTTGACGATATATGTATATATATATATATATATCATCAAATAGATATATCCTGACGAGTCGGTGAAACTCCGACGAAACAGTTTGTCACAACCCCTCGTTTGTTGTCCTCTTCTCTCTCTCTGCCTACGGTTTACTGGGCAGTTCTGTTTGTGACGATATAT
>BFEA01000530.1:379217-389735 GCA_003427395.1 Chara braunii | reverse complement strand
AAAAAAAAAAAAAAAAAAAAAGGCCACTTGATGGGTAGGCATTAGAAGCATGTTAGACAAATGATGGAATACTACATATCAGTCTGCTTTAGGGTAGGGAGACTGCTACCATGCAACGAGTGCAAATATCAGAAACTAGTGGGCTATGGCAAACATCAGCAACATATTGGACACGGGACAGAATGGCATACAACACAGCACCTTAGGGTATGAAAGTTGTTACGGTGCAACTAGTGCCAATATTAGAACTCAGTGCGCCCCTCTCGGGTAAAGCTAGGTACAATGGCACTTGACTTCGCCCATTAAGGGGGGAGCGAGGAGACCACTTCCAGCCTCACAGAGGAGCGGTGCCGCCCTCCGTTCTTGTGACTGGGTGCAACTCTGCCTCCCGGCAAGTATGCTCTGCGGCACAACGGTTCCCCTGGGATTGCTGGAACGCGGCCCCTGTCGCCGGCAACCCTGTCCCAGGAAAGGGCTGATACCCCCTTCCCCTCCTCTCTCTTCTCTTGTACCCTTCCTTTTTCTGTGTAGGACGCCGGGCCCGGTTCCCGGCAGGTGCGGCTCCCCACCAATAGATTGGAGCGATTGTGTTTAAAAAAAAAAAAAAAAAAAAAAAAAAAAAAAACATGCCAAATAGCACCAGTAATGACTGCCCACTTTTGGCTCTTATCCCCGAATGAGTTGTAGTTCTTGATTGTCTTGAAGTGCCTGTTGCCTCCTTCCCAAATCGAATCCATATTATTGAATTTGTGGGTCATGTGCACCGAAGCCGGGAAGCCGACAATAATCAAGTTTGTCTCTAGGAACGATACGATTCCGCTGCCAGGCGAGGGCAGGGCTTGGTTTCCCACCCATGGGAATCCCAATTATCTGTCTTAGGATGTCCCCCTTAGCTCGAAAGAATAGGTGGTCCAGTAGAAATACGACCATTGGAAGGAGTTGTGAAACTTTAAGACGGATAGAGCGCCAGCCTTCCTCCCCATGGGACTTCCCAAAAGTAGCCTTCTTTCCCCTGTTTTTTACTCTAACCCATCCATCGTATAACCCGTTTGTGAAAGGAATCGACCAGCCAAAATATAAGAGTCTTAATTTCCTCGTGTGGCAGTTTAGTGAACATGTCTTTGATGTCATAGGTTCTCGTCATGATTCGTCCATCGATCCCAAAGTCCTCGTGCGTTTTTTCGTTAATTTTCGCAATCCGTGATTTTAAGCCACCGGTGGTTGGTAAATTGAAATTGGCTTCCTTCAAGTTCTTCATCAGAAAATCTCTTCATCAGAAAATGCAATGATTTACTAAGATAGCCAAACAAAGATCTCGCTTGGTTAGCAAACGAGGGTACTATAGGTCTACGTCTATCCAGATCCTTTTCTTTTGCTACAACATAGGTTGTCTGCAGTTTCCCTTTGCAATCCCAATTAGCAATCCGGTTGAACCTATTTTCTTTGTATTCTTTCCTCATTTTCCTCAAAATCTCAGGCTCAGATTCCTCCATTGTACTATAGCTGCCGTTCTGATTGAACATGGTGTCCATGCCTGCCATGTATCTAGTTGGACATTCAATGATCGTCTCACCACTGTTTCTGTCTGCCGGCGATAGAACCAAACCTTCCAGCGCTTCTTTTACTGTAGCAGAAATCTTGCAAGCTGCAAAACTACAAAACTACTGTAGCAGAAAAAAATAACAGTCGGTGTTCAAATGAATCAAATCCTATCTGATCCCAACTCCTCCTCCGCCTCAGTTCAGAGTTTCTTTAAGAATTTACTTATTGCGCACTGCACCGAAAACAGAGGTAAACAAGGCTCAAGGCTTAGAGGGGGTGGGCTGCACTAGCGCTAGCGCCCCGACGCCGCCTGACCGGCAAGGCCCAGTCTGCCGGCTAGACTAGTGCCTGAGGGAGGGAGCTCCTCTGCCGCTAGGCCTGTACGTGCGCCCGGCAGCCGCGCGTGGCATCCTGTTTGCCACGTGGCAGCTGTTGTTGGTGACGTGGGTGTCCTGCAACGCGTGGACAACGGCAGCGCCAACTGGAATTTGTTGAAAAAATGTGATTGTGGTGCAGCAGTTTTAGCTTCGGACAGCAGTTTTAGCTTCGGACATCAGCAACGATGACAGAGATGGACACGGAGACCATGTCTGATGGGGGCCTGTGGGAAACCCCTCCTACCCTGCAGCCCATGCAGGCAGATTCTGCAATGTTCATTGTGACCTTGTATAAACAGCAGCTGGAGGAGATGCACACGTTGCTGAGTCAAGAATATGGCAACCTACCAGATGACATCTTGTTGGAGGGAGAGGCGATCTACAATGGGTGGTAGGAGGAACTGTATGAGCAGATCTCTCTTCGGCAGTCAGATGTGAATGACAGAGCGCAGGCGATGACTGCCCTACACGAGTGTGCTGGGATGCGGACGCATGTGAAAGACATGTTTGCCATGCTTCTAGCAAGGAGAGACGTGGGCGGTCCATCAGGTGAGTTGCTCTCATCTGAAGGCCAGGATAGCGTGATGGACAGCATCAACAACATTAACAACATCAACAACATTAACAACATCAACAACATCAACAACGGCAACAAGAGCAATAGTGACAATTACAACATCTACAGCAGTGACGTCACCAATTATTCCACTTTGTGTTCAGAAACAGCGGCCATTTGCTCGGGTGTGTGATGAATTGGGTGACGATCACATGGTGTCTGCATCGTTTGGCTGTCAGTCTCAGTCTGTTGTAGTGAATAATGGAGATTTGACGGACGTGGGAGCGGCGATCCGGGCGCTTGCTCCGGAGGTTTTGTTGACATTCGTTTCACAGTCTTATCAACAGCCCGCTGAAGATCAAAAGGCATCGTCATCATTGTTTGACAACGGCACTTTGGCGGAGGTAGGTGATGCAGTTCCCCCGCTTGTTTTGAAAGATTTTTTTACAACTGATTTGTCATCTACCCAGCAGTCTGATGCGGGCAATGACATCAGGTGCAATGATTTACCGTACTCTACCGACGACGACACTATTTTTTTTGATTGCGCAGGGGTATACCATCCCCCTCCAGAAGTTTATACTAATGAGCTGCAGCGTAGTACAATCATGGGGATGGCTCAGACAGTTGACCGCGGGGAGGGGTGGGTTCGATGGGTTTGGCATGTGTTTTGATTGTTTCACTTCTGCGCAAAAGTCACCTGTCGGCGTCCCTCTTGGACCTAGGGCTTCCCCCTGCTCCCTCTTTGACGTAGGGTTTCATCCTGGTCCCTCCCTGTTGCCTGTCCTGACTCTTATATTTTGTGGTTGGCACTGGGTGGAGGGCACGATGGAGAGGAGCGAGAGGAAGGTCTGACGTTTGGGTGGTGGATAGGGGGAGGAGATAGGATAATCAATAAGAGATGGGCAGAACTCCGGTTGGCGAAATGGCAGGGGGGAGAGTATGCATGGCAGATGCGTGATATTAATAATAATAAATATAATGATATATGTCACAGATGTTGCTAACCTCTGCCAGAAATTTGACAAAAACGATTTCGTGTAAATAATCTTTGCCGGGTGAATAGCTTAGGATAAGGGAGGGTAGGCAGACGATCTCCGCTGGCGGAAAACAAGAATCATGGAGCTGGGCAGCGGCCTTATGCACAGAGGGGGCCTAGGGTTTGCTATGCACTGTTATGATTGTGAAAGATTAGGGTAGATTGGAGGACAGTTTGTTACCCTCCCCATGGCTAGATCTTCATACATGCTGTGACCTGGCTGATAATCGGGCGGCCAGTCAATCCCCTCGTGAGAGGGCAAGCAATGCTGTTCCGGCAGGTACATTGTCTCCGATCTTGTCAGTGGGACGCTGGACCCGGTTTCCAGCAGGTGATGCTCCCCACCAATAGATTTGAGCCATCTATAAACTGGGGCTTGCTATTGGAGGATGCTCGTTAAAAAAAAAAAAAAAAAAAAAAAAAAAAAGAGAAAACATGGTAAAAAAAAGAAAGAAAGAAAGAAAAAAAAAGAACATGGTTCAACCGCATGAACTGGGGAAATCGGAGGTGCAGTGCCAACCACCCTTGACCAGCAGCGTATTTGACTTCTTTTTTTTCACTCCCACGGCCGATAGCTGGGCCAAGTACTGGTGGTTCAAGCTCACAGTCTGCTTCCCCCAAGAAGGCTTGAGAAGGGAAGCGCAGGCACGGCGCCTCCAGCTTTTGGTTCTCATTTCTACGTGGCCCAACTCACCGTCTGCTTCCTCCAGCTACAAATGTTTCTACTCCCACAGCCGATAGCTGGGCCAAGTAGAAATGAGAACCAAAAGCTGGAGGTGCCACCCAAATTCAATGGCAAAAGAAATGAAGACATTCTTATTTATTAATTTATTATTACAACCTCAACAAGGGTAGCAAAAAATTCACTCCCCGTTCTCCGCAATGCTTCCAGTGGACACAGTGAGAGAGTGCGCGGACAATGAAGTTTTACACTAAGGAGGGGACATTGTTGGGCTTGCTAAATGTACCACGTGGCTGGATGTCTCCCAAAAGCCGAGGAAGAGAAGTGTGACGGTCGCTCATCAAGATCGGGCCTGGGCTCCCTTCAGTAGATTGAAGAGATACTCTTAGGCAGCAGTCATCACAGTGTTTCAGGCTCATTAATAAACAAGTTCAATCATCAATGTAATGGGACGCTGGACCCTTTTTCCAGCAGGTGAAGCTCCCCACCTATAGATGGAGCCTCCCTGGGAATGCTAGAGGGGCTTGCTTTTATCAGCTCCCCTAGCATCAACCCGGGTGTGTTAAAAAAAAAAAAAAAAAAAAAAGATCGGGCCTGGGCCCAATATGCAGAGTTGCCCGCGACTCCCTGTAGACTTGTCCTGGCCGCGTGCAGGGTTTGACATGTGAGTGAGAATTTGATCAGATGTGCAAACACCAGACCAGAGCTGGAAATCGGGGAGGCCCTTATCATGTATGCATTGACGGGGGGCGCTGCCCAATACAGATTTTTGTGGACCGCCTGGGTCCCCAGCGTAAGGAGGAGCTCAGGACCTACCACGGAATGCGGAATGCTGACGAGGCCTTGAAAGTAGACTCTGCCCTGCGGTCTGTTGAGGGAACAACGACGACCAGCAGGCCAGTGAACGACAAGAACAGGCTCACTCCAGTGCATGGGTCCTGGGAGGAGAGCCCATCCACATCAAAGCAAGATGTTAGCCACCGTAATCGGTGTGAGGGGCCGACATGATTCAGCCACAACAGCAGTGGGAGTAGTTCATATGATGAGAAAGAGGATAGCCCGCAGAACGTGGGAGAAAGAGGCGAGGCTAGCATCTGATCTGCGGGAAGATAAGAATCAGATGATCCTTGCAGCACTACATGAGAAAAAGAAAGGGGATTGTCCATAGAAGCAGCAAGGGAAGAAGAGACGACAAAAAAAAAGCTGGGGGAGAAGGTGGTGCAACGATGGAGACAAAATGTGGATTCTTTTTTTTTTTTTTTACTAAGCTATATTCTTCTCTCAATGTACCTCCCACTACCTAGCTAACTAGGAATGATACACACATTGATCTACTCGCCAGCAGCTAGCTACACTAAGGGTTATGGGTTGAGCCTATCTCCTCAGGGTTGAGCCTAACCCCTGGCAACGGGTGGCGTTCCCCACCAACCAACCAGGAGGGACAAGATAGCTGGTGAACGCGCAGTGCGCCTCACGAGGTGGATTGGGGACTGTGGGGAATCAAACCCGCAACCTCCTGAGTGCCACTTTCGTGCTATACCAACTGAGCTACTCTGGACAAAATACGATTCTCATTGTGGAATCAAATCAAAGTTAAGAGGGGTATGTATGTACATGGAGAGACTGGAGAATGACCTGTGTCAAATGCGGCTGACTAACGCATCGATGACCGGATGAACATTGTATACGTGTGCGTAGTCTTCTAAAAGATTGACCTAAAGAGTAACTACGATTAGATTGAGATGGAACCTGCAGATCATCGTAAGACCACATTCATGACCAAATACGACAACTAAGTTCACCTTGCCGTTTGGACTAACTAATGCACCTTCTCGTCTTGTCATTCTGCAAGAAACCTGATCATGGGCCTGGCTTCCATAAACTCAACGTATCTACCCTGCAGCAGAAGTCTTTTCAAAATTACATCAAGGACTGTTGGAAGTTCTGGCACATGCAAAAACAACACATACCACACGAAACAGACTGGTTCAACAACGGACTACTAGCTGCCATTTCGTCAAAATGGACATCTTTTATTTTTTGAACGAAATTGAAAAATTTGCTGTTCTTGAGGGTCCGGCGTTTGTAAAACGCTGGACCCCCTAGCTGTACATGGACCTAGCTTGAGACCAGGTACCTCCAGGCAGTCCTGCCTGGAGGTGCCTGGTCTCAAGCTAGGTCCATGTACAGCCAGGGGGTTGGACCCTCAGGAACAACAAATTTTTATGAGTTTTCGGCCAAAAAACTCAGTTTCAATTTCGTTCAAAAAATAAAAAATGTCCATTTTGACGAAATGGTCGTTTACTGTACCTGGGTAAAAAATGCAGAGAATGCTCAAAGCTGTTAGCGGCTCGAAAGAATCAACAGGAAATGGAAGCTCATAACCGCCTCCAAGTACTTGAACAACAGGATCCCGACAAGCCTCAGAGTCAAGTGTCTCCAAATGAGAAGTCCAAATTACAATCCCTACGACAACAACAAATCTTCGCAACACAACACTGGGAAGAAGCACGCATCAGGGGATGATTGGCGCGTCATGAAACTGAAGGGACAATGAACAAAAAATTGTTCAGCCTGGCCCGTACACGTTCACGCAAAACCAAGATAGAGGCGCTATACGATCTGCAGTCAAGAGGTCAAGAAGTAGCGACCTCCACGTGGCAGTGTATGCAGATCGCAAAATCCTTTTTCAAAGACCTGTTGACCTCAAGATGCGCTGGGCAGGAGGGGGCCGCTAGGGAAAAGGAGATAGTTGAGTTTCTAGAGCCAATGAGGAAGACTCAGTCGGGCCAGCAAAGAGAGTAATTGGATAGCCCCCTATCTAAGGAGGAAATTTGGATGGCCCTGATGTAGATGACGAGGAAAAAACCCCAGGTGTGGACGGGTTCCCAAAAGAGTTTTGGGAAACATTTTGGACTCTAATGGCCCCGGACCTCATGGGGTTTTACCATCACGTGTGGGAAACAGCCTGGGGGCACATGGGGAAGTTGGTAGGGCAGGGGGTCCTCACCTTGCTACATAAAAAAGGCGACTTGATGGACATAAAAAATTATCGTCCAATAACCTTGCTCATAGCTGTCTACAAAATGCTAGCAAAAGCCTAGGCAAACCGCTTGATCCCGGTTTTGGAGGATCTCATCCACCCGGCACAGACTGGGTTTGTCAAGGGACATAGGGTCCACAACAATATTTTGCTGGTCAACGAGATCCTCAAGTTAACAAGGCAAGACAAGCATAACGCTCCAGAGGTCTTCATCGACTTTGAGAAAGCATATGACCACGTGGACTGGACCTTTTTAGATAGATGCATGCAGAAAATGAATATTGGTTCAATCTTTCGACGCTGGACCAAGATACTACATCGTAACACCACTACGAGCATTCATGTCAATGGATTGATGGCACTGGTAATCTTGCATAAACGGTCGATCCACCAAGGAGACCCCTTGACTCTTTTTCTATTCATAATTGTGATGGAGGCATTGACAGCGAACCTCCGCAATAACAAAGATCTTAGAAAATTACAGATCTCCGCCATTCCTGAGGAGGCGATCCCCGTATGCTCGATGCTCGAGGCTGACCTGACTATTATGGTGGACGCCACCCCCGACCAAGGGTGTGTCTGCCGGAACTGCCACGGGTCAAATGGTTATCGGAAAACGCCTCGGTTAGAGTATTAGGTGTAATGCTCACGACATTGGGGAAGCCTGCATTGAATGACGAATGGATCCTTGATTGGTAGGGCACTGACAATCAACAACGCAGTACTAGCAGCCCTCTGGTATAGGTCTGCGATTTGGGCCCTCAGTAAAGAAGCCGTTAAATCACTCTAGAGGCAAATCACCGCCCTGTTGTTGAGAGGCAATAGTGAGCTTCCAAATGTGATAAGTAGGGTGGCCTGGTCGTCGGTGATCCAGCCTAAAGACAAGGGGGGTTTGAGCATCCTAGACCCAAATACTCAGGTGGCTACGTTGTTGGTACAATGGGTCAGAAGATTGGTATTTACGCCAGATCTTCCTTGGTATACCCTTGCACTATAGCAAATTGCTCGACTTGCACCACAAGCGCCACAAGGTGTGGATCCCCTGACCTGGCTGGAGGACCGTTGTTGGTCCATACCACGGCGCCCTCGGGCTGACAGAGACTCCACCCGGGGCGCAACGAGGAACGACCTGGCCAGAGATGACTTCTGGCCTCGGGTGTTGAGGGTCTGGCGCTAGCCACCGTTGCCAGAAAAAATCCTGCCTCGTAGATGGGATGAGGTGATGAGGCAACCCGTCTTTGGCAACAAAAATATTACTGACAGAAATGGGAGGGTGCACCGTAGTTTGGAACCCCCAGGGAGCAGCTGGGTCAGAAACGGCATAGTGAGGATCAAAGATATATGGTACCCGACAAACAGAGACTAGAAAACGACGCCACAGTTGAGGGTCCAGCTGAGGTATTGCCATGATATTGAAAGGAGCTTAGAAACACTGATCTTTGATGTCTCTTTTGACTTGGTGCGTACTCTTCGAAAATGACCGCAGCTGGCAGAAGGAGACTGGGTCGTAGTCCGGACGACTTGGAAAGCGTTGGCCACGTGGTGGAAGTGCAGGCAGCCAAATCCTTGGTTAGCCTCTTCCATAATGGAAAGGGTAAAGCTCTCACCAGGCACACTCTGGACGCGGTAAGGTGGTGGAGGAACGAGGAGTTGCACAGAATCCGTGCACTGAGACATAAAGATGAATGAACCGCATTTCTCCCTGGAACCCCATTTGTTGAACTCCCCTTCGACCCGGAGGAGTGGGGCATTGGACGCCTGCACGAAGAACGCCAGCCAACCCGAACATAAAGTTCTTTAGTTTGTCAGTGAAGGTCAGTTACCGGCTGCTGCGGCCAAAGGTGAACCTAAAAGAGATTGTGAAAGCCCGCTGGATAGCCCACCTGAACTTAAGACAGGAGACCATCCGCCCTATCCGGTAGTTTTCAACCATGAGGTCCAAACTGGCCAAATTCGCCTCACTGCAGTCGCAAATAGATTACCGTTGCCTCCCTACAAATAATTGGTTGGTAGACCGTATGTACCTGGAACAGAAGGGTCTGACGCTCCCCTAGTGTAAATCCTGCCATAATGCCTTCCCCTCGAGTAAGATCCCGGAAACTATAGAATATGTTTTCCTACAATGCCCAGGGGCGGTCATTACTTGGAGTTGGTGGGATAGGATATGGAGCCTCCTGGGCATTGGATCGGCTTGGCCGTGGGACTGAAGGGCGCTGCTCTGTGAAGCATGGACCTCCCCCATGGACAACGATTTTGAAAACATGTTCAAGATCGGGAGGAGAGCGGTTATTTGGGCACTTTGGAGGAAGCACTACGCGCACGCCATTGAGGGAGTTCGCATATAGATGGACAGGAAGTCACAGAAATAATAAAACAGCATATACATCAAGAACTCTCACGATGGCAGAAGGTCAAGAACCAACTACAGATATATCACTCAAAGAAAGACATCACACAAACAATCAATTCTCAGGGGACTGGTTGGGTAGCGAAAAAGAAGGCTGGATTGCCTATATCTGATGGGAGGGTGGGCAATCTCCGGTTCAGGAGCAGGAAGAGTTTAGGAGGGCCTACTGCATCTGCTTCAAGGAATGGACTAAGGTGGACCAAGGAGTGCGGTTGCGCTCACCCTCAGAGTTCCCGGGCCCTTTCCCTCCCCATCAACTCTCTGGTGAACATGCAATGGTACGGTGCAGAGTAAGCGAAAGGACACAGGACAATGAGACGCTGGGTAGAGCAGCTTAAACTGCACTGGGGACGGGTGAATGCAGGTTGAAGAGACAGAGATGGTGCGGCATACTGCATAGCCACACGGGCCTGCAGGGCCTGTCCCGCATTCTCAGCCTAAAAGCCTAGAAATAAGGGCTTACAGGCCCCTGTCGTTTCAGCCTGAAAGACTGAAAAACGAGGGCCTGCAGGCCCTATGTCGTTTCAGCCTAAAACAGGGTTTTTCAGCCCTGAGGCTTTTCAACCTGAAACGGAGGGCCACGTTCGGGCCCTCATAAGATCGACCTGTCCTAACACTCAGGTACAAAACCAGGGTTTCGGGAACAGGCTATCTTTAACCTGTTTCCCACGACAGCCTCAAGCAGGAGCTGCAGCGGCAGCCTCTGACTCCTTGCGTCATTGGCAAGAGAAGCCTCCTGGACTGCCTCACCCTGCAGTCAGGAGGCAGGCCGAGTAGTACATAGGAAGTTCCCATGCACTTCACGATAGGTAGTTGGACAGTAGGCAGTAGTAGTCTTCAGGATTCGGCCGCAGCACTCAGGAGGAGCGCTG
>BFEA01000530.1:358809-370998 GCA_003427395.1 Chara braunii | reverse complement strand
GAGAGTTCTTCTTCTTCCTCTTCTAAGTCCACCATCTCTTCTTCCCCTCTCACCACCTGACTTCTCAGTATCAGCGGACTACTACAGAGAGAGAGAGAGAGTTGTGACTTGAGACTTGACGACACTGGATCCAGACCCGACATTGGGATTCAGACATTTTGACGAGGGACTATTTGGGCTTGTGCCGAAGACTTGGTGTTGACGACATTCCCATCTTCCCCTCTTCTTCGTCTAACCCCCCCTCTTCTTCGTCTGTGTATGGTTGGGGCTGGCGCATTCTTCCTGTGTGAGCGCCAGACCCCTTCACACCAKGGAATGATGATGATGATGTATGTTCGGGGCTGCATTGCAAAATTGATTGTTCGGATCATTGGTAGCTAAGTCTTCCGCTACGCTATCTTGTACTTTGTATTGAGAGGTCGGTTCTTGTTCTGGTCTGCACCGTTACAGTATGCAACAGATGGAGTGGCCACCTACACACAGCATCATGTTACCTAGTCACTTTTGGTAGGCATAGCACCGCATCTTTTGGTCAGGTGGGACAGGGCCTGCGCAGTCAATCCCTGGTAATACGGGCAATCAATGCTGGCAGGAGACAGTGTGGAAATCAGCTCTGAAGATGGTCTGACGATGTTCGGTGGCACGCTGGACCCGTTTTCCAGCAGGTGCTGCTTCCCACCAATAGATTGGAGCAACCAGGCGGCCCGCTAGGAGGGGATGCTCATATCACTCCCCCTAGCGTGGTCGCAGGGGTTTAAAAAAAAAAAAAAAAAAAAAAGCAAAGAAAAAAGCATCTGCTCGTCAGCAATTAGGGGTGAGGGACATTGGCTCTACCAAAGCTGCTTACAGTGCTCAGAACACTCAACCATGTCACTTGCCCTTCACAGCAGCTTGCTCTGGGCACCCAGTGCCCAGGTGAACTTACATAATTTCCAAAATTGTTACAAGGAGGCGTATGTTGAGAAGCGAGTTAACTTTATGGATTGGCAAATAACTTTCTAGAGTAGCAATCAAATGTGGTCATTGTGGTGTGATTAGCAAATAATAACTTTTTGGAGTAGCAATCAAATGTGGTGTGATTAGCTCTTCAAAACTATCGAGTGTGAAGCTGAGTTCGATTTGATGCAATGTGATCCTGACAATCAGCACTCACACCTGCCGTAACAAACTGCACTGTCATTGCAATCGTTCATATCCAGGGAATCTGTGCAACGTGGAACAGATCTGTCATTCATCATTTTATGCGCTTTTCTAGCCACACCAGCTGCACTAGGACAATCGCTCAATCATCCAAATTTCAATTTTCATTCAGGAGAAGCATATGATGCCTCTCGGTCACTTCCAGGTGGTCGGTCACCTCTGTCATTCAATAAGAAGTCTTCACCATCGACTAAAAGAGTGCACTAGCCTGGAAACTTTTGGGAAAGCGCTGGCAATCAACAACTCTGTTCTTGCCACACTATGGTACGTGGGAGCGATACATATGCCAAGCAGGCGGGTATCTTCTCAGCTGAGGAGAGCAACTCAGGCGTATTTAATATTTATGGACAGGGAGGGCGGTAACAGAGGATGGTATTAGCAGGGCGGCGTGGGTCAAACTGACCCAACCAAGACATGAGGGTGGCTTGGGAGTCCTGGACCCTAGGTTGCTGATGATCGCGCTGCAACTGAGAAACTTGGTCTGGGTGCTATTGCGTACAGTAGGAGAATCGTGGAGGAAGGTGACACAGCGGCATTTAGCCTTCAAACTAGTCCCGTCGGAGGTGGTCGACCAGCGCCAAGGTGATGGGCCACATTTGGAGAAACACGGTATGGTCCACTTCGCTGTCACTGTGGAAACTGAAGAAGATCCGACTGCAACGTAGGTGGCTAGAATCTCCGGATGCAGTCTTTAACCAGTTGCTATGCGATAACAGGTTCATGTACGACGTGGAGGGGGACCCGTATCCATGGCAGGGTAGGATGAATGCATTCGGGCGGCAATGGGTGGAGCGGGGGGTGTTCAAGATCGGGCATTTGTGGGATACTCAGCGAGGGGATTGCCGGACAGACGAAGAGATGGTGGGAGGCAGGTTAACAGGCTCCAGAGGCTGCGGGAACTACGAGAGGCCATCCTGGTCCAGTGGATCTAGCTGCTGAAGAAGAATGGCATGCAAGAAGGGGACTGGGTGAGGCGAAAGGGGGAGCTTAACCCGCGGATAATATACAGAACAGAAGGGCGGCTCAAGGGCTACAGGAGGCTGGGAGACAGGCAGCAAGAGAGTGGATGGCGAGGTCGAGTTATGAGGGCTTGGGTCACCCACTGACGGGGACTGATGAAGATGGAATACCCCGCAGATCCCAGGCTGACCCCTCGACCGAGGAAATAGTTTCGGTCTGCAAGGGGGGTAAGCGAAGTGAGAAGGTGTACCTCCCCTTCTGTCTCAACACCAGAAGACAGATGTTGCTGGATCATCAGAAATGGCACCTCCCCCCTCAAAACCACAACAAAAAGAAGTGCATACCATTCCAACAGATCACCACGAAGGCGATATATCGGTCACTACTGCCAAGCCTGGATATAGTCGAAGAGCTCAGAGGAAGATGGGCGAAAAGGGGACGGATCCCCCTGGTGCTAATCCACAAATGGACTCACTGGACGTGGTGGGAGCAGTGCGCAATCATGAAGGGCTTGTCTGATCAGAAACAGGCTGGACTCCTATGGCGGATATATCACCTAGCGGTCCCCACAACACAGTCACTAGCAATGAAGGCTCGATACAAAGAGGGGTGCTGCTCAGCCCCGGGATGTGGCAAGATTGAATCCATCCCCCACCTGTTTGTGCACTGCTTGGTGGTGGCTGATTTTTGGAGATGGTGGGCGTCAGCTATGCAGACGCCTTCACCATGGATAGCAAGAGAGGAAGACAGACAATGCTGTAATCCTATTTGGGACGTCGATGGTGGTGGGTAGGGTGGGGGGGACAAGCGGAATTTTTTTGCAGTTGAAGTGGTTAGGGCGGCGGTGTTCTGGGGGGCGATATGGACGCTCCGCAATGAATGAAGTCGTCAGGGCGAGGAGATTACAACACAAGGGATTAGAAACAAACAAAAAAAAAAAAGAAAAAAAAAAGAAAAGAAAAGAAACAGAGTGGTGGACAACCTGAGGGTGATAATGCTCACGGGCCCACAGAGGCACAAGCGGAAGTCGTGGAACGACATTGGCAAATTTCGGAAAACCTGGGGGGAGTACCCGACCCTGGCGAAGAAGGACCCGTTGTTGGGCAGCTTTGTGTTGGGGAGTTTTTTTTTTTTTTTTTGAAAAGAAACCCTGTGTATTGTGTTGGGGACTCTACTACAAAAGTACGGCCCGGATTTGGATAAGTAGTGGGCAAGGAGCAAGGGCAGGGACCAACACTCTGATAGACTACAGTCACGGTCACAGTTTCTAGCTTGTAGTGTATTTTATGTAGGTGAGGCTAATAGCACGAGGCTCTTGCAACAACTGGTTAATTGATCGCACAAACCTTGAACAAAGAGGCTTGTTGCTCCCATGGTGCCAACGGTGTCAAAGTCTCTTCCCCTTCCACAAGAAGGCGGAAACCATTGAGCATGGTTTCATGCAACGCCCGATCGCTCAATTCACATGGCGATGGTGGGACCGTATATGGCGAAAAATGGAACCGGACATTCCCTGGCCCTGGATTTGGCAAGCCATTCTGACAGGACACTGGCCGTTAGCAAGAACAGCCACGACCTTCGTAGAGAACATGTACAGACTGGGAAGGAGAGCGGTAATATGGGCACTATGGTGGCAGCGATGTACCCTGGCTATGGAGAAGGTACGGGTGGAGGGGCCAGAGATCACTGAACAGATCCAGCAACAGATACACCTTGAACTTACACGCAAATGGTTGGACACAAAAGCACAATTGAACCTTTTCAGAACGATTGGAGACGAATTACAGCATTCTGCACAGACTGGGTAGGGGGAGACAGAGAAGGATGGATCACAAAAGTAGAATGGAGTGGTGACAGAGGTCTGCGGGACCTGGAAGAAATGAGAGACTACCGTTTAGTCTTTAAGGACTGGACAAACATAGAACCCTCGTTCCCATTACGCCCTTCCTCGGATTTCCCAGATCGCTTCCCACACCATGCCTTGTCCCTAGTAGAAGCCCTGTCCTGATTGTGAAAATCTGATGACCCGATCCGTTCTGTTCCTTCCTAGATCTGTGCCTATACGCGGGCCTCCTCCCTGGTGCCCCCTGGGGAGGACTCCGCCATCCTTTCTTTCCCTTCTGAAGGTTCAACGCCGGGAATCCCGCTAGTCCACACTACCTATGACAGCAGGTTTGGTGGGAGTAGCTAGTGAACAGTATCAGCTCTCACAAGTCTATCTGGCGCCCTTCTCTGAGGGTGAAGAGATACAGACGGCAAGGGTAGCACTCCAACGGAATGCTGTCAGGCCCCGACCATGGTCTTTAGATATCTGCTTTTTTCTTAAAAGGATAATGAGGTAGTGAGGCTTGGATAGCAGGACAGACAGGGCCGACTAGTGCCCTCCAGTCAGGGTTGAGGTTTGGGCATGTAGAATAATCTGGGCCTTTAGAGCTGGTTTCCAACACACTACCCCATGGAAAAAAGGGTTCCTTCACACAGGCCTGCTCAGTCAATCCCCTGGGGTGAAGGGCAATCAATGCTGGCAGGCCCCACAGTCTCAGTCCTCATCTTTTTCCTCATTTTTTTCAGACATTCTTCTTTTACTCTTATTTCTGTAAAAGGGACGCTGGCCCCATTTTCCAGCAGGTGATGCTCCCCACCAATAGATGGAGCCTCTCCCCAGGTGTTACTGGTGTCTGCTCTTATCAGCAGCACTAACACTGGTGGGTTAAAAAAAAAAAAAAAAAAAAAAAAAAAAAAAAAAAAAAAAAAAGCACGAGGCTCTTACGGTACGGAGTCTTACCCGCAGTTTCAAGATTATAGCATGGCACGAGGTAATGTTAGAACTTAGAAGGGGTGGGATAGGAATTGAGGTGTGAATAAATAACCAAAAAATGCTGGGAGATGTGGTTGTAAGGGGAAGCGAAAGGTTCATAAAAAGTATATTAGTACACAGTGCTACACACCAGGGCTCTTGAATGAATTGATTGTTGGATAGTTGGGTATAAATAGGGATTAGGAGGGGTTACATGTAAAGTTGTATGATAGGTTGGATCAGTGAGTACCGGAACCTTGAGTGGATTGGTAGCTAAGGGATGTTAGAACTGTATTATGAGATTGGGAACAGTCATAAAGGTGTTAGACCCAACTCCAGCGCGCGGCACATCATGGACTTTCCCCCACGGCCAATGCTGCTTAAGGGATAGGATAATAGTTATACATATAAGCTTCAGGGAGTTGGGGAACTGTTGCGAGGCCTGGTGATTGGAGGTGCATGCGTGGGACCTGGGCGCCAGCCCCCGACACACATAATGTGTGTCTGGGTGGGTACATAGGAGGTATGTTTCGCGATCATTACGTGTCCCCCGGGGCAGGATCAGCGGATGGCTCCCGCATAGCACACCCCCCGCAGCCCCCTCCGTAGAGTGCCTCGGGAAGCAGGGATATCAGACCTGTCTCTACTCTTATAAGTCTTCTTGCATTGGAACCTCCTGAACTTCACTTGCCGGTGGTAAGCAACCAGACTGCTGCTCCCCCCCCCCCCCCCCCCCCAACCCCAAAGAATAGAAGGGGCAGGCGTATGTTCTCCAGAAAAGAAAACAAAGAGCGCACTTTGTGAAATTTAGCTTCCCCAAATATCTGCGAATGGTGACAACAGAAGAGAAGACGCTGCTGTCGACTCCATTGCGGTTCGGACGAGCAGCTACATGACCTAAATCATACGGCAACCAATCAAGTGGTGATTTGCAGAATTCTTATGCTAGCAGAGCCGAACATACAATATGCCTCCAACAACCAAGCACACACACCGCTACCCGTCCCCCCCTTTTCAGCGGCCAAATGTCTTCCAGAAATACAATGGCATGCCGTTGTCCACTCGACGTCTTCTCTTTGCCCCCAACACCCAAGCACACACACCGATATCCCTCCCTCCCTTTTTTTTTTCTGCAGCCAAAAAGCTCTCAGAAATGCACTGAGTGAGGGACATGGTGTTTTTTTTTTGTTTTTTGTTTTCAATGAAAATCTTCTTTGAACCTTGAAGTTGTCCAAGTAAGGAAGTGGGATTGGGGCCGGCATTAATGTACTGATGAATCTTTGATGATGTGATTAGCTGTTTTTTTTTTTTTTTTTGGCTGTTTGTTCTTTTACATGATCCTAAGATAGCCAAAACTTGGCAAAAAGTTAAAAAAAAAAAAAACATGTTTCTTCGAACAACTTGGGTCCAATATCACATAGAAATAAAGCAGCACGCTGCAGGTCAACCATTCACAAGACAGCCACACCATCTCCTATGACTTACCAGTGATGCAAGTGTCAGGACGAATGAATTCCCCGAAACAGGGCCAGATTCATCAAGGTACGCAGTCAGCCAGGCTCCTTATAGAGAGACACCGCGTTCCCCTTACAGCAGAAAGACAACAAGTGTGCATTCCCTCAACCTAGATGTGTCTTCCGCAAAATGTGTCTTCGACTCTTCATGGCGTAGGAAGATAGTCCCCCTTTTTTTTTTTTTTTTTTTTTTTTTTTTTTTTAAGCAGGACCATCATCCCTTTTTTTTTTTCCAAAGGGGCCTTCCTCCTTAGTCACCCATCCTTGGACTACGGTTAGCTTCGGTGGTCACCCTCTGACAAGCTTTCTGTTCCATCTCGCGCGGCTTCACCACCTCGTAAGCGCTTGTAGTCCAATTTGCCGTCCTCCAAAAAAAAAAAAAAAAAAATGCCGTCCTCCATGTTGCCTCCTTTGCCCCAACGTCTTCCACCCAACGACGAACAATATTCCTTTTTCCAAAGGGGCCTTCCCTTCTGCAACTGCGTTCTGAATCACAAGCCTGCTGCTTCGCTCATTACATGTCATCGCCACCTCCTCCCATCATCCTTCGACCAGTGTTCGATTCCATCTCTTTTGCAATGCCTCTTCTTCTTTCCCCATCTCTCTGCAGTCTGAGTCTGCCTTTCATCGCTCGTTTCATTCAGTTTCACCACCCACCCTTTCAGAGGCTTTCCGTCTTGTAGCTGGCGTTCTGCTCCATGCCCCCCTCAACAGGGCACTCCACCCCTTGCTCCTTGGAGAACACGGATAGACGGGCGGAAGCCGTGCCCTGCTCTTCTCGGTACTACTTGTCACTTCGAGCAGCTTACGGCACACCAGCTGTGTCCTCTTCTGAGAAGATCTGTTTTACCAAGGACATCTTGGATCATGCATGCAAGTTGGCTTCTCCCTCTTGCAATTTCAAAAGTTCGAAACCGATTATAAAACAATCAGCGAGAAGGCAAAATGGATCATTTGCATGCCATAGTGTACAGCACCTGAAATTAAAAAAATAAATAAAAATAAATAAAAATAAATAAATAAATAAATAAATCTTCACGAACCATGGCATGAAGTGTATACAATACCCCCACTGAGATGCAACCTCCCTCAACGTGGCTGACGTCATCCTAGTATCCTACCTAGCCTAGCGTCCAGTCAGTTGATCGGCATTGCATGGCCCTGTCATCCTATTAACTACTCTTGCTACTCAGTCGAAATTGAAATTGATATTCCTGGGTGTGAGTGCACTATACACGAACTGGAGTCTGACGACAACAACATGCAACTCCATGGTGACTAAGTACAGAGTACAGACGGCAGACAACTGGCTCTGGCTCTGGCTCGCCTCCTCCCGCTGCTGCCGCTATTACTACCATCGACGAACGACAAGAATAAATATTAAATAGGTCAATCAATCACACAGTGACACAAGTGCAAACAACAAGACCTCTGAAAAGAAATGAATCTTAACGATTGGCAATAACACACAGCACAAGACGAAGGCGCACTCTATCTCCCCTTCCCTCTCCCCTCTCCTCCCGCTCCCCTCCTCCTCCCCCCCCCCCCCCCCCCCCCCCCCCCCCCCCCCCCCCCCCCCCCCCGCAACACACACACTCACACATTTTCCACATACACTGCCGCCTACTGAATTGTTCCCACCTCTCAGGTGAATCATCCAACTTCCAACTGTGGTGGGAAATCTGTCATGGCTTGACTGATCTCAAGCCTTACTTTCCTCCTCCCTGTTCCTTCCTTTCTTTCGCCGTTTGCTGAAATGAATAGAATTGAAGAATTCTGAATTCAACAATTGAAATAGTTTTGCTTTCCCCCCTTTCTTTAGGAGTCAGTCCATGGTGCAGTAAGAGTAGGTGAGGGAAGCAAGTAGGGAATCCATGATCAGTAAGGAATTGTAGAGGGAGGGCCTTTGGTGTCAGATATCAAGCTAACGGTCACCCAGTACCCATCTCTTTTCCCGCCAACCTCTTGGTTGAGTGTGAATGTGAAAGTGTCCTCCTCATTGGGCCGCGATCCACAAACCCAGACCCGCTGAGTAAAGCAATGCTCTTCAATCAAAAGCGAGCTGAGCACTCGCGACTCCAAGTGATTCAGAAGCACACGATAAGTAGAATGGTGAACGATTCTGCGGAATCTCTCAAACTGACCCAGATCCAGTCGACGCCCGAAGTAAGTGGACCTGGAAAAAGGATCAAAACCAGCAAATCTGTACAATACCTCTATCCCATGGTCCACATAAGGACGATTATTATTCTTGAGTGCAGCCAACTGAGCCCCGATCGAAGCACCGGCAGTGAGCTCAAGGCGAGGTTCTAGAAGGTTGCTTGAACGAGTCTGTGCCCAAGAAGAGGGCAGGAAATCTGGCACGTCCATTGACACTCTGGAGTTGGACTTCGTTACCTCCTTCTCCAATACATGTTGTTGAAGAACGTTTGTCCACCCGCTCCTGCTCCTGCTGGCGAAGAACGAGCTACGATGACACTCGTACTGTGTTGTTTCACTTGCCCCTGCCGCTGCCCTATGATTACCGGGGACTAAACTTTCTGCCCCCCCTCCTGCAGTGAAAGGGAGGCATGTCGGCAACAAGCCCCCCCCCCCCCCCATCTGGAGTTTTTTAGAGGCCCATGGCTCTGTGTGCATGTACTGCCGAGTCCACATCAGTGATGGCCTCCATGCTGATCCCATCGCGAAGGAGGATCCCGAGGACCTCTGATAACTAATCCTCTGTAGTTTGGAGGCTGTAACTGTAACTCCCCATGGCAGCCACGACCGAGACATGTCAGTTGTTGCATGGCCCGCACGTCCCGTTTGGCTACTACCCTCAGGCAAGACATTCCCTGTTTGCCTAGTACTGGCCTGACCGTGGCATGCCATGACTGATCTACCCACTGCCGCTGCGGTTCGACGCCATTGCGCAGCCACGATTGAAGGCAACGCCCCCGAGATATCATCCAGGACTTTTATGCTCAAACCTCTACCTCTGGGCTCCAGCGCAACACCAGCAGCAGCAGCAGCAGACGACAGGGAAGAAGCCATAGCCTTCTGCTACGTCCGTCCACCTCGGCAGCTGAGCACAGTACCAATTTTTTTGCAAAAGCCTGATGAAAAAAAGCACCTTTGAGTTAGACTCTTTTTTTTTTTTTTTTTTTTTTTTTTGCTTCAAACATGCTGTCAAGTTGGTTGAACACAAAAACCACTGACTGATCAAAGTACAACCCAGCAATAGAAGTGCCTTGCAAACTAGTAGTGAACACCAGCAACCATACAATGAATGGGGCGAGGAAAGATCCGAGTGGTAGAACGGCATGCAAAGCATAATTTCTCCATAGAGAACAGCATGGGAGAGACCATGACGTACATGTGAATGTAGATGTCAGCAGAAAAACAGCGGAAGAACTCAGTGACAAAAGCTCCAAGGTATTGATTGCATTGATGAGGAGTTGTGGCAGTTGTGTCCATCTGTGAACTAGTTATGGGAATCAACTTCAATCGAGTCATCATCGGCGAATCTGTGCAATTGTTGCCAAAATGTGCACTATTATGCCACTATATATATTATATTCCCACAGCACTGAAGGTCCACTTCTATATTGAAGCTGAACACACCTATCGGTCCTTGCAGCGAGGCTCATTTCGTTGCTGCGAAAGCAGAGTATTTGCATTGAAAAGAAAAGACCATCAGAGAGAACATACTGTACATGGGAATATGAATGTCAGCAGGAAAACAAGGGAACTGCATGGTAAAGGCTCCCATCAGAGAGAACATATACCCCTGAATCATCATGGCAATCAACCAATGGCTTGTGCTGCAGCTAAATCATCATCTGCACTCTGTGTAATAATTTTCAAAATGCGAAACCATAGATTTAAAGAGCCTCACGCACTGCAGCATCCAAGTCAAGAAGACAACCAAGGAAAAGAAAAAAAGAAAAAAGAATAAAGAGGGGGAGGATGAATCAGACAATGCCGAGGCTCACAAACACTAGATATGGACAAGGCAACCCACCAAAGACCAACTGGCATGCCAAGGGCCTCCAAATACTTTACTGGAATGTCAATGGTCTAGGGAATGTCTTAGCCGAGGAAGATAAAATCAGGGACATTCGGCTCGGTCTGATAGGAAAAGATCATCCCAAACCCGATGTGATACTACTTCCAGAGACCCACCTATCAAATCTTAACAACCACACCCGAATACATAAAACCCTGGAGAAGACGGTAGGTGGGTGCGCCTTCGCCCGATGGTCCAACAAAGAGGGTCTGAGTAAGAAAGGAACTGGAATTCTCATACCAAGGACATCCAAGATTTTGACTGAAGGGCAAATCTTGAACAGTGAGGGAAACAGTGAGGAGGGTAGATGGTCATGGTTAGACATAAGATGGCAAAACGAAGAGCTGAGAATCCTCAACCTGTACGCACCCCACGCAGAACCCGAACGACTGATTTTCTTTGAGAACATCAAACCTCTTATCCCCAACCCGCAACCGGTCATCATCGCAGGGGACTGGAACATGACTCTGGACCCCAGTATTACTGGGTCCCACAAGAGTGGGAACCCGAATACGGAATCTGATGACAGAATATGAACTCGTCGATCCGTTCAGGGCGCTGCATCCGGACAAAAAAACTTTCTCCCGGATCAGAAAGAACCAAGTCAATTGGACCTCATTGTCCAGGATTGATTACTTCCTGATCTCTGAGAGCCTGGAAGGTGCAATCAAGGAAGCCGAAATACATCCTTTGGCCGACAACTCCGAATTATGTGTTACGCGCACAGACAACAGACCAGAAGACATACCCCACTGCCTCTTGTACTGCACTGAAGCAGCCTGGATATGGAACAAAGCTCGCGACCTATGGTCCCTCCTCTTCTCATCACCCCCTTCCCTCACATCTCCTTAAAGCATCCTCCTTCTATCCAACAATACTAACAATCTCAAAGGCGACAAGGAAATCTGGTTTCATCTTCTCAGGAAGCTGGCTCTGTGGGTGATCTGGAAAAGGAGGTGTACCAAGACTATCGAGAGAACTGAGTGGCAAGGGAAGAAATGTGGGCCCTACTGTTGAGCACGACGGAAACTGAGAGTCGGTGCAGATGGAGGGAGGTTACATCAACAATGAAAGTCAGACCAAAAAGGCTAGCCACCAAGAGACGTTCTTTCATGAGAGACTGGCTCCTGTAGGGAAAGATCGCAACAGTGGCAGATAACAGATTGATCTCGAAAAAGTGGCACAACGAAACTCCAGCAAGGACGACGACCCAGCGATGGGCAAACTGAGACCATAGTCTCAACAATGCAAACAACTTTCCTCTTTTCTTGTTGCACACAAACTATTTGACAGAATCAAAATGGATTATGAGAGGAAAGCGGTAGGGTAACCTGACAGTCAATCCTCCTACATAAGAGCAATCAATGCTGGTCAGGGTTCCTTCGACCAGACGAAAGGAAGCGTGAAAGTGTTCACCATGTATTCCAATTCTCGACTTGGCGGTGGACAAGAACCGGACTGATGCTCCCCATTATGGATATGGAGCCAGGACCATTAGGACCTGTTTTTATTTAAAAAATAATAACTCCGACGAAACAGTTTGTCACAGCCCCTCGTTTGTTGTCCTCTTCTCTCTCTCTGCCTACGGTTTACCGGGCAGTTCTATTTGTGACGATATATATCGTCAAATAGAACTGCCCGGTAAACCGTAGGCAGAGAGGGAGAAGAGG
>BFEA01000530.1:343762-358219 GCA_003427395.1 Chara braunii | reverse complement strand
TCTAGTGCCAGCGGCGTGTCTGGAGTGTATTTTTTGGTTGTGACAGACCTTTCTTTGTTTCGTGGATGTTTTGCTGGCTTGTGATGGGGTGTGAAACGACGGTCTGTAGAGTTTTCCATCTGGTGTGGGTGAGTGATAGTCTACTTTGATTTTGGTTAAGGTAGATTATCATTTACAGTGTAATCAGTGAGGGGATTTTGCAGACTGTTGAGGGTTCAGCCTCCTGATGAGTCGGTGAAACTCCGACGAAACAGTTTGTCACAGCCCCTCGTTTGTTGTCCTGTTCTCTCTCTCTGCCTACGGTTTACCAGGCAGTTCTGTTCGTGATGATATATATATATATGTATTATATATATATATATATTATATATATATATATATCGTCAAATAGTCAAACAAAGATATATTGTCGCATAATCATTAACTAAAAGGGCGCACTTTGCAAAACAAGCGGTAAAGATTAAAAATAAGACAAACATGAGGGGCACACTGAAACCATGCATATTTCTCATTTTTCTTTGAATGCCCCCTTTACCGTGCCTCTCACATACAAGGCTCGCCATGTTGATGAAGTCAAGCGTGAGCTGCCTGCATCCCTATGTGTCATAAGGGCCCACTTGTACGCCGTGAGAAAGAGGCAAAGTAAAAGGGGAGGTGATAAACACAGAAAAGAGAGATGAAGAAAAGAGAAACAAAGAACTAAAAAGGGAAAGTAAGCAAAAGTATGGAGTGTGGGACGAAGATGAAGGCAAAGGAAAGGATAAGAAAAGGCTCAAGAAGAGTCTGTTCTTGAGGACAGAGAGGACACACGCTGTAAGGATGAGGTGGATGGGCACATGGAAGACTTAGTTGAGCATTCTCAGCACAACAATTGCCATGACGGCTGGCATTGAGAATGCCCACCATACACTCCCGACAAATGGCATGTCAATTGCAGGCCAAAATGAAGGAAGAACGTTCACCACAAAATACCATGCATTCAGTATAGCGCCCATGGATGCAAAATGAGCTTATAGCGTCCGGATGCCGAGGGTGCCTGCAGTCAGTAACAGAGGGACAGTCCTCTACACACATGGATGCAGAGACCATGTCATTGTAGTGATTGTGACAAAGACAGTGGTGGCTACAGCCGGGTGTATAGCTTTGCAAAAGAGAAGGCTTCAGAGTGTTGGTACATTGTCCTGCTGCAACACGGGCCCAAAGGAATGACCTTCGACATAAAAGAGATCGCGAGCAGTTTGGTGTGGCAAGAAAACAACATCACTATCTAAAAAAACAGTAATATTAGTCAGTGCATGGACCATGACGCCATTATCCCACAACTCCCAGTGGTCAGAGGTATGTACAACGGCCATGTGATGGCCAAGTCCGTGCACAATGCAGGCAGAGATGTGGGATGGAGGATTGAACCACTCACCTACAAGAGCATTGCTAGTTCAAGTTGGTGGTCCCTCATTGCTACTTGTAGGACAACAATGGTAAATCCTCTTTCCCTAGTATAATTACAATCCTCTGGCTGTAGAAGGGGAAGATCAGCATCAAGTTGAAGGGCAATTGCAAGGAAGTCTAATGGTGTATAAAACGGCCGGTGTGGGAATGTGAAGACAAACATTAGTTGTGGTCAGGCCATAGAAAATGGTGAGGATCTCAGGATGGTGCGCTGGATGCTGGCCAACAATTTGCAGATCACTCAGATGGTGTTGCAAACCCAAAATGTCTTGGGTTGCTAGCTGGTCAGTCATTTGCAGATCACCCATGTGGTCTGTGTGGTGGTGCACAGATTTGTGGTTCATCCAAACGATGCTGGTCAGCCATTTGCAGATCCCCCATGTGGTCTACGCCTTGTGGGGTTAACTACAATCAGGGCAGATCATGTTCCAATCCCTCAACGTTTGGGGCTGCATTCTGAGTGGGGACTGTCCCTAGAATCGGGAGTGTACTCTGGGCAGGGATCACATCCTGTTGTACATGTGAGTCGTGAATATCTAACGTTGATGGGCATAAAACATGGTGTTGTGGTTGCCTGCAGGCAGTTGGACTGTCTACAAGAGGCATAGGAGCGGATATTGTTGTTTGGAATGAAGCAACTGCAACAACCTGTGGAGCAGGCACAAAGAGAATTGGGGCAGACAAAGAAACAGGTTGCTGATCGCCATACAAGTGACGATGCCGCGCATGTCGTCGACGATACACAATAAGAGGAGTAGTGGTGTTGCAAACAGAAGATGAACATGTCCCTGGCAACGAAGGTGGAACAATGGGAACAATGGAAACCTGAGAGTCTGTTGGCAAGCGAGGCCATTGAGGAGATGGGGGTGGCGAGGAGGAACGCAGCCGTCTGCGGCCAAGCACATAAAGAGATGAAAAGGGGGTGGAATCCGGTGGATAGTGCAAGATTTTGGAACAAAGGACGTGAGTGTTGGACAATTGGAGAGACTGTTCGTCCCAGTCTATCTGATCCAATTTAATATACGTACTGAGTGTTTGCTCTAGCAACTTATTCATTTGTTTTGTTTGACCATCAATCTATGGATGCCTACATGATGGTATGGTCAACTGTGATAGGTACAGTTTCATAAGTTATTGTAATTGCTCCCCCATGAACCTAACATCTCTATCACTAACTATAGTCAAGGGATGATTGTTATCCTTGACCCAGTGTGCAAAGAACTTCTGGATTACTAAGTTTGTTCTGGCTTATGTTGGCAAAGGAACAACGTAGGTGTATTTGCTGAGCCAATCTATTATGACCATGACTCGATTGTTCCCATTTCTACTTCTGAATTTGGTGCCCATGAAGTTTGTAAATATGGATTTGTCGGGTCGGGTCCAGACGGATTAGGAAGAGGCCTTAGCAATTGGCATGTTTAACACTCTTGTATGTAATGCAGTCTGACTTCATTCTTGGCCATGTGTAGGAGCGCAACAACCTAGTAGAGGTCCTCCTACAGCCAAAGTGTCCCTTTGTGTCATGAGCTAGTATGTCACTCTCGATTTCTTCACTAGTGGGGATACATAGCCTCTTTTCACCACTGGCCATGAGGAACAACAATCCATCTACTATCCTATACTCAAGCCATTCATGTTGCTTCTCTTGTTTACCTTCTATGTTCTTTGTGCTCGAGCTGCAGCAAAGGAAGCTGTAGCAGCAAAAAACATAGTACGGGGAATTCCAACTATAGAAATTGTTGCACTGAAGACAACAATGGAGGAACCTGTAGTACGAACTGCAGCAGTGGAAATTGCAATAGCAGAAAATGTCGGAGTAAAAACCGGACCTGTAAACACTGTAGTGATGGAAACTGCAGTAGTGGAAACCGCAGCAGTGGAAACAATTGCAGCGGTAACTACAGTAGCAGAAACCGTTGAAGTGAAAACTGGAGCTGAAAAAACTGCAGCGGTGGAAACTGTAGCAATAGAAACTGCAGCAGCAGTGGAAACCGCAGCAATGGAAGCAACAACCTTACTATTTTATCCTTGTACTTGACTTCTTGGTCAGCTTCCTCATGCCAGTTCATTCCCAGAATCAAGTCAAACGGTAAGTTCTTTTCAACAAGGAAGGTCATTTCATGCAAAATCTTCCTGCCTTTTTTAGTCCTGAAGTAACACTTTACGCGATCCACATAGTTGGAGACAGTCATGGTGTCGTTGTTCACTAGCATAGACGTGATAGGACTGGGCAACTCTTTCTTCTCTAATCCCGGATCCAACCTTTTTTATTGCCTTCTCTAAGATGCATGACCTTGTTGACCCAGAATCTAGCAAAGCACCTACGGTGCCCTACCCGTGTTCGCACAATCTCAGTATTTACAAGAACCAATTCGCCTTTTGTTTTTGCTTTGTTAGCCCATGAACTTTGTAAAGCTATTAGTTTAGTTCCAAGTTCATCATGGGGATCACCCAGTGAACCAAACACGTAACCATTTCAAGGCGATGTGGGTGAGGGGCCAAAGAAGAGCCATCCTCCGCCACAGGAACTGGAGGGTCGAAGGGGTGTCTTGGCGCCAAATCATTTGCACCCTCTCACTCAGTATGAGAAGATGCTAGTCCTACTTGTTGGTCTCTTTTGGGTTTCGGATTTAAGGAATCCATGCAATAACGTGTCCCTCAATGCCACACTTAAGGCACTTTCCTTTGTCCATTTGATCCTACCATACTTCTTGGGTACATCTCCCTTCACCAATTCACTATTGTTTGGTTATCCTCTCTGGTATCCCTCGAGAGGCCACCTCTCCATAGTCTCACTATCAAACACAACCAAGATGTGGTCTTGTCTCTTTTGTTTCCCCATAAGTTTTTTTGCGGACTCCTCCCTGATGCCCTCCCTTGACTACACCGCCATATGTCCCTTTACCTAAGAGGTCATCTGCTCCCTCTACAGGGAGATCCCCGAATTGTCTGTAATTATACGTCCCAGACTTAGCCTCCACAACCAATTGACCCCTTATCGGTTCAGGAAGGGCCATGGAAGAAATATACAAGACTTGGTCATCATGTATGTTCAATCTAGATATTTGTAACAATTTATCTACCTCCCAGGCCAGCGCGTCAACGGACGTCCAATGGTTGTAAGTTCGTCAAAGGCTTTGCATAACATAGTCTTATGTAAGAATCTTTCTATCATCTTCTTCAAGAAGTCTTTCAGAGTCTGTGTTCGAGCCCACTCCCCTATGTACTTATATCCGACGGCATTGGCTTCAAACAATACACATACCTTGGCATTTTCACCAAAGCAAGAGGTGGGGAGGGCCACCTGAATGCCTTCTTCAACGGGGGCAGTGGGACAACAAGTCTGTATTTCGGCAATCCATAATGGCAGATTTTCCCCTTTTGTCAGTGTATGTGAATGACATCTTCTTTACCTTTTTTTTCCTCATGGCATCTTTCATCAATTTTTTTCCTCTGCACTCGTCTGCTCGAGAAGAAATGAAACCAATCAAGTTATACCACAAGTCTGGTTTTTATTCTTCCTATTTTTCTGTTGCACGAGTCTACCTACTTTTGTAGTATGGTCATGAGAAAGAAGATGGCACAGGAAGTGATGATGGTATTCATAAAGAATGTAGGTGGAAGTTCCACTTTCATACCACCGTCCATTGACAAACTCGTTGAAGAATATACGGACATGCAAACAGAACCTACCAGTGTAACTGAAAGAACAATCAAACATACCATCGGGATCATTCCTGGTAGCAGGACTGATCAACAGAATGTCCCCACGGGAATTAAAAGAATTAAAGAAACAATTGCAAGAAGTTACTAAGAAGGGATAAATTAGACTAAACTCCTTTTCTTACTACGCCCCTGTTCTCTTCGTGCCAAAGAAGGAAGGTGAGCTCCGACTTTGCATTATTGGGGACTAAATGTGGTTATTGTTAAAAATGCAGAGCCCCTTCTTTAAATCGGTGACTTGTTAGACCAGTTGCAAGGTTGCAAGCATTTTTATTTATTTATTTATTTTTACTTCTTGTAATGGTTACAAGTATTTCAACAACATCGATATTGAGTTGTTGACTCGGTCGGGTATTGGTTTGAAGTTCAGCCTGATCCACTCCGCAATCAATGTTGTAGCCATCCATTCCAAGGATCATTGATCTACGTGAAGAAAACTTTCCCAGATTAGCAGGCAACATCTTTGAGGCATGGAAGACTGGAAAAGTGTGCAGGTATGGAGGGACATCTATTGTTTAGGACGGGCAATCAATGTTTCGTTTGATATCTAGAACTGCCCACGGTCCTTTGTATGCGATCAACAATTTTTGTGAAATCCCTTCTTCAAGCACAAACTCGTTAGCTTGCACCCATACTAGATCGCTGATTGCGAACCACAATGATCTGCGATGCTTATTAGCTTGTTTGATCACCTTGGATTGGGTGTGTCTAATGATTTCGGTTACTTTCTGCAGGTATTTCCTATACTTCCGTGCAAACTCTTGAGCCTGGGTGATAGTCTTTCAATCTAATCAGGATCCGATAGTCTATAGGTCGATGTGGCTTCCATCCCTTTTGCGGTCGTTGGGCTTTCTAATCTACTTCGTAGGATTCTCCAAACTTTTTCTGTAAGTCCTTTCTTGCGTTTATGTAGGTAGTAATCATTCCAAGGAAATCTGCTCTTCTTAATAGCACATCAACAATGACACTGTACTTCCCTTTCGCTGGCTTAGTTCAAAGTCAAATTTGTCTCTCTCTAGCCCACCTAGCGAGCTCATGACACATGCGGGCCTGCGTCTTCAACCAACATAGGGTCTTGTGATCCGAGTAAACTTTGAAGTGACTTCTTAGTAAAAGACGTCGCCACGTTCGAAAGGATTCATAAAGGGCATACAACTCACATTCATAGGTAGAGTCTACAACATTCTATGATGGTAGTCGCTTAGACATCAACTCTACAGGTCTATAGCACTTTCCATCGTCTTGCTGGAGCAGTGTCCCTGGTCCATAGCTACTAGCATTTGTGGTCACTTCAAATGTCAATCAGGGATCTGCAATTTTTAGTACCGCCTAATTTATCAATCCCTTCTTTAGTTTCTTGAATGCTGAGGTACAGTCCTTGTCCTATAGCCATATAACCTCTTTAGTTTCTAACAAACTTTCCATAGTAATTTCTCGGTCGTAGAAATGAGCGTTGTTCTTCGGCATCAGCCAATCTCTATGTCGGCAACCTTACCATCTTCTAGCTGTACCCCACCTCTATCTATGACATGACCAGCACACGCCTTTCACCCACTTACACTTCTTTGTATCTACCTTGAACTTGTTGTCTCTAAGCTTTGTCAGGACCTTGCCTAGGTGCTCCTCATGTTTTTCTAAGGTCTTACAGAAGACTAGGATATCGTCTAGATATACGAGTTGTTACAATCCTGGTCATTCCCAAAGTGCAAATTCACAATGAAAGACAATGCCACCCAATTGCGAAAGAAATGAAAGCACTGGCAAGGAGATAGAGACCAAAGAAGAGAGGAAGAAGAAGAAGACGAAGAAGAAGAAGAAGGACCAATGACAAATCCCCTTCTCTCTCCACCTTCCTCCTCCTCCTTGACTTCACCAATCTTATTCTTCTTCCAAATAATAATAATAACAATAAGTGGATGAACCACAATCAATATCCGAAGTTCCCTCTAACTACTAGCACAACAACAGGTCTACCATAGCCATGGCTTCCCCCTTCTTCCTTCTCTCACATGCCAAGGCTATGGCGGACTACTAAGGGCTCTGCCCTCTTGCACAAAGGACAACACAAAGCAGCTATGTCGCTGCTCATCAGGCCGCCATGCCTGACTCTGCCTCGAGCTCCCTTGGTGCCGCACTACCAGATGTAGCGCCTATCAAGGTGATGAAGATGGTGTCCACCATAGCCAGGTAGGTACCTCGCCACTCTCCTCCTTCGCCCCCTTTTTCCTCCTCCTCAAGTTGGGCTGCTCGCCATAGCCAGGTTGAGCGCCCAACTGCTCTCCTTCCTCCAGGCAGCGCTCCAAGTCCAGCGCTTGGCTCCAGCAGTATGTCGCCAATCCTTGCACACCGCAAATGAGGAGGAGCTACTTGCTCCTCCCGAAGATGTAGCGGCCTACTTACCTCTTGGGCGGTGACTTCCTAGGCCGCGCGACCTCCCAACAACTGGTACCTCCTCCCTTTCAGAGGGAAACATCATTGCAGGCCTTGATATCTTTCGTACAGGCCCTAAACTCAGGCTATTTGGACTGGTACCGACCTACCTCTAGCCTACAGCTATTGGGCCTCGAAAAATGCCAACTTTTTGTCTTCTTCTGCTCGGCCTAGAGTACCCGACACTTCTACCACTACTTGAGCGGTACCGGCCTGCCTACTACTTAAGTGTTTTTCCCGCTGCAACCCTCAAAGTCATGGTCAAGAGTAAGTATCGGCCCTGCGGGGCCTCCAAACCATTAAGTACCCTTGCGGGTCACACACACACTCAAGCCGACAAACACTCAGACAGGCATGCAGACCAGCAAACACACACACACACACACACACACGGACTTAGAAATCACAATAGAATACAGGAATTCCAGTAGCAATTTACTAGCAAATCCCAAAAATCAGCAGTGTTCTCAGTCTGTGTTTTGGCGGGTCATTACACTACCCCCCTCTCAAGAGCGAGGCCCCTTCGAGCGAGTAACTCATTCAGAGTTTGCACAAAATGTATCATAGGCGTAGATGAGAAAGCGAGTTTCGGTATAACCGTGAGGAGTAAATGTTGTAGATAAATTAGCAGTTTCTCCATCGCCTATCTGTCCTTCATAAGCTTTAATAACACGGGGAGCATTTTTTAGCAACTCTTTCCGGTCGATCCAGTAGAACTCATTCAACGAGTGATAGAGGAAGTGAACTTTGTATTGTCTCTTCCTTCCTTTTCCTTCATGGGAAACAATTCTGTCTATTTTGTGACCACCGTTGATAGCACGAGGAATCATAGGATCTCGGAAGGGAAAAGTCTCATCATCAATGTGGGGAAACAGTTTGGATGCATGAAAGATTGGATACGTATGCAGATGAGGTGGTACGGTGATCACGTACGACGGACCAAATTTGTCATCTGCTACCACCTTCACAACCTGCCAAGGACCATAGTACAATCGAAGAAGCTTTCATGATACTCCCTCTTCTTCGAAAAATTCAGACATCTTGATCCAGACATAACTTTCTACTTTGAAATGCCCTTCTTTGCTTGACTTGTTAGCATGTTTGATCATGGCATGTCAGCGCTTGTTCATCGCTGAGATAGCAACTTTGAGCAAGCGTGCATACTTGATATTGTAGTTGGGCATGTCGGGCGTCAGACCACGTGACCGGTCGGGGAACGGATAGGGGAGAGGATTAGGCCGCTGCCAACCATATTGCAGTTGATTCGGTGTCACGCCAGTTGCAGAGTGAATGGAGTTGTTATACAACCCCTTCACTTTGTGTAACTCCTTGTCCCCCGTGTTCTGGTCGGGAACAATTAACGAGCGAAGCAGTTGAATGACGGTCTGGTTAATTTCCTCGGCCAACCCATTGGCTTCGGGATGTCGACCAGAAGTCATCTTGAGTTTAATGTCATAGATCTGAGAGGTGAAGTCCTTCCAATCAGTACTAATGAACCTCGTGTCCCGATCACTCATAAGAGTTTTCGGGGGGCCATACTGCAGAATGTACTGTTGGTCAGGGTTGTCGGCGTTCGGGACAGGCCGAACGCCCGAACCCGAACCCCCGAACGTCCGGGACCCCTTGGGGATGCGTTCGATTGTTCGGGCCGAACGAGGACCCAAAAAAAAAAAAAAAAAAAAAAAAAAAAAAAAACCCTCAAAAACTTTTGAAAAAAAAAACATATGTTATGCAGAAAGATAAAATAAACAACATTTGCCTGAGCATTACATCCGAATTCCTTACCAAATTTGAAATTAAAATATAATACGAAAAATAAATACTAACAAGAAAAATAAGAAAAAATAAAAAAAGAAATTAGAGAATTAAAATTAGTGAGTGTGCAAGTCCGTTTTCAACACCGCCATCTTTGGCGATTTTTCATTTTTTGTTTGGCAAATCCAAATGGCCTGAAATTTTACACATGTTTACTTCAGATAATAGAAAACTCATGAAAAAAGTTTCAAAAAATAATAAAATTGTTTAGGCCCCAAAATAAAGTGAAAACAACACGTAAAAAGTGGGAAAAGAAAAAAATTGTGAATGGGTGAGCACGTATTGATACCTCCATCTTTGGAGATTTTTCATTGTTTTTTGGCTGAGCAAAATGACTTCAAAATTTATAAGCATGTACGTAACATCATAGAAAACGCACAAAAAACAATTCAAAAAAAAAAGGTTATTTTTAGGTGCCTAAATATTTTTTAGCGGGGGTCGAACTCCTTCAAGTTCGGACCCTGAACGAGACCTCGAACGCCCGAACGTACAGAGGTCCCCCCGGGGCCCTCCGTACGTACGGGCTGGTAACCTTGCTGCTGGTGAAATTCTTCAATCACAAGCTAGTTGGTGCATGAGGAGGTAAAGGAATTAAGTTCAGAAATTAAAAAAAACAATCCACGATGACCATGACTTGTGAATGTTCTCCCTCACTCACCTTTCCCATGTCCGTGAAATCGATAGAAACCGACTCACTGGGTCCATCAGGAATGGGGTGGGGTTTCAGCAGGCCATAAGGCTTATGCCCATGAACCTTGGTGCTTTGACAAACTTGACATTCAACAATAAACTTACGAGCGGATCCCATCATTCTTGCCCAATCAAACTGCTGCAAAAGACTTTTGCAAGTCTTCGCAAACCCAAAGTGTCCACTTCGGCCATGTGCCAAATCCAAAAAATGAGTTCGAAGAGGTGCATGGTTGGGTACACACAAACGATCAAACTTCCCATAGTATCGGGATACAAAACCCTCGCACTCGTGAAAATCAGGTTGGCTGCTAGGGTCAGCCTTGATCTGCTCGAGGATGGGACTGAGGTCCGGATCCTTGGCAATGTGCTTGACCAGATCCTCCTTTAGTGTCCTTCGGAGGTCATATGAGCTCAAACTCAGGATGACGAGATAAAGCATCAACGACACGATTATAACAGTTTTTCTTGTGTTTCAATTAAAAATTGTAAACATCAATGTCATGAAGTCAGCGGGTCAACATCAGTTTGTGTTTTAATCCACTGCAAGGTCTGATGATATGAGTAAACCTTGAAGTGACGACCCAAAAGGTAGTGCTTCCAATGCGTTAGCGCCTCTTGCAAGGCATAGAGCTCATGCATATATGTGGAGGTAGCTACCTTGTGGCTGGGCATGCGTTTACTGTAATATTCGAGCGGACGCAGACCTTCGTTATAATCTTGTTGTAACACTGTGTCAATCCCATATTGGCTTGCATATGTAGTTACCACGAATGTGAGGTTGGAATCCGCAATGTAGAGCACAAAATGACTTACCAGAGCTTATTTCAAAGCTTGAAACGCAGTCACGCATTTCTCACACCACGCATAAGTGACATTTTTGCTTGTTAGTCTCGAGAGTGGGTGAGCAATGACATAAAATTTGGATACAAACTTCCCGTAATACGAAGCCAAACCAAAAAAGAAACGTAGTTCGTGTACATTCGCCGGTTGAGGCCACTTTCGTATGACCTTAACCTTGGTTGCCTCCGGCTCAAGGCCGTTTGCAGACAACCGGTGCCCAAGATAGATGACGTTGTCCTTTCCAAACTCACATTTCTCTAAGTTGAGGTGCAGCTTCAACTCCTTGAGAACCTGCAAAACTTCCTAAAGGTGTTTGTTGTGCTCTTCCATGGACTTGCTGAAAATCAGGATGCCATCGAGGACAACAAACTTGTTGAGATGACGGCGGAGAAACTTGTCCATGAGGCACTGAAATGTGGTTGGTGCATTCGTGAGACCAAAGGGCATAACGATAAATTCGTAGCCCATCGCGTGTCTTGAACGCAGTTTTCTGCTGGTCAATCGGATCAACTTCAATCTGATGGTAGTCAGACTTGAGGTCCATCTTGGAGAAGACCTTGCACCCACCTGCAACATCCAAGGGATAAGTGTTCTTTCTAGTGATACGGTTTAGTCCACGACAGTCGATGCACATCCGGAGTTTGCCTCCTTTCTTCGGCACAAATAGGATAGGTGCACCGAACTCAGACTCACTAGGCCTAATCCATCCACAATCAATCATATCATCAATCTGTCTTCTCAACTCCTTCAACTCACCTTGCCCCATACGGTAGACGCAGCCCTTTGGAGGAACCGTCTTTTCTACTATCTCGATCTTGTGTTTAACCGAACGCTCGGGTACTCCAGAGGTTCAGCGAACACTTCCTAAAAACGATCTAGTAAACGGCGAATGTTTGCTGGGACTTCCGGTGGAGGATGATCCTCATCAAAAAAGAGAAAACTAGTTTGAGAATTTACAACAATAATAACCAAATTTGTAGTAGTTGGATTAAAGGTAGATGGAACAAAAGTAGATGGAATAGAAGTATAATTATTTTTCGAGGTAGAAAACGCAGCAAAAGTAGAAGGCACATGGATAGGCTTACAAAGGCCACATGCACATGCTCACCTTCTTTGCGCGTGCGCACTTACCTGCAAAATTTGTTCGCACTCAAAAGAATCATTGGGGACTCGCGTATCTTGTCCAACAAGACGGTACGCTCGTTCCCCTTGGCGTCACGCACCACGAATTGAGTATCCGCCCACATGGTCCTTAGACAATGGGCCTTTAACCAGCCCAAACCAATGACCACGTCGAAGAGACCCTTATTGAGGACATAGAAATTCAACGCATGTGTGATAGTGTGATCTTTGTCAAAGGTGACGCGCACACCTTTGACAACATATGTTGAGGTGACAACCTCTTGGTTGCCTACCTGGGTCTGACAAGGGTTCTGCAATTCCACTTTCTTCATTCCCAAGCCCGCCTTACAAATCCCGTGAGGAGAAAAGAAGTTAGTTGTGGAGCCAGTATCAATCAAAACACGAGTGCATCGGCGGTTCATGAGCAGTTAAAAGAAGATCAGTTCCACACCCCCTTGAACACGGCGTTGCTGCTTGAGCTGCAGCCAATGTTCCAGGTGAGAATGAAAGTTGACTTCCTTAGACTCCTCCCAAGGCTCGGTGTAAAGTACTTGGACTGTGTCAAAGATTTTGACGACGACAATGAAAAGACATACCTGTTGTACTGGAGGGTGTTTTTTCTTGGATATTTGACGACCTTTGGTTGCATTCGGGAAATGATTGTGTGTCATTCACTTTGTCTATTCTCTCCTACACCTGTGTGGTTTGAACTTCTATATGGTGCATCTCTTTACTCTTTCCCTCCAGTGGTGTGTACTTGAATGATGTACTAGTGTATAGGAAGTCACTGTTAATTTTGTCAACATAGCTTTCCACCACCTATCCCCTCTCGACCCAGAGAGTCCATATGCATCAATTTTACGGATACAAAGGTCAAGAGTAGAAAAGGGAATAGCCAAATCGTGGTCTTAGTGCATAGGTTCAATACGTATTCATCTCCATGCCGCCCAACGCAAGACAAACTCAGTTAGTCTTTGCACATTGGGTTTAAAGATAGTTGGCACCCATTAACTACAGTTATTGATGGGGACATTAGATTTACAAGAGAGCACTAGCAATAGCTAATGCAAGCATATGGGTCACAACTAATTATGTCGTCCAGTAGGCATCCTGAAACTAACAAGCAGATACAGCAGATGAACAAGCTTTTACAACAGATTCTTCACATGTGGACTAGGCCGGTTCAGATAGATTGGGATGAGCATTTACCCAAGGTAGCTAGGGCATGTACCAACTCTATACATTTAGCAACCAGGCGGACAGCGAACAAACTGCACAACGGTTGGAATCCACAAAGACTGATTGACTGTTTGAACCCCGATTAGATGTTCAAGGATTACCATCAGGAACGCACGAGTTTACACTGAAGTATAAGGACCGTCAGAAAGTTGCTGAAACATTAGACATGCCCAGCCAAAAATGATAGAACAAGCTAATAAGCACCGGCGGTCCCCTAAGTTCACTGTTGGAGATCTGGTATGGGTAAAGTCCAAAGAGCACTGGAGCAAGGTATGGCCTAGAATTGGTTCGTGCGCATAGGAGACCGTGGGAAGTGCTTGACATTGTAAGAGATGCAAATGGTCCATCCTATATTATCAACATACCTGTTGCATACTTCAATGAGTATGGGCAGAACCAAAGATCAACCAATATAGGATGAGCATTTATGCAGCGGAAGTCTGATAACGAACTGACTCACATAGACTGACTCACATAGACTGACTCACATAGACTGACCTACATGGCATCACTCCACACACATACAATCATGAGATGGTGGGGTCTGGGTCATTCATAGACGATACCCAGATCCCATACACACATACACAGATGAAAGGTGGGAGGAGAGACGAGGGAGGTAGGAGGTAGATCACACCGATAGGTCACAAGGATAGAGTCTGATAGGTCTCCGAAATGGTAGTCCAGAATGTCATATAACAAGATCAAAATGTCGAGGACCAAAGGTCACCAATGTCGGAGATAACAGAGTCCAGATGTAACCGGTGTCCAATTGTGATGCAGCCGAGTATCAACCTCAACAATCTCCAAGCCTCCAATCAGGTAAGTACCACAGTCTCGTATCACCGAAATCCAACTCTGATCTCTGTCCAACTGGATAGTCTCCAATCTGAAGAAGAAGAAGAAGAAGAAGAAGAAGAAGAAGAAGAAGAAGGAGGAAGAGGAGAGAGAGAGGGAGGGGACTGGCGAGGGAGAGGAGGAGAGACCCTCCAAGCTCCCGATACCTCAGGCGGTAAGAACCGCCGTGCAAGCTCAGTCGCCCGCTGCTGCTCCGCTTGCTGCTGCGCTATGCTGCGCTCCTGCTTCAGCCCCTGCGCTAAGTTAAGCGCATCAAAACAGTGCCCTAGCACTGACCATGCCGTGCCGGTA
>BFEA01000530.1:303167-325667 GCA_003427395.1 Chara braunii | reverse complement strand
GGAGGGGACCGGAGGGGAGGCACAGTGACTGGCCCATCGAAGAAGCTCGGTCCTGATGCTACCGGCTGACCCCTAGCCGGTATCGCCCACCTGCTGTAGCAGATATCACACCTGCTGGTGGGTGCAGCTCCCGCATGTTCCCTCGTTGGAGGCTTGAGCACAGATGTGGCTGCTACGGGTTCCCCGTAATACTATAATGACAATAAAAAAGGCCTGAAAGGCCGTCCTGTCCAGATTTGACAGGTAATTGAATTGGTTGGGCTTAAAGAAGTAGCCTTTTTTAATATAAAAAAAAGGCAGTGATGGAACAAAAGAATGAGTTACAATAAACTAATCATGCTTTCGGGATCAGGATGCCCTTGAAACTCAGGGGTTTTCAAGTGTTTCCAAGTGGTATGGAACGAGACCTCTGAGTCTGACTCAGTGAAAGTCCGACAAAGGGAAAATGTTGCTTGACAGACTACCAGGTAGTGATGGCACCGCAGCAGTGGCACTACGGGGGAAGTGCTACTGGTGGGGGCGGTAATGCCAGCTGCCGAATCAGATGGCGCTAACACTGGGTGTTTGCATCACCAAGCATGTTGCCAAGGCTTTCAATGAGCCTAAGGGCCTTGTTCGACACAACTAAAGAATACATATTTTGTAAGGGCTCCTTATCTGGGGATGGTGATTAAACCACCAGTACCTTGCCCTGCTATTGAGTCTGACCCTTGGCCGGCCGGTATCCCGAGCCATGCCGAGGCTGGACCTTTTTTTTTTTTTTTTTTTTTACCGGCTCAGGTTGCTAGTGATAATGATAAGAGCATCCATCACTAGCAGCCCGGCTACGGGCTCCATTCTATTGGTGGGGAGCTGCACCTGCTGGTCCCTGATACAAATGAATTATAATCATGGTTCGAAGACAGATGTGACAAAAAGAGGACTGACTCTTCAGCCAAAATCTGACCGCCAGATATTCCTTGTTCGAGCTAGCAGTATTACCTCCTATCCTCCTCAAAGAAAACCTCATCCAAGCAGATACTCACACCATAGAAACCCTCGTAGTGCACAGCTGGAAGAAATCCAGGGGGTACTAAGATGATCTGAACTTGACTCAGCACAAAATTTTACCCATCTCCCACAACATACCACTGAATATTGACCATCGCCAACTCAGAGGGGGGGAAGGGATCAAGAAAGCATTCGGGGGATCTGAGAGTGACTCGTGGCAGAAGTGAAAACCAGTCCTTGAAAATCAGGTGAAAATCCCACTTTAGGGATTCCTCCTGCACCTCCCTTCCCGGCCATTTCACTTCCCCCAAGCTTCCTCCTTCAGTTCCCCCCAGCCAGTTTAGATTGAATTGTTGAATACTACTAATAATATCATTTTTTTGTTGGAGCTGTTGTATCTTAGCACAAACTGCTAACCAATGTGCCCATATTTCCGTTTGTACAAATTGGACTATCAACTGAGCAAATTTTTTTCCTTCCAATTTTACATCCTCTCTTTCATATACACACCTTTTGTACCATAATACCCATAAAATAGCTTTCCGGCCAATTTCAAAAAAATCTTTGAAATTTTGAAAGTTGTATATCAATTGGTTCCCAATAACCCAGGAGAATGACTCTCCAATCCCATGGTCAGTCAATCCCCGTTAGACCTCTCCACACATAGTCCCACCTTCTCCATACCAATATCGTGCCCGGACATTGAATGAACACGTGTTCAATGGTTTCTCCGATCTTCTTATTGGAAAAGATAGATAGACATGATTTACATCATGGTAGTGTCAGGCCTCGTTGCTCTAAGTTAGTGTGACCAATAAGCTTGTCATTAGTGGGCAGACGCCTATGAAGTATTTGCCACTGTAGCGAGGAGACCTTGGTTGGTCTCTGTTTTAGCTTGCTAAATAATTTTATATTTTGAATTTTGTGCACATCAATATTCAGATGTTTGACCTACCGATCCTTTATTACAGATGGCACATCCACTCTTGGTCTCAACAAACGATATATTGCCTTAACCGAGAGGGACTGCAAGGTGCGTGGTTTAGTTATCTTCCAAGTTTGCCATACTCATTCAGCTGGGTCCAAAGGTACGTCCAAAATTTGACATTGTGGCTGAAAGACTCTCCAGCCTGTGGTTGCGGAGATAAAAAACACTTTATTCCTAAAAAATTCTTTGAAAGGGAAAAATTAACTTGGTTAGTTTGTGAAGGACGGAACAAATGATTTGCAGTTATTATGAAGAGAGTCACCAAAGCTCTTTCTTTTAGTAGGCTCACTATTTGTCCCACCTGCCAACATTGTGGGTCATGTGCAATCGTTACAAAATTTTCTTCATGAAATCTTACTCTGTTTTGAGCTATGGGCATATGAAATTGTTTTCCTAAGTTGATCAGTCGACATTCAATCTCTCTTTCCGTGGTCCTAAATGTCTTTGACCAGTACTACCATTTTTTTCACCCGCTGGGACCAGGGGGTTGAAGAGTTATTTTAAATACAACCATTAGCATCAGTTATCCATTTGTTCCTTAATAAAGGTTGTCTTAATATTTCTTCAAATCATGCAGGATAAGGTTTATTTGGTAAGGGCAGTTTCCGTCATGTTTTCAGAAGGGAAACTCGTAGATTGTCCACAAGAAGATCAACATGAGTTGCACCTCTCTCTCGAATGTGCACACGACTGAGGGATGTTCCAGAATCTGTTTTCCACCCAAGTGAGGGGATGCACCTCTGAAGGAGTACTCGACGTCAATCTTCTTATTTGTTCAAGAGTCATAGGTTGCTAGGGTTTGTCAATACCTAGAATGAGATCTATCATCCATTGTAAGGACAAGGCTTGACATTGCAAGGTAGGGTCCAGAATTCTCAAACCTCCCCTAGATTTAGGTTGTATCAGGGTGGACCAAGCCACTCTGGGGATAACTCTCTCTAGTTTATGATCCCCCCTCCAAAGAAAGACCGACACTTATTTTTGAAGGTGCTTACTCTGTGGCTTACCAATTGCCCAAAGTGTTGATTTGTACCATATTCAGGCTACCACCACATTGTTAATTACAAGTGTTTGGTCAAAACGAGAGGTGTGTTGATATTTTCATTGATTCATTTTTTCTATAGCAGACTTAGATATTCATTCATCATTGGAGACAGGTTTACCAGAAGCAGAAAGGGATACTCTCAAAACTCTCGGAGGGACCTCCAAAGGCAACCATTGTATCCTAGGGAACTCGGGAGGACGATCTCCATTCGAATGAATCCACCACCCTTGAGTTTTACTTCCCCAGTTGACTACCATATCTGAAACTGCAGAAAATTTATCTAGCATATTATTTATTTCCTCCATATTCGTTGCAGAGGCTTCCATCATAATGGTCAGATCATCCACAACATGAAGACTATGGGAATCGCCACTTCAGGTATACCACAGATACGTAGACGTTTAATATTGTGATTAACTCTAAGATTGACCCCTAGAGCTTCCATCACAATTACGAAAAAGAAAGGGGTTAACGGATCCCCTTGTCTTACTGACCTCTGAATGTGGATCTCTGGAGACAGCAACCCATTAACCATAATTTGTGTTGCGGCATTTGTATGAATAATTTTAACCCATCTACGCATATGAGGACCAAAGTTCAATTTTTGCGAACAAACATCGAGAAAACATCAATCAACATGGTCATAAACTTCTTCAAAGTCTATGAAAACGAAAGCTGCGATATGTTTAGATTGACGCGCGAATTTGACCATTTCATTAATTAGAAGAATGTTATTTTGTATATGTCGATCATTTATAAACCCAGTTTGAAAGGGGTGGATTATCTCTGACATAATGGGGATCATTCGATTAACAAGTGTCTTTGCCAATAACTTGTAAAAAACTGTTAATAAAGTTATTGGTTTGTAATCCTTATGTTCGTCTTATCTTTTTTTTTGTATAGTAGGGTAAGTATCAATTGACTCACTATTTCACTCATCTTGCCTGACTCCCAAACCACTTGAAAGTACTGCATTAAGTCTGATGAAAAGGTAGGTCACATGATTTCCAAAAACTTCTCAGGAAGACCACCCACCCCTGGGGTCTTATCTTCCTCCATTAGTATTAAGGTCGTTCAAATTTCATCTTTGGTTAGTGACCTTTCCAGGATGTTACATTGCTCTTGAGTAATAGATTGAAAAAATGGTTATAAAAAAAGACGAATGGCTTGGTCGTCCTCCTGAAAGTAAGTAGGATCTCTGGATGAACGAAATAATTATTTAAGAAAATTGTAGGCTACTTTCAAACTCGCTGCAGAGGATGCAGACACCGAGGGGTGTTGGGAGGCTTCATGATCCAATAAATTTTCTATGGAAAAGCGTTTGGCTCATGACCGAGTCATTGCAAAGAATGACGTATCTATTTGCCCTTCAGAAGAGAATTTTGACAATTTGCCTTTGATTAGTTGTCCTTGCCAATGATGTTGTGCAAAGGCCAAAAGTTGGTTTTTGAGTTCTTGGATGTTGATAGTTTGGGAAAATTAATTTAGTTGTTCCTGAGATTCATAATTTAGAATTTATTCTTGAATATGCATTTCTTATAAGTATTTAATCTTTGCTTGTAATTTTGAATATTCATTACATTTTTTTTCCAGGAAAACTAAACCAAGAGATGTAAGAATTATGTCTCTCTCTCGTTGAATGTCAATATTATCATACATCTGCTAAGTAATTTTTGAACTAATTGTGGTATAATAAAGATGTATTCAGTTTATAGAACCCCCTCTCTTGGTTCGGTTTCTTTTTGAAGGATAAAAGTACTGCACACATTTTTTTATCTGCCTCAGTCCATGAACTCTGTGAAAAAATGGTTGTCCCAATGAGAGCGCTATCCAGATCTTCAAACATTAGAATTAACTCTATTCTAGATCTAGATTGAAGTCGATTACCTTAATTACGTATACAAGTGAATAACCTTTCTCGAGGAATTGTTTTTCGATACGAGTCAAAAAGTTGTTCCTTCTCATACAATGTTTGTATAATATTTGCATCCTCTTCTATATAAGGAAGACATGGAGAGAGATCTTCCATCGATCGAGCCATCTATCCGGGGCAGCATTGAAATCCCCTGCCATAACTAAGGGAATACCTTACAGGATCTGCTTCCTAATGTCTTGAAATAACCTGACTTTTTTTTCTATTTCATTAGGACCATATACATTAATTACACATAGGAAATATGAATCAATCATTAAGATTGCAGATATCCAGCAACCCTGCTCTTTATCGACCACCCATATAATTATTTATTCCCTAGAATCAGGTGATACCCAAACTGCTACTCCCACTAAGTCACTTCTTGGGGCTTGAGCACTAAGCTTATTAAGCGGCCATACGGTGTTATGGGCTCGGATATGAATGGGAGAGTTAGTTAAATGTGTTTCCTGTATGCATATAATGTCAGACCATGTTCTAATATAACCTTTCTCTTTTCCGCAATTGTCGTAGCTAAACCATTCACGTTCAAAGATCAAAGATTGAGGTCTATAGTTTTGGTTGCACGGTACCAGGATGGATTTTTACCGTAATACGCTTGTATAGCTTCCATCTTAACCAAAACTACTAAACAAAGAACCTCCCCCCCCTAGTACCTTAGAGGCGGATCCAGTTACCCTTGTTTAATTCAACGACATATTGTAGGATACCTTTTCGTAGAATAATACTTAGAAAGGCAACTACATCTGAGACATACCACACAATATTTGCTTTAATTTTGAGACTTTGTAGTTCTAACAATGTCGCATGGGAAAACCATCTCAGACCTGCCTCTTTGTGTTCCTCAAAACGAACAAAAATATCCCTTTTTGTCATATGCGCCTTATCTCCTACTTCTGTGAGGGTCGCTTGTGGACCTGGATCATAATGTTTTACCAAGAAATCACGCATGTCGCATTTGAAAGTACGATCTCCTGCACTTAGGTAGCCAACGTATGTTGACCATCCTCTTAATGTGACTCCCCCATATCGGTCTTGACCGATTGGTGAGAGGTCCACCTCCCATCTTCCTCTTTTTTTCTCACCGGAATAACCAAATTACCTTTAGGCGGATGTGGTATAATCGCATGACCCCTTTCCAGCACATGCCTCATTTTTTGCCTCTTACCTGGGTCCTGTGTCACCGGTGTAGGGAAGGAGACCAGCCCCTCTTGTTGGGGTGGAAAAAGTGAAGGAGAAGAGTGATGCTGCTGTTGTTGATCTTGCTGATTTATCTGCTTCTGCGCGCAGGCCCATGCTGATCCGACATGGGAAGGATCCGTGACGCATGTGTTTGGGCATTGTGGAATGTCTGAGGTGGCTTCAATTCCTTTTGGTCCTGAGACGACAAATTTACAGCAAGATCCTCCTCATACTGTACTCCCTCCTTTTGTTGTTGAGGGAGACAATACTGCGTGATTGGTAACTGTTCTTGGGTAGGCAACTCTTGTGGGGTCATGACCTGGTCCTCCTCAGTGGAGTTGGACTCCTGGTGTTCCTGTAGCAATTCATTCTTGTCAGTGGACCCTACTAGGTGGTTGTTTTGAATGATATCAGTATGATTAGCATTTTTAGCATTATTATTACTTCTTATTGTTTCTTGTGACATAATTAATTGGCCATTAGCATCCCCATAAATTACTTCTCCCAGAACTTTTATCTCACTGTTTACTGGAGGGGGAGGTTGTTGAGCGGCCTGTCCGTTATTATCCACATAGATTATGCTTCCCTGTGACTCCCCCTTGATATCTCCCTGGGTGGGGGACAGACCCCCTGGATCTGATTCCAACGGCCCTTGAGACTGCAACTGGGAGGGGACTGTGCCACCAATGTTTACTGTTACCAAAGTTGTTGTCATTTCCCCTTCCCCCCCTTCCTTCTTGCTATCTTCTGGTGGAGGGGACACAAGCGGTTAACAAGGACCCCCACTTTTCAGCCTTGGTTAACCCCCTTAACCCTGAAAAGTGCATTGGAAATCATTTTCGTTAGGTTTTTTTTTTTTTTTTTTTTTTTTTTTTTTTTKCCYTKTTTTWTTTTTKWTYAAGGTYTGTGTGTGCCAAGTTTGGTGTTTGTTGGGTTCTTGGAATTGACTGTTTTGGCTAGCCCTGAAAAATCCTGAAAATCCTGAAAACTGAAATGGGTGAATTTTGCATGAAAACACATTTTTGCCTTGCTGTTTTATAGGTTTTTAAAGTTCTTTTTTTAATTTTTTTTAATTTTTTTTTTAAGTAGTTAGTATGATCTCCACTCTATGAATTGGTGGCAAGTTTGGTTAAAATGATCATTGTGTTTTGTTATAAATGGTATGACAAGTGGTTTGGAAATTGAGGCCTCCGTTAACCATCTCTCGGAGGGGAAGGTGGTTGAAACATGGTCATTACCGCATTGAACATGCATTGACTAGTTACCGTCTATTTAGCACCCGGCGGGAGCCTATCAGAGAGCACCCGTTTCAAGGAAGAGCTAGCATTCATCAAGTTGATGAGTTGCACGTAAGAGTTATCCCAGATTTTAGTTGAAGCTGCTTCATATTTTTCTCTTTAAGTTGTTGGAGCAACCATTCCGCCAAATGTATCATTTTTTGTTCCACTGAGATGAGTCCTTCCTCTCCTGGGGGTGGGGCTTCAACCATAGGGTTGTCTGTTTCAGCTTGCTCTGAATCAATATCCATGAGAACAGGTCCAAAAGCTTCACGAAAGAAGTCCTACTGAGGGAACCCCTCCTGCTTTTTGGTCTGTCCAGCTTCAATTGACCGAGATGCGTGCGTAGCCTCCCCTTCCTTTTTGTCTGATGGTGCCCCTTCCTTAGGCTTCCATGTTTGATGATGAGACTCTCCTCTAATTATTATTTTTTTCTTTTTTATTTTCGGCCTGCTCCTTCTTCTGATCAGTGGAAGGTCCTGTGAGGGTTTCTGTTCACTGTCCAGTTCCTGTTCCATTACCAAGTCTTGGTCCTGATTCTGCTTATCCTTTTGGGACACAATTATCTGAGACGACGAATCATTAGCCTTTACGGTAACCCCCTCGTCTTTGAGGTAATTCTGTGAATCTGGTTCACCTAAAGTTTGTGTTGCTTTCTTGCCCTGACTCGAGTTAGCTGATACAGACTTCCCTAGCGAACCCGGTAAGGGTTGATAAATGTGAGAAGATGGGGAGGCGGTAGAGGTAAACTTGTTCACAACTGGATCTGTTGGTTCCGGGGGTTTCCAACTTTCTGGGAGTTTCGTGTCCCAGTTCGGATCCTTTTTTTTCCCCCACGTTCATCCCTTAGGCTTTGAGCCCGTACCTGACCCCTCAATATATACCCAACCCTCATGCCCTTGATCCACAGTCCTCCATAAATTGCTTTTGAAAGGGTCTCTGATCAGCCTCACTATCACCTTTTGCCTGCGTGATGGATTCTGTTCACAGACCTAGTCTGTGCTGAGATGACCATAGGCTTTGCAGCAAAAGCACCACGGACGCAATTTGTGCGTCGTATGAATGTGAAATTTCCCCCCCCCCACTATGTATGAAATAACATCATCTATGGTGAATGGAAGGTTAGGGGGATGATTAATAGCCAACATAAGATAATCGTTTCTTCTTGCTGCAAAGGCTAGGAGGGGATCAATGAGGTCAACAATATCATGGAACTCTCATAAATCGTGGATGAATGCGGCTTGGATTTCTATTGGGATATGACGAAATTCCACCCAATATTAATGCTCCATCATCTAACAACGCCGTTAGTCCGGATCCTGTTTTTGGGGAGCCCATGGATAAATTTTGACTTCCGATCGATCACATCTGAACTTTCGAGAGATGGTTAATGGAAGACCAAAAATTCGGGGTTTTTCGCCGCACCGCCTATTAACCATTAGATGTTTTTGCGAACTTTTTTGTTACTGGTCCAAATACATTTAAACTGAATACAGATATACCCTAAAGCATATAGATATCACAAAAAAAAAAAAAAAAAAAAAAAAAAAAAAAATCGGAGAAATATGGCAGTTTCGGTGAAAAATTCGTCGAAAATGACACCACCTATTAACCATCAGTGCGACTTTTTCCATCCACCAGTCGTTTTTCTGTCAGTTTCATGAATACTAAGTACCGTGAAGATAGTCGATGAAACAAGCTGTACCAGGAAATCTTCCTGTGTAACTTTTTGGCTTCCTTTCAAAAAAACAAGACGTCTACTAACCCATTTGGCTTTTTCATTGACTAACTTAAATGCTGCATGATCATGAAAAAAAAGTTGTTTGCGTGTCGTTGATAAACGACATCTCGTTCTGCTAACTTCTGGGTTGGATAAAATTTTATCATAGATTTATTTCCCCTACAGTCAACCACCCTGTTTTCTGGAGGGTTGATTAATTCACATAAAAAGAAAGCACGTGCTGAGGGCAAATTTGAGAGAGGGATTTGAAGGGAGGAAGCATGCTGGCCTGATCTTTTTACTTCAAGGGTCTTAGTATGGAAGAGACCTTTTGCCTTTTCGACCCATGGGGACTGAGGATCCCTTTCCATATTGATATCTGTTCATTTTACTACTGAGGAAAGTAGACGGGACCTAGCCGACAGACCTGATGAGAATGCAGAAGCACTTCCCTACTCTATCCTGTCCTGGCCCCCCATCCTCTCCTCATCTCCTTTTTCGTTATCAACTCCCTCCCTCCCTTTATTCTCACGTTCCTCTTCTCTTCCCTCCTCCCCACTTCCCTTTCCTACCCTTCCTACCCTTCCTCCCCTGCCTCCCTTATCGACTCTCCACTCACTTCCCATACCCTTCCCTCCTCCCCCTCTCCCTCCTTGATTTCCAACACTCCTCCCCACTACCTCTTGTAAAGTAGGAAATCCCAGTTCATACTAAGAGGTGATTGGAACGTGCTATAGATTATTTTCAACATATTTCATTCTTTGGTTAACTCTGATGGAATCATGTTGAACCGTCAAAGACTCTTCTTCTGTGAGCAATTTATCCTGTACAACCTTCGCTCCTAAGCAATTAGCAACAACTCCCTCGCCATCCTCCAAACCATACAATGGGTTAATCACCATCGCCTTGCTGTGTTGGCTGCCACCCCACCCTCCTCTCCCCACACGAGAGGTGACGAGGGAAGCGATTGGGGAATAATGAAAGTTGGCACACAACATTTTGTGCGGGGATACAAGAGAGCGGAGAAAGCTCTGAGAGGGGGCTAGATTTTGAAGAGTCCTCTCTTCCTCAGTAAGGATCTCGCCATCAAGGATAACAAACAGTGGTTCATTTTTCTTTGTAGATGCAACATGTGCTCGTTTGTCTTGCATGACTTGTCTTATCAATGTGTGTAATTGTTTGTGTGCTATTTGTCTCATTGCCCCGCGAAATATCAGCATAAAATCAACCTGTCTGCGAACCCTCTGATGACGAATGATACGAGTCATGGTGTCTTAGAATTCCTCAACAGAGAGAGGAATCTTGTTTCAAATGACCAAAGAAACTACGATGGAAAGAAATGAGAGCTCTGACACAAATTGGAGTGCATTGATTCTCACTTCCTTTCCCTTTTTTTTTTTTTTTACTGGTTGGGAGAAACTAAAAAGTGAGGAAGCAAGAAGAAAGTAAAAACGAGGACAGGGAAAGAGGCGCGAGACACTTCACTGTATTTTTCGATTATCCTTCAATGTGGTGTCCGCTGCCTCTTTCACTTCCTTCTTACACCTTCACACCGGCCTGAGATCGTACTCCCTTTGAAATTGTCAGCATCTGGTCCGCTACATGCACTTAATACAATGTGGTGCTACCCCGTCTTCCTGTGACACTCCCAGCATCTTGTCCGCCAAATGCACCTTGGTTCATGCTACAAGGAACGATTTGGTGTTAACCCGTCTTCCTGCCACGTGACAACACATACGATCCACTCTTACCCGTGGCGAAGACTGCGACCCTGGATACTTCGCTTCTTCACAATATTAACTTATAATTATCAACCATATTCCTCTTGGTATGAATATGCGACACTATGAATGAAGTCTCAAAAATAAGACAGCAGCCCTGACTTCACGACCTGCTTTTACAATATTCATCTTACAAAAATATGAAAACCTCACCCCTTGTTGTCTCGCCTTCTCTCATCATGAGTATTCACAACAGAAAAATTCTCATGAGAAACGAAAGTTGAAAAAACATTCCATAAAAAAAAAATCCTTCATATTTATAAATTATCATTCCAATGTTTGTCCAATTCTAATATTTCCAATTTAATTTGATAAGTTCCCGTCTAAATATGAGTTTTCATTTCCAACTACATCTATTTGTTCAAGATGGAATGAAAGTCTGGACGAGTTTATGAAATGTTTTAATTAAACTTTCATTCTACTACAACAAATATTGTCTAATTTAGATTGGATTGTCTTATTTATCACTGGAAATCCTTACTTAGAATGACAGTCCAATTAAAATATTTCATGAACTCATCCAGACTTTCATTCCATCTCTAGCATGCAGTTCAAATAAGAAGGGATACCCCATTCTTGGAAGGAAAGTTTTCAAGTAAGACGAAAAATTTTAAAATTGGAATGACATTTTTGAAGATGGAATGAAAATTTTAAATTTAGAATGTAATTTTACTGTAGAATGATTATTTAATTCTGGGAATTTTTTCTGTTGCAGTGCTAAAAGCGAAACAACGACGAATGATTCCTCCTAATGTACGTAGTTGGCAATAATGTCGAATCACTTATTCTTGTTGTGCTATACCAAGGATGTCAGAGCAAAACACAAAGGGAGATGTTGTAGACCCGTGATGATGTAGGGAAAGCATCATCTCCTGTCAACCACACCATTGGTCGTGAAGCTGTAGCGAAAGCATGTCATCATATCCTCTCCTATTTCCACGTACCAACGCTCTCCCGTGGCAACACGTGGCACTCAACCACCCAGTCTTCACGCAATGATGTAGAGGAAGCATCACCCATAGCGCCAGTCCACAAAGTCTCCACGCAATGATGTAGAGGAAGCATCACCTCCTATCAACCCCACCATTGACCACGATGTTATAGCTAGAGCATCTCATCTTATCCCCTCCTACTTTCACGTACCAGACATTCTCTCGTGGTGACGCGTGGCACCAGTCCACCTAGGCTTCACTGTGCTGCTGGCCCATGGCTCGCAAGGCTAGTCCATTTAGTCTCCATGCAAATGATATAGAGGAAGCATCACCTGTCAACCTCACCATTGACCGTGGTGATGAAGAGGAAGCATCATCTGTCAACCTTATCATTGACCGTGATGTTGTCGTAAAAGCATCTCAACAAATCTCCTCCTACTTACACATACTAAACGCTCTCCGTGGTGACACGTGGCGTCAGTCCACTAAGTCTCCACTGTGCTGCTGACTGAAAAAAATGCACAGTCAACAGCCGTGGTCCATGCCCCGCAAGCCTGTTGCGGCAACTGGACGCACGACAATGCTCCCTCCTCTATCGTCACGAACCCAGAAAAGCTCGTAAAAAAAAAAACGTGAAACACAAGTACCAAAGGGGTAAGGGCCCTATGGGGCTGTCCCCTTTGGTTTTGCCGACGGTCCAGCCCGATTGTTCGATAGGCAGGGCCGACAGGGTGCCGACGGTCTCCTCTCCCCCTAAGTATCGTCCCTCTTTATTTTTATTTCTTTTCCTTTTCTGAAAATTATTTATGTTACTGGTCCCAGTTTTGGGACGCGGCACCGATGCTGGTTCTGAGATCGGTGTTGAAACCAACGAGCCTAGTTCAGTTGGTACACCCACGAGCTGTTGAAATACAAACATTTTTTTTTTTTTTTTTATAAAGAAACACGTCCCCACCAGTGTTAGTGCTGCTGATAAGAGTAGACACCACTAACACCTGGGGAGAGGCTTCATCTATTGGTGGGGAGCATCACCTGCTGGAAAACGGGTCCAGCGTCTCATATACAAAAAATGAGAATGTCTGAGAATAGTGAGAACAATGACCGTGAGGTTTGCCATCATTGATTGCCTTGCAACCCAGGGGATTGACTGAGCAGGCCTAAATAGCGTCCTCTTCACCCTCAAAAGAAGGGCGCCAAGTAAAACAGTTAAGGGTTGCGACTATTTAGCGTTGATTCTACTCACTCTGAATCATGCCAAGTGGCACAGATTGCTCAGGATACTCAGACTGCCAGCATTGACTACCCTTGAACAGACAAAAAAAAGACATATACATCAACGGAGTCCTTCCCATTGTTCCCAGGGGGCTCCAGGGAGGAGTTCCATATGTCATGTGAGCATCTATAAGTGTACCTAGATGTACATAATGTACATACTTGTACCTAAATGCATGTGTGTACGTACCTAATTGTATGAGTGTATGTACATGTATGTGGATGTAAAGGAGTTCAGGACAGAATCTCTGCCAGAGAAAGGGCGTGAGGTGGGAAGGGATCTGGGAAGTCTGAGGGAGGGCGTAGTGGGAACGAGGGTTCTATATTCGTCCAATCCTTGAACACTAGACGGTAGTCTCTCATTTCTTCCAAATCCCGTAACCCTTCTCCCCTGTCACCACTCCATTCTACTTTTGCAATCCATCCTTCTCTTTCCCCTCCTAGTCAGTCTGTGCAAAAAGTCGTAATCGGCCTCCTGACATCTTCAATTTGTCTGAAGAGGTCTAATTGTGATTTTGTGTCCAACCATCTTTGTGTGAGTTCAAAGTGCACATGCTGCTGATTTTGTTATGTAATTTTCGACCTCTCCACCTATACCTTCTTCATGGTCAGGATGCATCTCTGCCACCAAAGTGCCCATATCACTGCTCTTCTCCCCAAACTGTACATGTTCCCTACAAAGATCGTGGCTGCTCCTGCCAAAGGCCAATGCCCGACCAATTTGGCTGACCATGACCAGGACCAGGGGATGTCCGATATCATTTTCTGCCATATGCGGTCCCACCATCTCCATATGAATTGGGCAATCAGACATTGCATGAAAATATGTTCAATGGTCTCTGACTCTCCGCCTTCTTATGGAAAGGGAAAAGACTCTGACACCGCTGACACCATGTGACCATGAAAGCAGTAGACCTCTTTGTTCAAGGTTTGTATGGTCAGTCAACCAGTTGTTGGTTGGTAGACAGTGGTGGGCAATCTGCCATTGTAGGGAGGTGATTTTCATAGGTTTGTATTTTTGTTCCTTGAACCATTGGATTGGTGATAGGAGGGTGCGGTCCACATTTAGGTGTCTGACCCATCTATCGTTAATCGTATCTCTCAGATACCGTTTAGGTCTGAGTATTTTGTGGGTTGATTTGACCGACAACTGGTGCAGGCTAATATGACCTACCTTGGGGGCTCCCCTCTTTTGGGGGGACTTCCAGGTCCATTCTACCGGGTCCAAAGCCAAGTCCTGGATTGGTTTGCATAGCTGGAACACCACCCTTTGTCCCTTCTTCTCTATAACTCTCACTCGGTGCGCTGCTGTTTTTTCTTTCCATTCGAAGGGTGCTCTAATCCTTTGGAGGGTGCCCGTTTTGGTGATGGTGTAATGTTCGACCAGGACTGTTTGGGGTGAGACCATATGTATCTGGCCAATCCTTAGCGGGGTCTTTGTGCTTGCCACCCAATCTCCTATTCTCAAGGTTGGGTCACGTTTGAGAATTCGGTACCATTCCAGTGGGTTGACTTCAATAAGGTTGTCCAAAAGTTCCTCTACATGGTGGCAGTACCTTAGGGTTACCCGCAACTGGTCTCATGTTTTCCAGTCCTGCCTCTCGTTGTCCCAAAGATCCCCTACCCTAAGTACACCATGTTTAACCCAGCTCTTCCAGGGCAGGGATGAGCTTGACATGACGCAGCCCCTCGAGTCTGTCACCCATCTATTTCCAAAGAGGGGTTGTCGGTGGACTTCCTCCCAACGGTTGGGATGGGTCCTGTCTGGGAGCGAAAGTTTACGTCAGGTTCCCAACAGAGATGACCAAAAGTTATCCAACATCTGACCCCCGCTGTCCAGACCCTCCCTTCCTTGTGGGAGCTTACATGGGATCGTCCAGAATCGGTCCTCCAGCCATGTCAACGAATGGATTGTATGGGGGTTGTCGGGGCCAGTCGGGCCAAATGTTCCAAAGCTAAAACACAGCACGGGCTCTGAGGGGCAAAAATAAACTTTTTAATCCACCGTAATGTTTGCACCTGCGTGGTTGGATTAAGTATTCCCAGACCTCCCCCTGCTTTAGGTTGGATAATTGAATCTCACGCCACTCGGCTAATTGCACTAGTTCGCTCTCCATCCCCCCTTCGTAGGAAAGCCGCTGCCTTTCTCCTTAGGCTCCTCAGGGCAACTTTGCTCAATGATCACAACAAGGACTTGTACCATAATGTTGCAAATATCACATTATTAAGTACTAATGCTCGACCAAAAAGGGATGTGAGCTTGTTTTGCCAATTGTTTAATTTGTGTTGAGCCGGGGCGCTGATCCATTCGTCGTTGCTTGGTGGTCGTCCCTTTGTGGTCATGGATGCCCCTAAGATTCTTGTTGGGGCTTCTAACGACATCGATGTAACGTGTGGTGACTCTGGAGGGCGCCCCCCTTGGTAGTGAATCCACCATCCCTGAGTCTTAGATCCCCAATTTACTGTCATGTCAAAAACCTTGACAAAATTTTCCATCATCTGTTGGATTTCCTCCATATTGCGGTGTGTGACCTCTGCCATAACTGTGAGGTCATCTGCAAACAGAGAGCACACCGGGATTGCGTCCTCCAGAATGCGTGTGACTCAGATTTTAGAAATATTTTTGTTCGTCCGAAGGTTGGCAGCTTGTACCTCCATAATGACCAGGAAAAGGAAGGCGGTAATTGGGTCCCCCTGGCGGACCGACCGCTCTAAATGTAGGGGCAGCGCAAGGCTTTCATTGACTTGGACGCAAGTGGTAGTGTTTTGGTGTAGGATTTGTATCCAGCGTTTGAAGTCTGGCCCAAAGTTAATTTTATCCAGACATTTGTCCAGAAACAACTAGTCCACGTGATCATAGACTTTTTTGAAGTCGATGAAAATTAGGGCTGCATTTTGATGAGAGTGTCTCGTGAGCTGGAGTATATCATGGATCAACATGATATTTTCTTGTATGTTCCTATTCTCCAAAAAAACGGCTTGAGCGGGATGGATGATGTCTTCCATTATCGGGATCATTCTGTTTGCTAAGGTTTTAGACAACATTATGTACACTACTTACTGTGAGGAGCGTTATTGGTCGGTAATTTATTATATCCATCTTATCCCTTTTTTTTTAGAGGAGGGTTAGTATCCCTTGCCCCACCCTTTCTCCCATCTCCCCTGTGAGCCATGCTTCATTGTAGAAGTCCATAACATCCTGGCTCATAAAGTCTCATGTGGTTTCCCAAAACTTTTTAGGGAAGTTGTCAATCCCGATAGTTTTTTCCTCCTTCATTTACAGAAGGGCGGTCCATATCTCGTGTTTAGAGAATGAGACTTATAAAGAATCATGTTGTTCGGGTGTCAATATTTTGTTTACCGGTTCCAGAAAATCCTCTATTAGGCGATCGTGGTATGGCGCATCCGATTTGTCCACATGAGAGGAAAAAACATCTTTGTGAAAATCGTATGTTATCTTGGTGCAATGAGTTGCGGTTACGGTCGGGGCCGATTCCTTGGTTGTTGATTCGTAAAGTGCTTCGATCGTGGTCCTTGGGATTCGTGTTCTGGCCAGACTAAGGAAGTGAGAGTCCATCGCTACTTCAGTGAAGAATCTGGATAGCCTTGCCCTTGTTTGGGCTCCTTGCCATCGATACTGTACCTGCTTTAAAAGCTGATCCTTCAATTGTATGCGAGTTTGTGGTTCAACGGTCCTTTGTTCCTGCCCTTGCGAATTTTGCTTCTGTTTTGCGTCCACTAGGGTTTGCATAATTGTGACTTCTTGCTGATTTCCGGGTAGCTAAATATTTGGAGTATTCGTTGTACTTTTTAGCTATAAAAAAAAGTCCAGTATTAAACCAAGCGATTTGCGACTCTTGTTGAGGACGGTAATCCTTCCAGTAGTCCCAAATCTGTTGTAGGGATTTCTGGAAGGATTTGGATCGAAGCAGGGAGATGTTGAGTTTATCGTAGCTGACCCCCTGGTCTGGCTTTTTACGAAACGTCCAAACTGCCATACACATCCTATGGTCCAAACCATGGTATGGGCTGGTCGGTAGTATTGCCGTCACGGAGAGCCCTCTTCCCAATTCTTCTGAGGCCAAGATTAAATCGATCCGGGATTTAAACAATCTGGCAGGGTCATTGTTTTGGATGCAAGTAAAAACTCTTCTGGTAGGGTAGCTGCGCCTGAAGGTATCGAAAAGCGAGCGGGAGACGCATAAGTCTCTCATCATCCGCTCGTCCTCCTCTACATTGTGTGCGATGGTGTGAGGGACTTTCCATCGGTCCAGCCATCTGTCCGGTGCAAAATTGAAGTCACCTGCTAGGATTAGCAGGATATCTGGAGTAGGGATTGTTTCGATTTTTTCAAAAAGAATCTTCTTTCACGGGTTGTGTTAGGGGCATAAATAGATACAATGCATACTACTTCTAGTTTCAGCATGCCCAACACCTTAACCCATCGTCCCTCCTCTTTATCCTTCTCCTAGCAGAGTACTTCAAAATGTGATTCGGGTTAGATCCAAATTGCTACCTCGGAGCTCCCTGGGCTAGGGGCGAAAGCTTGGTATCCTTGGAAGGGCCAAGCTTGTTTGTGTGCCCTGTGGTGTTCTGGTGTGTCCATTAGGTGGGTCTCCTGAACGCAGACTACGTTCGACCATGTTCTTCCCCCCACCCCCCGCATTAAGTCCCATAGCGCTTTGATTTTTTCCGGGTTACGGGACACTAGACCGTTTACATTAATCGTTCTAATATCTAAGTCTACCTGTTGTAGAATGCGTTTCCATTTTTTGTTTTTACAATATACCACCTCTATCCAGTCCAACGTAGATTGTGTGCCCCTTAACCCTCCCCTATCTGTTTAGTAGCTGCGACCATTCTTGCGTCTCCCAGTCCAACCCCTTGTTGAGGATGTTTTTCCTCAATATCGCGTATATGCATGTGAGTAGTTCATCTGTCGACCAGATGTTACTTGGTTTTAATTTTAGTTGTTGGGTGTCCAGGAGCATGTTATGTGTGTGCCATAGTAACCCTACATCCTTGTTATCTTCGAATCTTACATAGAGATCCTTGTAAGCCATCTTCAGGTCTTCTGATGATATGCTGATGGTGGTCATTGCCCCTGGTTCAAAATGGCTTGTAATGAATTTTGTGACTTCGTGGGTCCTCAATACCCCTTCCCTCTGCATGTGCCAACCGTGTAGTGTCATTCCTCCGTAGGCTTGGGTATATGGGTCCTCAGGCTTAGCGGGTGACAGACCTTGTTCCCATTTTCTGGCATTCCTTATAATCGGTAGCACCAACACCTTGTCTCCCTTCGGCAGGCTTTTGTGGCGTAGCCGCTTCTCAATGAGATGGCGCAGTCTTGCCCGCTTTGAGAGTCCTGTTTTTTTCGCCGCCTCTGCTGCCTCCTTCTCTCCCTGTTCTGTTTGAGAAGCATGCATGACCTTTGTGTGCCTTCTTCCACAGGCGGCCGATCAGGGGGTTGTAGGGGGGGCTTGTCTGTGCGGCCCGAGGAGTTTGCTGTCCCTTTGGACGGGTTTGATGCTTCTGTTGTCGTGGGGGGCTGAAATGTTTTGTGCACAAGCCAATCAGTTTCCGGGGATAGGCCTTGCCCCAAAGCCTGTTTCAGGCTGGGTCTCTCATCCAGTAGAGAAAACAGTTATACATAGGCCTCGTCCCAATATGATTCTGTTTGGTCTGCGTATAGAACCTGGAATTGTCCAATTAACCAATCCGCTAGGGCCCTTAGTCTGGTCTCAACATCCTCTTCCCTTTGCGACCCCAGGCCTTGGGGGTGCTATCTGTCATCTCCTCTTCCGGGGGTCCTGCCGGTGGTTCCCAATCCATGGGTTGGGGTCCAAAAGCCTGAAGGAAGGGGTCCATTTCAAGCGGTGTTTCACTGCTGGCCAAAGGCCCTTGAGAAAGGTCCGCTTTGGGGGGGGGCTCTTCCCGGGCCAGAGGCTCTTGAGAAGGGTCCAATGCTGCTCCCTCCCTTGGGATGTGTTGCCTGGTCACCTGGTGGGTTCCTATACTCACAACCCCTTTGCCCTGGGTCTCTCCTCCTTGTATCTTCACGCCCCTTGCCTTTCCCCCTCCCCCTCCTCCCCCCTTGGCTGTCCGTACTTTATTACCCCCACCGGGGGTTTCTGGTCTTTCTGGTCCTTTTCCTTTTCCTCCTCCTCCTATTTGTTCGTTTTGTCCCAGTTCCCCTGACTGCTGTTCTACTGTCCGTTTGTCCCCTGCTTCCGTGGCTATGGCGTGGAATCGATTGTCCAGTATTCCGGGAGTAATTTGGTTGTTCTGTATTTTACCCGGCTTGCTGGGGTGAGCTTTTTTCTTCGGGGCTAGGGATTGCCACAGTTTTCCCACGTCTGACGGAGCGATAGAGTCTTGAGGCCTGAGCTCTGTCCGGGGCTCGGTCCCCACTGTTGCTGACCTGCTCTGTTGTCTATGGGCAATGCAACCTTTTGTTTTGGGGGAGGAGAGTGTGAGGGATTGATGGTCCTTTTCATATGTACCTCCATCGATTTAGGGGGAATCCATTGGTCTGGTGGCTCTGTATTCCAATTTGCTGCTTCTCCTTTTCTCCCATTCCCACCCTCTTACCCCTCCTCCTTTTCGAGGTTCATCCACATAGACCCATCCTTCGTGTCCTGCATCGACAGTCCTCCACCAAGTATCTTTGAAAGGATCGTGTAGCAGGCGTCCTGTGGATCTAATTCTTTTGGCCGGGTGGTGGGGGCAATCTGAGTCTAAAGGGAGGTGTCCATATGCCTGGCATTTAAAACACCAAGGCCTTATTTTGTGTACTATATGTATTTTGAAATCCCTCCCTCCCACACGAAAGAGGATCACATCATCGATGGTGAAGATGTGACTGTTGGGTATATCCAGGGCTACCATAAGATAATCGTCCCTCGGAGCCGCGTGGGGGGGGAGGGGGTCAATGAAATCGACGATCTCGTATTTTTGAGCGAGTTCCTGCACAAAGCCCCTTGAATTTCTATGGGTACGTGATAGAACTCCACCCAGTAATGATCTGTCATTAGTTGGTCCCGCTTCTCCTCTGACCTTTGTTGTTTCGGGAGAACTCTCGTAGCAAGGTATCCTTACTAGCCTCGTCTCTCCATGTTAGTGCGAGCAGGACGTCATCCATTAAGCGTGTTGCAAACAGGCACCTAGCCTGGCGCCCCAAATCTCTGATCAACCTATACTCACCATACGTGCACAGAATACATGCGAGGGGTGGGCTTGTGCTTTTTCCCATCGGGATGCCCACCTCTTGCTTCAGCAATACCCTAGTGCCGAAGAAATACTTATTGCTCATATCCACCCTGACAAACGTTCGGATATCTTCCAGATCCAAGCCCAGTGATCGGCTCCCGTAGTCATTCCAAAACTAGCCCCCTTCCCCTTGGTATTCACCCTTACCATTGCTCGATCCTTTGACTTGTGCCAGTCAATTAGCCAATCGACAGCGTCGATGATCTCGTTGTGCGGTAACTTCATGAACATTTCCTTAATATCGAACGAGAATGCCGCCGTAGTATAGCCGCCTCCTAAGCGTCCTAACTTACGGTTGCCTCTTTCCTGCTCCGTCACTAGGTTAGAGACAGATCGCAAATTGAAATGCCAATTCCTCGGGATCGTATACAACAAACAATTCAGCCCTTTAGATACCAATTTCCCCATCTTCACCAAAGGATCTGCAAAGGAGGGGCAAATGGGACGAAATCTACCCAAGTCTTTGTGCTTGGGTATCATGTACGCGTCCCCAAAGCTACCTTTCTTATCCACCCGAGCAAACTTTCTCATCTCACACCTGGCTACTTCTTCAACCATCTCATGAATAACGCACGCTTGTGTATCATCGACGATCCTATACCTCTGATTCAACACAAACATACTCAACATCGCATTATAGTACACGCTAGGACACATTACCACCGTTTCCCCCGAGTTTCTGTCCACAGGTGTTACCACCAGGTCCTTCAAATGTATCTTCAAGGCATCTACCTCCTTCAGTGACACTCCTTGAATCGTGCCCTGAGTACCGTCGTCTATCACACAATGCTTCATGCTGTCCCGATCAAAAAGAGGTGGATCGCCTCTGAGATTTTTCCACCCTTGAAAACCTTGGAATAACTCCTCGGACAGACCTTCTATTCTCCTCTCCTTCCTCGCATGAGGGATATTATTTGCATTCGCCAAGATTGGTGATGCTTCCGGTAAGTCACACAGACGAAAGGTCACGTGGCCTTCCTTCCTCGGGAAAGGCATTCCTATACATGTACAGGTTAGCACATTGCGTTTCGAATACGAACGCTGGTTGTGCAAAATCTCTGCAATTGTGCGATTTTTTGTCCCTACGATGGGTATCTTCTTCCGTACTCTGTGAAAAAAACATACCGGTAAGTCGCACTTCATAAGGGCGTCATTAGCTACCTTACGAACTTCGCAGACAAGAATTCGATCGTCGTACTTAATCCTAAAGGTAAGGTCCGCTGCAAGGCTCAGTCCAAAGCATTCACGAACTTGACGAGAAATCAGTCGACGAAGGTACTTCCTAGTCGATTTGCGAGAAAAATCCTTGATCACATTATAGATTTGCAGGTAAGATTTCAAACTCCATCCCCTCAACATATTCAATTTCCTCGAATTTTTCAAGATATGAATCAACGATCCCTTCAAAAGGCCACAACGTGGCTGCCATTTACAAATGTACATGATAGAAAAATCCCCACCCTTCTCCAATTGATTCCTGCAATTCTTCAGACGTAACTGATCCGACCCAACACTAAGTTTCGACTCTCCGAAAGTCTTTATCAACTCCCGCCATCTAGGAAACCACACGTTCCCTCCTCCCGTATTAACATGGACAGGTAGCTTACCTTCTTTCTTCCCTGTATCAAACAGGCGGTAAAAGTCAACCCCCCACTCCGAACCACCATTTGTTCGAAACTTAATCGGTGCTACCCTCCGATGTTCTCCTTCCTCCCTAACGACACCCTTCCTCCTTGCTCTTTCCTTCCTTCCTAGTTTATTCGGTCGATGCTTGTTACCCCTAGTCCTCTTCGTTCTCGAAGTATTCTGGAACGGGCTCCATCGCTTGATATATGTTAGCTCTAGCTTCGTAAGATCCGTACCCACTAGTACGTCAACTGGTAGCAGGCAGTAGTTACCGTTGTCAGGCGGCCACAAGTAGTGCGCCGCCTGAAAACGGCAGTTTAGGGGTTTAGGCTCAGGGTTAAGTCAGCGTTTTCACAGTGCTTTGGGATGACCAGGCAGCAAGAATTATGAGAACTCAGGGTACCCCTGATTCTGAGCGCACTGGATTTTAAGAGTGACCCTCAAAGACAGCAAGATGGATGGGTGCACTGAGCACAACTAGAGAC
>BFEA01000530.1:236865-271432 GCA_003427395.1 Chara braunii | reverse complement strand
GCTGGTCGCTGAGGACCTCGGAAGCGGGCGCGGCGAGTGACAGGCGCCGTAGCCCTTGGCTTCAGCGAACAGTAGGCGCCCCCTCCCCGGGTTTCCTCACACCGTGACCGAACCTACTTAGCCACCTGTAAAAATGCGACTGCCTGCGCTTGCGACAAACGTAAAGATGCTCCTTCCATATGACTGTCGTGCTACGGGTAGTCTTACCTACATAAACGTGTTTACAATATGGCGAGATGGCCACGTACACATAGTCTGCCAAATTCACAAATTCAAGTCCATGCTTCTCATACAAATCGATCCAGTTACTTACGAACTTACCAAGCCAACGTATCGTGTTATCGACGGCTAACAACAGTACTACCGTTTTAAATAGAGCTTCGATCCTAGTGTCAATCACGGTCGTCTCACAACGCCATTTCAATCGGACACGACAAATCGCCCATAGCTGAGGCACTCATAAGTTACATCAAAGCGTGACGTCAACTTCCTTGTCCTCGGGGGGCTTTGTTGCCTCCGAATCCTCAATATGGATGGTTTCAATTGATTTAAATGGTGCCTTTTCATCGCCAAAGTGCAGGTAGGTGCGATGGTCGGCAATATCAAAGATCGCGTCAATCTTACCATTGTAGGGCACCCCTTCGTCTCGGAAGATCCGTTGCAACTCATTGGCGTCCAATTGTTTCAATCCCATCATTACCAAGTTACGATACTTGTACCTCGCCAAGGAGCCTTTTGCGTCAGGAGTTGCCAGCCCTGGCGTCAGCGGGAGTACTTGCCTCCTTGCTGCAGACAGTGACGCCCGAATTGGCGTTTTCCATTCAACTGATCCTGGCGACTTAACCACCTTTGCTCATGCACGAGTCATCCTCCCGATGAAGGTAGTCTACTTACGTCGATGTCCCGGCGTACGCTTGGCAGGTGACTCCATTGGTGGGTTGTCCCCCACCGCCTTTTCTGGCCCCCTCTTCCGCTTCTCGGATATGACCAATCCTGCCGTTCTCTCGCTCAATTCCTGCGTTACACTAGCTTTGCTCTCGCTACTGCTATCTTCAGCGTCTGAAAACTGCTCGACTTCCTTCCCCTTGCCACTCGGCAACTTTTGTAGTTCGGCAACCGCCCTTTTCATGCGTTGCACAAATTTGTCTTCCATCTCACCGACCTACATCATGAATTGCATGGCTAAGTCCTTCTTCAGTTCCGCACGGCTCTCCGCTTCACGCCTTAGCCGTTCCTTCTTCTTCTTGGCCTTTGCTTCTCGGATAGCCCGTTCCTCCTCCTCTTGAACTCTCAATTCTTCCTCTCGCCGTTTTTCCTCCTCCTTTTCATGCTTGCGACGCAGACGGTTCTCCTTCCGAATGCGTTCTTCTTCGAAATGTTGTTGCATAACAACAACACTCCTTACCAATTCACTGATTTGGTGCTTCACTCCGGGGTCCAGCTGCACCGTCGGCTCGTGTCTCCAATCTCCTCGTCTAGGAGACCTTGTTCGTCTGGAGTCTGTGGACGTAGAGGGCCGAGCGGCTCCAGTGTACTTCTTGGCTCTCGTACACTGGTTCGCGTAATGGCCAATCTCATTACAGTTAAAGCAGACATGTCCTCGCCTTCTGTCACCACGATCTCGGTCGTCGCCCCTTGCTCCACGATCACGTTCCTCTCGTGCACGGTCATCGCCACCTCTTGGCTCGGCCCCTTCTTCATACCGATCAGGATTTGACACTGTGACTCACTCACGATGTCCACATGAGGTACCGGTGCAGGGGTAACTCCAACTCAGTGAGTTCGCATCAAAGCGAACCTCTCACTCGCAATACACAACTTCCACCTAAGCCGCCCGCGCGTGCTGAAAAAACAACAGGTAATCAAATAACAAAGTAACCGCAAGCAGGGTAATCAACGTTCACTCGCCACCGACACGATATCTCCAGTAGAGTTCACGTTTGCGCAACACATGAGTATGTGAAATGGATACTATAGAGCAGTACACACAATGACACTCAATGCGCCCGAACCACACTGAGACAAGTCGTAGTAGAAAATCCTTCTCCTTCACCTCAAACCACAACACCCAAGAAACCCCCGTTCGTTCCGCCAACCCAAAAGGACAACTAACTACGACCAGTATCCTCTTATAGCTCACGCTATTCAAAAAATAAACTAGGCTCCTCGACTAAAATAGTCGGGTAGCCTAGTGTCCCACTCTATTGAACCCAAGAAGTATGTCGGCTGCTTTTCCGGAAAAGCTACCGTACCCTACGGCCCGCAACATACTACAAACACCGGGTCCAACTTCCTAGCCAGCAGAGTAAAGCGGGACCAATGTCCCCGAAACTGAAGTACCTGCAAACCCGGTCCTACAGACTTGTCGTCAGGCCGCTGCCTACAAAGAAAATACTCCACATATTCAGACGGACAAAACCCGCCTCGGACCCTGTTCGAACCCCGTTCAAATCCTGACTATAGCCTTATCACAGAACAAAATGGTACAATTAAGAATTATAATTGAATGTAACTTGGGTCGATTGAGCATTGTTTCGAAGATGAAGGACTCAATCCTACGCTCAGTTTGAACATTAACCTTAAAGGTGTTATATAATTTAACTTTTAAACAGTTCAGGGTTGACTAGGCATTGTTTCTAAGATGAATGGTCCAGTCACAGACCCAATAAAGAGAGAAATAATTGTGCACCCTATTCATGTATAACTAAGGCAAAGGGTTGGACATTGTTTCTAAGATGAATGGTGTGGCTCAATGCCCTATGTAAGATGGGATAAAGGGTTAGTCACTTGAGGGTTCAACCAACTACTTGTATGTGAAAATAACTTGGATTTTTTTGTGAGAGTACATACTTATGGTGGTATGGGCTTACATGTAGTTGAGTACGAATTCTGTTTGTTTTGAGTTTTAACCTTGATAAGTATTTGCTTTGGATCCTCGCCACGTGCTGGAGCTATAAAAGTTAGTTTAATTTTTGCATTTTATGAGTTAAGTTTATTTCTCATGCTCAACTTTGTATAAATTTTGGAAAGACACTTTTGCTAAAGAAAATGATGATAATGTTTTTTACAAATCCAATGATTTAATCGAATATTTGCCTTTATAAACTCAATATTTATCTCAATTTCATATCTGACTTAGTGAAAAACTAGGAAGCCTACTTTTCAAGAGAAAGTGCTGCTAATTTTTTTGCTAAATCAGAGAGTTAGGGGTAAATCTCACGTCTTTCTGTTTTCGTAAAAACGTAACGGTGTCGCGAAAGGTAGAGACGCAGCGAATGAAACGTGAAAGAAAAACACAATCCCAGATGTCTTACTTCCGCGGTACTTTTCCTAACGGAGCGGCATTATCTTGTAGAGCCTCGAGGATCCAACGGGTTGCATATCAGGAAAATAAAAATAAAAAAACAATGGCTCCTTCTTTCACGATGCAGAATACGGGGTTGACTTCTTTTGATTTTTTAAAGAACTACTAGTCCTAAAATCACGCTCGCACTTCCACGTACTATTTCCACTTCTTCAAAAAAATAGGGTCATCTCCGACTCTCGCGAAAAAATGTGGGATCCTAAGATTTACCAAAAAGTGTCTTGCCTATAAAAAGTGGGACCAAGCGCTTAGACAAAATTTGACTTTGTGAAGTCATAATTAATATTTTTAGAATTTATATTTACCTTTATACAAATTTTGGAAAGACATTTTTTCTATGAAAAATATTGCCAAAAGTTTTACAAATGTAAAGGGTTAGTTAAATTTTGTTTTGGCAGAATTCAAAGTTTTATCTTTAAATTCATATCAGCCTTGGTATAAATCTAGGAAGCTTACTTTTTTAAAGGAGATGCTGCCTGTGTTTTTATTAAATTAAAAATTTAGAAAAAAATTTACTCTATAGGGTTAAAGATCGTTTTCGGATTTCATATTTAGTTGAGTATAAATTTTATAAAAGACACCTTCCCTAAAGAGTGCTGTCAAAATTTTTTTAGTTTCAAAGAGTTATATTATATTTTGCTAAGGAAAAATTTGGCAATCCACTCTGTATAGGGGAGGCGTTGCCGAAAGTTTCTTTATTCTTCTAACACTCATTAAGAGATTATTTTATATTTAGTTTTACAAGAATTTGAGTACGATGTGATATGAGGGTTTATTCTCCATAGGGTCTATACACTTAAAGTTTAGTATTGAAATCTGATCTATGCTATGTTACAGGTCTTCTTTGGTCACCTTGATTCAAGATCTGACTAGTTTCAGCCCGATTTAACAAGGATTGTTTTTTGTTATCTTTTGATAACAGGTCAGTTTTCGGTTCAACTTCAAACTCGTTATCGCAACTCAACCTAAGGCCTTAGATCCTTTGGGTTGAATTGTTTCTTTGAGTTTTTACCCATACATTTACTAAATGATTATTTAAAAAGAACTAAGTATTTTCTTTTGGAAGTTTGGATAAGAGTTGGAGTTTTCGTGGATAAAGCAAGGGGTATGAGTGTAGGGAGTGGTTGAAGTTGGCTCTGTGTAGTGCATGGTTTATTAATCATTGAATTTTTTGTGTGATTGCAGATGTGTTTTTGGTGAGTTAAAGTCGGGATTGACTTTGTCTGCGATCATGTGTATATTTTGAAGGGAGTCATATTGTGATTGGGAGAGTGATCGCCTTGTGTCCTATAACCTCGTTGGATTTATATTTTTTGTATCAGCGCAGTTTACTTTTACTGCGTGTAAAGATCGAGCAGATTCGTATTGAGAAAAAATCAAGATTTATTTTTACCTTTGCCGTTTTTCTAATTTTTTTTTATAATTAGACAAAAGTCCTTGGCGGCTGTCAAAGTCAAACCCTTTGACCTGTTTCCAGGCCTCCGAAGATGGAGCTTTGCTCTCAGGGACAAAGAAGTTTCACCGCCACCAAGGGTCGAAACCCGTCTACCGCTCACTTGCGTAGGGTGTAGAAGAGGGCAGGTCTCGCAATTGCACTCGCGATTGTCTAACATCGATAGATTAACCTCTCAAGACGTGTGTCAGTCGCCCCGTGAGTGTCGAAAGCAACCCTCAGAGGCATTAAGGGTCACATGATTATGGGTACCACATAGGACACCATCCTTGGTTTGCCTAAGTATTCATGCATGACTAGTCAATATGACAAGGTCTACGACGTTGCGACATTTATTCGGAGGCTCGCACGCGACATAAGTCGATTTCTGTTGTCGGAAGGTTATGGGTTAGATATGAAAAAGAGACTACGAGCGATTTACGTTCTACAGTTTGATTTTATTTTTGTGTAGTGTACCTCGTGGTTAGATGGATCATCCGAGTCGACTGATGCAGAGTCGTGCCTCAGAGATCAGCCCCTAAAGCGTCGGTTTCCGTACGAGTCTGATTAAGGCATTCGACGACGCGTACCCCCTCTGCTACAGCGTACGAGAAACGCCATCGGCTTGGCCACCTCCGCGATTGCACTCGAGCTGCTTTCGCACATGGTTTGGTAGCTCGACAAGGATACGTCTGTCCAAGGGTGGTGACAACCCCTTGGGTAGAGGTAAGTTGTGCCTCGAGTGACCCCGATCCTGTCGTAGGGGGTCGCGAGAGGTGCAACTGACACACTCTACGGGAGCGGGGAAAACTTCATTGCGATAAAAGTCCTACAGGAGGGTCCTCTTGTGGGACCGATGCGGTCGACAGGTGGCGTTCTCGGTGCAAAAGAACAGACAAGGGTATCTGCTCGAAACCTTCCATGTCAGACACTGTCCAATGAACGATAGGATTTCAACTTGATGAGATAAGGCTAACTGTCGGAAGGTTGTCCTAACTTATCTTGTGACATTGCGCTTTGAGTCTAGTATCTTACATCCGAAAAGTATTAGGTAAAGATCAAATTTACGGTCAGATGCTCTCATGGTTGGTAGTGCGCGGAAGGGCAAGTTTTATAAAGAACGGGAGGTTGGCAACCGCGTGGTTTAAAGCCTTGTCGGCAGAGGAAGGTCGGTCATGAAGTTTTACACGGTCGAAGGTTAAATGAATAGGCTATATTTTTTTTTTTTGGGGGGGGGACGGATTGTCCAGGGCCCGAGGCTGGACTCGTGGCTAAAGGGTTGGCTTATCGGGCCTATCGGACTAAGCCCCTGCCGGTTAGATAGCTAGATAGCGGGGCGACGACCTTTGGATGGGTAAGGCAGTCTACGCCTGCCTAAGCCTGTAGCGGGTTGGCCTACTGGGCCGCAACTCTTCAAGTAAAAGAATTGCGGGCATTGCTCCACTGAATAGGATCTAGCCCAGTAGGTTACCGCATTGAATTGTTATCCGGTAGGGACTGAGATCGAGCCCAGAGTGCCTCGCAAGATCGCGCGGCTGAAATCAGCCGCGCGAACAAGATGTGGTCATGCATAAGGATAACACGTATATGTCGGGAAAAGAAAAAGAAAAAAAAACGGTTTTTTTTTTTTCGAATCTGAACAGATTCGAACTTCGGTCTATATCTTGAGGGGGCGTGGCTAAAAAGCCACGCGTATTTGTGAAGCCGTTGGCTAGCCAACAAGAAAAAAAAATCCTAAAAGCCAAAGGATTAAGGCGCCAGATGGCGCTACAAGAAGTGACTGAGGCACTTAGCCCCCCGCATAACTCTGTTGGTTCACATTTTGAACGGGCGACCGTTTTCCTTTTTGAAATTTCTTTTTCTAAATGTTGTTCTATAAATTCTTTCGGTTGCTTTTTAGATTTTCCCCGCCCGTTGTCGAGCGCATCGGTCCCGCATGGGGACCCTCCCAGCCGCGTCACGCAGGATTATGCAGGATTTATCGCGGAGAGCGTTTGCCGCTCCGACCGAGTGCGCCAGCCGTACCTCTCGCGAGCCCCTACGACAGAACAGAGTCACGCGAGGCACCGCTTACCTCCACCTGCGGGAGCTGTCACCAACCCTTAGGTGGGCGTATCCCCGCCGAGCTACTGAACCACTTGTGAAAGTTTTTCGTATGCAATTGCAGAGGTGGTCCAGCCGAGGGCGTTTCTCGTTCGCTGTAGCATAGGGGGTTACGCGCGGTCGAACGCCCAAGAAATCGAACCCGCACGCAAATCGACGTTCTGGGGGGCTGAGGTCCCAAACGCGACTCGGCGCCGGTCGACTAGGACGCATCACGCACACTACGCGTACACCACAACACTCACATCTACCCACACATAACACATGAAAATACACAAAACAGACCTCATGAACGACGCCACCACACCACAATACTCCTAGTCCCTTCAGTATCAGACCCATAACTTCATGCCGCGAGAATCGGGTAGGCACCGCGGGCCAAACTTTTGTATAAGAGTCGTGCGTGCGCATGACCTCCTCATATCGACCAGCCATGTGGACATTCGCAAGCATTTGCGCTGCTGGGGTACTATGAGGTACTCGTAGCCTTGCGGCCCTTGATAATCTCGAGGGTCGCGTTCGACGCTCAAGTGTCGGCTGACAGACGCTTTGAGGGTTAATCTCTCGACGCCTAGACAACCGCCATGTGCGGTTGAAGACCACACCCTCTTCTGCACCCTGTGCAGAGGGATTGAGTAGACAGCTTCAGAGGTGTCGTGGTAGCCAAAATCAAGGGGTTTGACTTTGATGGCTACCATGGACTACAACGTCCGACCGAAAAAACTTAAAAGAGGAAACAACTGCAAATAGTCTGATAGCCGTCCCAATTGGAAGGGGTAGACCAACGCGAAGGGTGTGCATGGGTAAGGCCCAAAATCAGGCCCATAGGTCGCCCGACGTTCGAGATGTTGGAGACTCGTACGCGGGGCCCCATACGCCGATTAGGGATGATTCCCTGCCTACGCGTCGCTTCGCGCGTCCGCAGCTCGGGTCTACTGGCCATAACGTGCTTTTGCTTTCTCCGCTTGACCCATAACTTTCAGGTGCGGAAATCGGTAAGTGTCGCGCGCGCGGGTTAACATAAGGCCGCGCGAACACAGGACTTACGCATACCGACCAACAATGCGGCTTTGCGTAAGCAATCGTGATGTCGGCGCACCATGTAGTGCCCGTACCCGAGTGACCTCGTTTAAGCCATGGGGTCGCTCTCGACGCTCAGGCGTTGGCTGAAGCGCACGCTAAAGGGGGCAAACCTTTAGCGAGCGCAAAAACCGGTTTGAGGGTCTGCCGTCTTTAGCACCCTGAGGTGTCCCAATGAGTGCGAGGTAAGATGGTCCCTAGGGCAAGAAGGGATTCGGAGCGGTGGTGAGTTGTCTGGCGCATCACCAGCGACACGCTAACCCTTCCGCCCGGAACTTTATCGTTCCACCAAAACAAATTAAACAAGGAAAGAGAAAAGGGGCGCTTGACGCTAGCAGAAGAAGACATGAATGCTCTGCCGGACCGAGTTGCTGGGGGTCAGTCCCTCCTTCTCGCGGCGCTTCTGTTTCCCTAGGGATGTAAGTAGGTCAGAGTTGTGCGAAGGGTAATCCCTTCAGCCCCGAACCTAGGATTTGGGACTAACGTTCGACCATATAAAATCAAAAAGTAAAAGAGAGTCATAAGCGTGCAGTCGCATATCCTTGTGAGGGTTATCCGAGCGTACGCCTACTTTGACTATCAAAGAATCAGGATAGGGAAAGACCAATCACAATCAAACAAAGAGTTTGTGTGGTAGTTCACTCTCACAACAGTTGTGTGATTTGCCCATCTCAATCCAATTCACAACCAATCACCAAACTTTATCGAGGTTTCTCCACACATACCTGCGATCACACACAAAATTCAAACGACATCACACACACTAAGGGGGTCAACTTTTCAGCCTTCTGCAACTCACACCCTGCCTTACGCACACAAGCCCAACCTTTTCCCCACCTTTCCACGACAAAGATATTCAGTCTTTAAAGAAATGGCCACTTATAAAGAATCTGGGCGGAAAAAAACAAACAAACAATAAAACCAGCAAGGATCAAGGTCTTAAGTTGAGAAACAAAAGTAGTAGGAAAGTTGAGTCGTAAACCGACGAATCGGTAACCGACATAACAGAAGAATAATCCTTAACAGGATTATGCTGGCCAGATCAATCCTTCAACCGAGTCACAAAGACCTGCATCACAGTTCAGGCCAAAGAGAACCACTACTACATTTACCTCACATGGAGAATACTTTCTAGCTCGTATCCTAGCTCCTCTACTAGTCTCAAACTCAGCTCCCCTTTTCTAATCCAGGTCCTGAGAAATTTGGCAGCATCTCCCCTATTCAGGATGGATTTACCAAATTTCTCCTAGCATAAATTATTCTAACTCCTCAAATTCTACAGAATTTCGGCAGCGCTTCCCGTAGGAAAAGTGTCTTTCCAGAATTTTTATAAGTCCAAAAAAAATGACTAACTCTTTCAGATTTGTAGAAATTTTGGCAGCGCTTCCCGTAGGAGCAGGAGCCTGCCAAGATTTATACAAAGCTGAAAATAAAATAGACAAAGCAACTATACTTGGGACCAACTTCTGACACTTACTTGGAAGGTAAAATCAGCGATAGTCTGCACGACCTCTAGATGAGAGCGTGAGCTAACACTGATCCTAACTCCTAGCAGAGTCTAATCCTATCTTATCCCAAGCTTCCTTCCCATCATCCATCTTATCTGCCTATGACTCCTGCACTCAGCGAGCATCTAGAGCAACTAGATCTTATCCCAAGCTTCCCTCCCATCATCCATTTTATTTGCCTATGGCTCCAGCACTCAGCGAGCATCTAAAGCAACTAGCCTATCAAAAAGATCCCCCAAGTGTGAGCCCACAAGCAGGCATAACCAAACATCTCTCTCAATCCCACATTAATTTGAGCCAAGTAGTTCGTTAGATCACTCAGTTCTTCCCCTTTTAAGTCCCCCTTTTCTATGGCATACGGTCAGACAAGGCCCTAACCCTAGGGTATGTCTGACCTGCCTAGGTACACAAGTAAAATACGCACATTTGGACTGTCCTAACCCTAGGGTATGCCCAACATAACATGAGCTGTACACATAAGGCATATGACCAGACCGCCCTAACCCTAGGGTACGTCTGACTTCTGCCTAACAACGACAAAATAAACATAGAACAGGGTTGCCCTAACCCTAGGGTGTGCCCAATCAGCTTTAAACAAAGTTACATACGACATCATTCTAGACCATCCCTACCCAGGGGTAGGTCTAGCTTGCCTGAACATAAATACAAACGACAAAAAGTTGGACCGCCCTAACCCTAGGGTACGTCCAACCCACAACACATTTACGACAAAAGCATATCACTAGGCCGCCCTAACCCTAGGGTACGCCTAGTTAGCCATACAGTTTAAGTTACATAAGGCAATGTGATCAGGCTGCCCTAACCCTAGGGTGTGCCTGATATGCCTGAACAGTTATAAACACCGAAACGCTGGACCGCCCTAACCCTAGGGTACGTCCAACTTACAATAAACGACAAAAGCTTATTGCTAGGCCGCTCTAACCCTAGGGTACGCCTAGTTAGCCATACAACATTTTATATGATACAGATACTTTCACAGACTTTATGTCTTTCCTTCTCTTATTAAGCAGTCGATCGGACCTTTCCAATAATGGAACTTCCGATCCTGCCTCATATCTAGAAGGGAAAATAAAACAGATTTATACTAACTCTCTGCTCCTTAGTGTTATCATGAGCATATAACTGAACCGCCCTAACCCTAGGGTACGTTCAGTCTGCCCAGTTACCTTTGTTTTACTCTTCATCTCTTTCACTCTTCCTTTGTTTTACCTGACTTACTGAATGACTTTCCCCACCCGGGGTGCCCGTCTGTCAGAAGTATAAGTTCAAATTGTATATATATCAAGTTTTATACTCTGGTTGACCATTTAGTTCATGGCTCATGGCCAAGCCGCCCTAACCCTAGTGTTCGCTTAGTCTTATGTCGTTACTCCCTCAGAAGAAAACACGCACCATAACTCATTAAAAGAAACATCAGGACTTTGAGCCTTCCCCACCCGGGGTGCCCGTCCTCCTGTTCAGAAACCCTCAAATAAAACAACGGCTGATCCGTCCCACCCAGGTAGACCAGTCATAAAAAAAGTCACACAGCCCAACAAACATTAATAAAACATAGCACTGAATTCACATCCACCCGGAGAGACTCAGTCTAGGTTTGACCCTGTCAGACGCAAGCAAAACACCTTTCTCCCACCTTCCCCCAATTCCTTTGTCTGAATTCACTCAAATTATCTGAACCCTCATATGTACTCGTTTATTTAACCTTTCGCAAGGCATGTCCTGACACACATAAGAAAACAGAAAAATAAATAGCCTTCCATAATTATTTTCAGATACCCAAAGGAATAAAAGTAATTATGGGAAGGGATCACAGGCGTCAGACGAAGATTATACCTGTAGTTCCCTGCCTCCAGAACCCCGCCTGGGTTCCGGCAGAGCTCCCGCAATCGGTGGGTGGACCTCCCACAAGGTCTTGCTGCGGACCTACGGGTTGCAATCCCGCCTGCCGCCTTCCTCTCAGCACCAAATAGACTAGACTTAGACTGAGAAAGGTAGAAAGAGAAAGTTCAGACTCTCAGATACAAGGGGGGGTGCGCTCAGACTCGCGGGAGAGGGCCTTGTAGTCTTCGACTCCTGAGGGTCCCTCAATGGAGGCCAATAACGCAGCGAAAGTATCCGACTCGCGGGCACAAATGCAGAATGACAGCCTCTTGACAGTCCTCCAAACAGCAACAGTCACCCCCTTGTAAAGCTTCCAGTCACTCCCTGACAACCCTCTAAGTCACAGCAATAATCCCCTTTGCAAGACCTGATTTCCTCTCCAAGCCACACTGTCGCTCCCCCTGGCCGAATTGCTGCTGTGTGGCCTAGGAGACCGCGTTCAAGTTGAGTACGTGTCTGTGCTTTATTCGAAATGCAGTAATGCTCAGTAAAACATAGTGAATACGCAGCAGCTTCAAGTGATATCAATACAATGGCGGAGAGCCTACAGCAGGCCACTGCGACGCAGTGCAGCGTGGTGACCTGCAAGCGGAGTGAGGGAAAAATGCCCAGCAACAGTGTAACCCAGAGCCAACTGTGTACAGCGTTGTACACGGCAGGTGCATAGCAAGGTGTGCTACGAGGCTTTAGTAATGCGAAGGCACCATAGATAGCTGGGGGCACTGTGAGGCAGCGCCACGCAGTAACAGGTGCGGCGAAATACTGTTAACGTCCTGTGACAGCATCAGGCAGCAGAGAGCACCCTGCTCCCTCCTTATCCTATTGTAACAACAACGGCGCTAGTTGGCCAGTCAACAAAATGATGGCCTGCTACCAGCGGGCCAGTGACTTCGATAACAGCCTCCCAAGGTACAGTGTTGCCAACTTTGGCCAAAACGAAGAAAAAGACATAGGCTGGGCCTTTCTATGGTAGTCAACGACTGAGAGTACACAGCAGTAGCCTGTGGGGTGGTGCACCTGCCACTCAGGCCCTTCCCATCTCAGGGGTTAGGCACCCACCAACCCGCAGGCACGTTGATCTCTCCGAACCATGCAGCAGCGTAGCAACTACCAGGTTTCACGCCGGTGTTATCTATACGGATCCCCGTGTTCACGGCGAGCATCAGCTGCAGCAAACGAAGTGCATGGAGATGCCGGCCTTGTAAACCACCACCAGGACTAGGGACGTTGTCCACAGAGTCAGAATGGTTCTTCCGCTAAAACATGAGAAGATACAATTAGCCTTGCTTGCTCATTGCTCGACTTTCAGTTCGTCTCGTACCGCCAACCCTCCTAGGTATGTGCGCTCTCTTTCTCACACTTTCTCCTCGCCTCCCTCTCGGAGCTGTCTTTCCTATGCATCTAGCCACATTCCTACCCGGATACTAAAAAAATAAAAAATAAAAAAAATGCACATGCCTGTCGATCCTCCCTTGCTTCTTTTCCACTCGTTCATTCTCCTCCTCGCCGATTCTCTTCCTCCACTCTACTAGGCTTTCCTCTTACCTGCGACTTCCCAATCGTACCTTAACCGCCCGTGCGAGACCACGTTTCCCTACTTTCCTGCACCTGGTCATAATAGTGGTTGGGTCCAAACCGGCCAAGGAGAGTGACGGAGCGGCACCTAGGAAGGATGGCGGACGTGGGGTGACTGGTATATGGGGCACGAGGCGGACGATCCTTGTCACGACTGAACCGCGGGGTCTACTCCACTACTCACCAAATATACAAATTGAGAATGGACCTCACGCTCGAACACGGGGGAATTCATCATCACCCACCCCGCAGCTTCTGTTCCTTTCTACCAGGTGAGTGCTCCAACCCGCGGCTACCCTCACGCTACTTTCATCGATAGGATGAGCAAAAAATCGAATGAATCTTCCGCTAGATCATGGATGAATGAACCTCTGTTCTCGTAACAAACCACGCGTGCTCGGCCACGCAAATCAGGTAGGTCCGCTCTCTCTCTCTCTCTCTCTTTCCAAAGGCTGTACTATACGTATCCAGTAGTTAATATGGCCTGATTCGATCGCAGCCAAACAGAACGAAGCCCGTCGGAACGGAGGCCACTGCGACCAAGTGCACCTTCACGGAGTCCATCGAGTCAAGGCGCAATACTGAAGATCGGATGACGACCACCGAGACGCAGAGGAGGGCGAGGATCGACGCTGCGAACTGCACGTGGGTGCAAACGAGCACGGTGATGCTCTTGGAGACGAGCAGGTAGGAGAAACAACAAGGAAAAAACTATATAAAATGGAATGGATCTTCCCCTAGAACATGGAAAGATACATTGCCATATTCAATGTCTCGTGTGCATATGGTGCTGTCTCTTATACACATCTAGATGTGTATAAGAGACAGATCCAAAGATACATTGCCATATTCAAAACTTCCTCTTACTAGGCGCAGCTCTCACTGCTTGCAGCGCTAAACCTATCAGTTTAAAGCAAAATCCAACATCGCCAATCCGTTCGCGGCGCCCAAAAACCCTGGACTAACATCTCGCTTCGCTCGATTCCGTCCAGAATCGAGTAAAAACCCCGTTTTCTACTTCCGCCATTTCTGCCTCCGCCATACCTTTTTCCACGACATCACGGCGCACCGTTTTTCTTCCCCAACTTTCTCCTCACATCTCCAACTCTAAAACTAACTCCGCTATTAAACTCGCCCTGCTAAAAAACCTCCAACCCGCTACTTTCCCCGCTCGAATCCGTCAAGGATCGAGTGGACCGCACACTTCTTCCCTCCTCACTCCCACTCGTCTTCCAATGAACCTGGCTCGTCCCTCGGCGAGATACCTTGCGCTGGTGTACAGCCAAGCACCGCGCGAAGACTAACTGTGTAAGCTCGATATCGGCTCACGATGACAAGGGCCACCATGCCAAGGCAGACATTCCTCCCTCCTTCCTTATCTTCTCCTCTTTACTTTTTCTTCCTCGTCATCTCCCTGTCTTCTTCCTGCTCTTTCTTCTCGATTCTAACCGCCTTCAGCTCCCAAATAACGCAGAGCGGCGAAGGCTGTGAAAAACGACTGTGATGGCGGACGCAATCACCACCAGTGCGGCCTTACAAGTCTCGTGCGACTCTTCCCTTCTTCTCATCATCCTCGGTTCATCTCCTTCTTCTCACCGCTCCAATGTCCCGCGCCAACAGGTGAGTCTTCACTTCGCGGCTCCCCTCACGTGGCTTCCACCGTTTGGATGAGCACGGTCGAATGAACCTCCCGCTAGACTTTGACCAGATGCACCTGCAGCTTACGAGTGAATCCTCCGTTAGAACCGGCAAGATGCACTGCAGCAATCCGTCGCTGTAGCCTGGTCGTCGTGGACTCTTCCCGCATCTGCGAGGTGAGTGCTACTCCGCTCCTTTTTCTCCCCTCTACTTTGTCTTCGTCATCTCCTTGACTCGTTCCCCTATTGATAGCGCCAACGACTTTACATGTAGCGTAAGGCCCTTGACGAAAACAGTCAGACAGCGTGACGGCAAACGTTGTAGACAGAAAAAAGGGAGGGCCGAGCCCTCCTTGATTTATACCCGTCGTCCCAGCACGGGGCCATGCGAATCTTTACTGTATCGTTCCAATTTTAACAGATGTCCCAAAGGACCAAGTCGGGCGCCGGCCTAGAGCTATCACTACCGAGCTGATTGGGCCCGGCAGTTCAAGAATACTTGGATTCAGTCATCAAATCAGGGTCCACCATCCTGATTCGAACGGGCCCGGCAGTTCAAGAATACTTGGATTCAGTCATCAAATCAGGGTCCACCATCCTGATTCGAACTCAGGTCTGTATTTCAACCGTTCAGAGGTGTACCAACTGAGTTAGGCTCTTCGGTGCACGGACCGGTACGGCCCCGTCCCAAAAATGCAAAAAAAAAAAAAACTAATTAATAAATATTTCGGAAAAATTAGGAAAAACGGAGAAGGGGGAGGGGAACCGCTGGGACTCGGCTCTCGGTCCTTCCCCTTGGGCCCGCAGTCGAAACTCCTTGCAAAACCAAGGAGGATAGTCCCACGGTTCCCTCGACCCCTCAGTCCTCTTCACTGATGCGCTCCTCACTCCGTCACTACAACATGTTGGCCTCGATCCCAGAAATTGTGTGATGAAAGTCCATTGCTGTAACCAATAGGGCTAAGCCCAAGCCTAATTACAGCAGGCGCAGTTCTGCATATGAGTAACTGCAGACTGTTACAGCCTACCCGGGCCTGCAAGGGTGCGCCAATGCCCTCTCTTGGTCTGCCCCTTGAGCCCAAGGCCCCGTACGGCTATGTTCTCTGCTTGGAGGACGGCTATTGCTGAGTTCACCATACGCACTGCCCCGTCATGCCGCGGTCACGGGCCGAGGCTCTCGTAGCCCGCCGCACTCATCGAAAAGAGCGTGCTTTTATCGTCTTTGGTCAGAAAGACTCCGACTTTTGCTCGCGCCGTATCCACGCGTCGTACCTAGCTAAAATTTGTTACGGCTCCTACCGCCGATACCTTTATAGTCAAACGTAGTACTTGCATGCTTCACATGGTGCGGCCTCAAAACGCCGCCCTTCCGCAAGTTAGTCGAAATTTTTCCTCTAGCCATAGCCTCAACGGTCTAACTTTGCGCCGGTGGAGACCCCGTCAGTGCGCCCGAAGTTGCGGCCCGCGCTACGCTATCCAAACCTCTAGCTTATTCCTAACTTGGACCACCGAGCGGTTCGTTTGTTCACACTAGTCAAACATTTAACTAATGCGTGCCCACAAAGTGCACGCCCATACACACACCGTCTGACTCATCCAAGCGTGCGCCCGCCACTTCCTGACTTCCAAGAGTCAGTCGCGATCGAGCGAAAGCATGCCATACCATCAATTGTGCCCCTCCTGCGAGGTGCAAAAATACGCACAATTACCCTTGTAAGGGTAATCGTGCCGACATCGTTCCTTTCGTTCTCTCGAACTGCTTGGGCCCCGGTTCGTTTAAACGAACGGGCTACGGTAGTACAACAAAAAGGGGAAAAACAAAACACAGAAAAAAAAGAATTTGACAGGTGAAGAGGCGTGAATTTGAGACCCAGACCAAGCTAGGTTTGGGTGCGTTGTAGTGGGGGAGGAAGGCCTCGTTGAGCTCGACTCTAGTTCGACTCTGTGAAATGACTTGACGTGGGGGGGGGGGGGGGGGGSGCTGCTCGTTTCGGAAAAACGAGTTGGCCCTCCCATGAAAMAAGGGTTGTAAAAAAAAAAAAAAAAAAAAAAAAAAAGGAGAAGAAAAGAGAAGAGGAAAGGGCAATTGCCACGAATGTGGCCGCGGGCGTGCCCCAGGTACAGGCCAACTGGGTTTGAGTGTGACCACTCAGAATGGGCGTGGAAGTTGAAAGGTTAGAAGACAAAAATGGCTAAGTACAACCATTTCTGCGATGTTCCTGCACTAGAAAGAGTTTCGGGTACGTTAAGCTTTGAAGAGTTGTAGCTCTTCAAAGAAAGGTTAGAAAAATAAAAGCAAAAGTGTTTCGAAAATGGAAGAGTGTCAACTATCTTGTTAAATTACGAGAAAGTTGTAAAGTAAGAGAGATAAAAGGAGGCAATTAAAAGTAACTGCCTCCCTAAGTGTGTGGCTAGGGTGCGGCCACACTAGACCCTTGATCTTGGATCAGATCAACGGCTCTTGTTGAGCAGCGAATTTTGTTTGACGACAGGAATGCTGGCTAACACCCTCCAACAACTATAAAAGCCAACACTCCACTTAGCTATTTGACAAAGGTGGCAGTGCTGCTGATGCTTTCACTCCTTGAGTGCTGGATGAATGTTGCATAGCCTTGAGGGGGCTGGGCAAAGGAATGTTGGTGTTGGAGAAGGAAAATGTTGGGTGAGTGAGGGGAGAGGCTGCTGGAGGAGGACTTGGTGGTCTGTAGAGGAGTAGAGAGTGGGGAAAGGGCAACCATAGCCAGAGGTTGGGAGCTCACTGCCCCACCCATGCGGTACCGGCTGCAGTCGGGCTCCTTTTGGCATGTGGGGAGGTGTTGTCCACGGTGGTGGGTACTTTTTGATGTGAGGGGAAGTCCCGTTCATATGGTGGTACGGCGGTCGTGCTGCACAAATTTTCAACACGCCATCAATATTTTGAGGGGAGGTGCTGCCAAAATTAAGCGGCGAAGTGATTTTGTTTTTTACCAGCGTGTTGCCGGATGACAAGAATAACGATTCAGTGACGCGACTTCGGTGGCATAACCGTGAAACTTGGTGGCACTTGCGAATCGAGTGAAGGGACACCTTTTATTCTTTTTCGGGTACGTCGTGCAAGTGGTGGAGCGGCGGGGTGATCATTGAGGGTTGCGACACCTTCAGTTTTGCGTTGGAGCCGTATTTTTTTTTTAGGTAGACGGCGCAAACCGTTTGCTGAGTTTGGATTATCCAAGGTTGCGGCGGGTGTCTGTATGAAACTGTGTGGGACCATTTTTATTTTTGGGGACCAGGTAGGACTAATTTGGAAACGGGGTATGATCGGTTTGCGTGGCTATTGTAAGCGGACGTCGTGAGTGGAGGCGGTTGCACTTGCAGTTTGATTTGGGATTATCCTCGGGGGACGTGGTGCAGTTGAGACTGTGTTGAGACAGCCCGGGACGTTGGGACCACGTACAACTCACATATGAGAACACCCTCCTAGAGGGCTATCTTGCTTGAGTTTTGGTGGACCAACTCTTGCTCATTTGAGCACTTGAAAGAGGACATAGACCACTTTTTTGTTAAAAGGCCACAACTTGTAAAGTTGTGCGGCAAATTTTTGGCTTTTGGGGTGAGCCACTTCTAATTTCACTCAAGGTCAAGGTGACGAAAGAAGACCTATAACACATCATAGGCCAAATCCCAATACTAAACTTTAAGTGTATGGAGAATAAAACCCCGTATCGCATCTTACTCAAATTCTTCTAAAACTAAGTCTAAATGTATCTCTCGAGGTGTGCAAAAAGAATAAGGAAACTTGCGGCAACACCTCCCCCATACCGAGTTTCAGCCCGATCCAACAAGGATCATTTTTTGTTATCTTTTCATAAAATGTCTGTTTACGATTCAACTTCAGACTCATTCTTGCAACTTAACCTAAGGCCTTAGCCTCTGTGGATTGAATTGTTTCCTTGGGGTTTTACCCGAACTTTTACTACATGACCATTTAAAAAGGGTTGGGTATTTTCTTTTGGAAGGTTGGATAAAGGTAGGGACTTGCATGGATAAGGCAAGGGGTATGAGTGCAGGGAGTGGTTGAAGTTGACACTGTGTAGTGCGTGGTTTGGCGATGATTGAATTTTCAGTGTGATTGCAGGTATGTGTTTGGTGAGTTGAAGCCGGGATTGACTTTACCTGCGATTATATGTATATTTTGAATGGAGTCACACTGTGATTGTGAGAGTAACCGCCCTGTGTCTTATAACCCCGTTGTATTTATATTTTGTGTATCAGCACAGTCTACTTTCACCACATGTAAAAATCGAGCAAATTCATATTGAGAGAAAAGGGTGATTTCTTTTTATTTTTGCCTTTTTTTGTTCTTAATAATTTGATGTCAAAGTCCATGGTGGTTGTCAAAGTCAAACCCCTTGACTTGTTTCCAGGCCTCCGAAGATGTAGCTCTATTCTCATGGACCGAGAAGCTTCGCCGCCACCAAGGATCGAAGCCCGCCTACCACTCACTTGCGTAGGGTGCAGAAGAGGGTAGGTCTTGCAATCGCACTTGCGATTGTCGCATCGGCCCCGCAAGGGGACCCTCCCAACCGCGTTGCACATGATTTTGCAGAACGTTTATCGCATCGAAGCTTTCGCCACTCCCGCCGAGTGTATGCCAACCGCACGTCTCGCGAACCGCTACGACAGGATAAAAGTCACACGAGCCACAACTTACCTCTGCCCAAAGGGTTGTGACCACCCTTGGACAGCTGTATCCCCGTCGAGCTACTGAACCACGTGCAAAAGTTGTTTGAGTGCAACTGCAGAGGTGGCCCAGCCGATAGCGTTTCTCATACGTTGTAGCATAAGGGATATGTGCGGTCAAACGCCTTAATCGGAACCGTACGTGAACCGACGCTCTGGGGGCTGGTCTCCCAAGCACGATTGTGCATCGGTCGACTATGATGATTCATCTAACCACGTGGTACACTTCACAAAAATAAAATTAGACTCCATAACATAAATCGTGCGTACTCTCTTTTTCATATATGACCGATAACCTTTTAACGACAGAAACCGACTTATGTTGCGTGCGAGTCTCCGAATAAATGTTGCAGCATTGGAGACCTTGTCATATTGACTAGCCATGCATGAATACTCGGGCAGTACCAAGGATAGTGTCCTATATGGTACCCATAATCATGCGGTCCTTAATAACTCCGAGGGTTACTTTCAACACTCAAGTGTTGGCTTACACGCGTCTTGAGAGGTTAATCTCTCGACTATGCCCTCCACGCTGCGTCCCCCACCTTAAATGTTAACCCCTTTTTTTCCCACCCGTGCTTGTGGATCCTCGCCGTCGTTAAAATAACGAAAACCAGCAACAAATAGACGGAACAAGATGAGAAACAAGTAGGGGCTCACCCGTATTTATATACCCCATAGTTTAACCCTTCGGTTAATGTGCGTCATTTGATCCGTGGAAAGGTACGAACTTTATGGGCCCCTACCTACAATCGTCACCTTGCTCTTTCAAGGTGGGTCACACGCACCACAACATTCGGGTCAATGATTCGCCTGGAAACCCTTTCGTGAGGGCATCGTAAAAAATTACAAGCCATGTGTCGCCACGCAACCTTCATTTTGCCTTATCGATGTTGCCGCTAAGTTATAGCCGCTACTTTCCTATCGGTCGTGTCCCATCGCCCCAACTTAGCTGCCGCAGTGGTGAGGAGTGCTTGCAGCGAAACGACGAGATGCATTTTTGTGGTGAAGTTGCGAGATTACGCCCACGTCAAGGTAAGGTGACAAGTCCCCTACGATATGAGTTTGTGCTCCGTGTAGAATATCAGTTTGCGATGGACGACGAACCTATTTTTTTGTGTTAACGTCAAGTGGAAGAACTTTCGTGTCTAATAATCCAATATGAGCGAGCTTGTATGGTTGTGTCGGAGATGACCATTCGGGCTAGCTCTTACTGCAATGGTCGTGTCCAACACGACAATTGCAACTCCCTCATACTTAAATGGTCGTGTTGAGCGCGACCATTCCAGTACAAGCGAGCCTGAGTGGTCGTGTTGAACGCAACCGTTCGGGCTAACATATATTGCAATGGTCGCGTCCAACACGACCATTGGAACTCCCTCGTACTTGAATGGTCGTGTTGAACACGACCATTCTAGTACAAGCGAGCCCGAATGGTCGTGTTAGACACAACTATTCATGCTCGAGTGTATTGGAATTGTTGTGTTGAATACGACCATTCCAGTAGGAGAGAGCTTGAATGGTCGTATCATACACTACCATTCGGTCTAACATGTACTGGAATGGTTGTGTCTAACACAACCATTCAGGGTAGCACATACTGAAATGGTCGTGTTCGACACGACAATTCCCATACGAATGAGCCTGAATGGTTATGTTGGATACAAACGTTCGAACTAGTAGATACTGGAATGGTCGTGTTCAATACAACCATTCTTGTATGAGCGAGGCCGAATGGTCGTGTTGGATACGACCGTTCAGGCTTCGGTGTATTGGATTGATCGAGTTGAACACGGCCATTCCAACAGGAGAGAGATTAGATGATCGTGTTGGACATAACCATTCCGCCCCACTAGCATTGGAATGGTTGTGTCGAAGAAGACCATTCACTCCACCAGGACCATTCAAGGCAGTCACTATCTACGTTTGTCGAAAGGCAGTCGCCACAACCGAAGCATGTCGAAAGCTCACTCGCGCTGGAATGACCAACAGAAAAATTTCCCAGAATTAAATAATCATTCTAGAGTAAAATTACATACTAAATTTCAAAATTTCATTCCATCTTAAAAAATGTAATTCCAATTTTAAAAATTTTCGTCTTACTTGAAAACTTTCCTTCCAAGAATGGAGTATCCCTTCTTATTTGAACTGCATGCTAGAGATGGAATGAAAGTCTGGATGAGTTCATGAAATATTTTAATTGGATTGTCATTCTAAGTAAGGATTTTCAGTCATAAATAGGTTAATCCAATCTAAATTAGACGATATTTGTTCTAATAAAATGAAAGTCTAATTAAAACATTTCATAAACTCGTCCAGACTTTCATTCCATCTTGAACAAATGGATGTAGTTGGGAAGGAAAGCTCATATTTAGACGGAAATTTATCAAATTAAATTGGAAATTTTAGAATTGGACAAACATTGGAATGATAATTTATAAATATGAAGAATTTTTTTTTTATGGAATGTTTTTTCAACTTTCATTTCTCATGGGAATTTTTCTGTTGACCGTAGCGAACAAGATCGTTCATCGATGAAACTGTTTAAGGCAACCACCATCTATGTTTGTAGAAAGGTAGCCGCCGACGAAGTTTGTAGGAAGGCGGTCGTCATGTACAACTATCCAACGTCTGGCGACAGACAGCCACCATCTAAGCATATGGAAAGTTGGTCGCCAAGTATAGCTATCCAAAGGCAGCCGCCATTTAAGTATTAAAAGAGAACCGCCATCTAAGCACTTCAAAAGGTAACCACGATCTATTTCTATTGAATGGTGGTTTCTATCGAGTTCTATTGATTGGCAACCGAAGTCTAAGCTCGTCGAAAGGGATCCGTCAGGGACAAATATCCAAAGGTAGCCTTCATCTAAGTCTGTCGAAAGGCAGCCGATATCTAAGCCTATCGAAAGATAATCGCCCCACATACATCTAAGCTTGTTGGGTAACATATAGAGTCTACGACCTATGAAAAATAGTCGTGCAACTCATGTTCAACACAGTAGTACAACATAATGGAAAGACAACTTTCCCTACAATAGTATTTTTGGCGACATGGACAATGGACAACCGACTATTTGGCACATTTTGAAGGTCCTTCATTGTGAATATCGTCAGGAGGCACGAGGGCTTCGTGAAGCATCTTGTTGAACATGATAACTCACAGCCTATCTAGACACCCCGACAAGAAATTCTAGAAGTAGGTACCCCATTAATGTCTATGTGAGAAAATAGACGATTGTAGCAGTGGCGTACGTACTTGCTAAATGGGCAAAAAAAAGCGAGGGGGTATGTGTCATGTTTGGCAACATGAACCATCATGATCAACAAGACTCTTTACGAAGGACCCTCACAGTTGAGGAGGGTGCATACTGTTAAACATGATGCTCACGAGGGACCCTGCAAAAACACCCTTACTATGAAGTCTGTAGTAATGGGGTGTCCATTTGATATCAAGGCAGAAAAGAGGAGGGCGCATGCAGCGAGATTATGCCGATGTAGGGGGTAGGGGGATTGTTTTGAGGGTCCTTTCAACCTGCGGATGCACAAAGGCTTTATGAACGATCGTGTTGAACACCATGGTTTCAAGCCTACAAAGACACCCCTGTACCTAAGTCCGACAATAGAAACCTGGTAAACCATTGTGTTCAACGCGATGGTTCGCAACCTGCAAAGACACCTCTACGATGAATGTGCAGTATTGGGATGTCTACTTGGTATGAGGCCAAGAAAAAGGAGGATGCATGCGGCAAAACTAGGCAGTTGGAAAAAGGAGGACCTTTTAAGGTTCTGTCGACGCGTGGATGCACAAAGGCTTCCACTATACGGAGTTCCAATATTACAATTCGACGGACAACAATCGGATTCAACATGATTATTTAAAACGAAAAAAAAATCCAAATTGCTTACAAGTCTGCACGAAAGGGAGTCTCATAAGCTTTGGCGAGGGGTACTCCAATGATTCACATACCATGTCATCACGAAGTTACCCGACCGTTATGGTTGCAATATCACTTGGTGGTATCTCAGATGCAGAGGCGGTGCATATTACGATACATACGACATTCAAGAACATAACTTACAAGTCTTTCACTGTAGATGTTAAGTTGTGAATGTCACTTTACCGATATAATTGAATTATAACTTGTCGTCGTCTCAAGCGCAAATGCGCCTTCAATAATAAACGAGAGTAAAATTTCGGGGTGTAATATAACTTAACGGTCTGATCCGATATGATTGTTCCAGACACAAAGAAATCACTGATGTTGTGGCATGACGAGGGGTGTCATAACCTACGGTAGGGGTTCTAAAAAAGGTATGCCAACACATGCACCGACCATTTTACTCGTCGGGGTTCGTGTCTCCACAAGAAGTGCCCTCTTCCGTTGTTGAGAGCACATGTACAAACTGGACTCATGACTTGAGAGCATAACAAAGGAAACCTGAAATATTAAAGAGGTTTCATAACCTATTGGGGTGCTATGAGAACGTGTTACCGGTAGTGGTTGTCACCGAGAATGTGGTATCTTTCCAATCTACAACAACGATTATCATGGAAAGGAAAGTTATCATTCCGAGGTCCAAAGCTTAACAAAAGTAGAACTAAAAATGACAAAAAAGAGCATAAAAGAGTTTTCCGTATACACAAGTATTTTTCGAGCTTCATTATTGAACGTCACTTCTCGTGTTCCGATCTTAACTAAGTAAACAATTTTGCTTTGTTCATCGCAAACATCACGATGTATGACAATTTGACTTGTGTATGGATAGTCATGATATATAATTCCGTCCAATATGGATTGCATTGCATTTAATACACTCTAGTATGTCCTTCACATACTTTTTTAACTTTCAACTTCTTATTAAAGAGATGTACACATGTGATGATAAATGGGCTACGCCTTAATCACCTGTCCAGAAAAGGATGAGGGGTGATGATTCAGATATTGTTACATATGAGAGCATTTCTCAAGATGTCTGTGTATGCACGCTTGATAAAGTCTCAATATTCCATTGACAGTGCTCAAGAAGATGACGACCATAAAATTTACATACGAGGCAAACCGTGTGGTTTGGATACCGAAGAGTTCAATCGAAGTTTACGGAGAGAGGAGACTTGTTGATTGCAGTAAAGATTATCATAACTCTAACTTCAATTTTTAATATTTCATAACTTTGTTGAAGTTTGTTAATTTTCACCTTGACAATACGGACAAATAGATGGTCGACTGTTTGGTAAACAGAAAGATGCACTACCTTATTCAAAAATTTGATGGGGTTTACAGATAGTGGAACATAAAAACCAACAACTTAAGGATTGTTTTTCATAAAGAGGAGTATCACGAGTCGGAGAGGAAATAAGAGAAATTGCTCAATGGCCAACGAAGATATGTTTACAACTTTACAACTGTCAATACTGAAAAAATGGACAAAATTTTCAGTGATGAGTAAAGTCATTGTTGGCTAATTTAAGATTTTATGGTTTATGGTAAGTTGCAATAGACTTCAAGAAAGACTGTAACAAAATTTATGACAATTAACATAAAGTGTAGTGACATTACTATTTTTATACAATTAAAGCACACCTTTTTGTTTATCTTTGATGTGTTGTGAACTGTAGTATAACGAGGTCATGCTATTTTATGAACTTGTGATAACAAGGTTATACTTGTGTAAGAGGGTTATAAACACTGTTATTTAGAAACTACAAAGTCCAAATGGTTTTTAATTTTATGTATATTTACGATCCTATTTTGACAATTGTCAACTTCACGTTTTTAACATGCGCTTGAAATTCGTGATTCTCTTCCAAAAATGTGATAATTTAATACAGATAATACATTTTCGTTTATTTCACTTTTAACAAAAATAGCGTTCGTGGTTTTTATTCGTTTTTCCATTTGGGAAAATTGTGTTTTTTTTTTTTGTTTTTTTTTTTTTCACTTGCCTACCGTTTCTTTACTCCCCGACCACCGTCCGACGTGGAGCGTTAACAGCAGCGTCGAAAAAAAATAGCTGGGTGACGTCATGGTGGTTTAATTTCCCCTAACTCCACTTTTTGTTCCACAACCCCTTACAGATACCCTACACATAGGTTCCCTTACAATTAAGGTGCCAACTTTTTTCCCGCCGACGACCGCTGTCGGAGGGCGAGGTGTCCCGACCCTCCGCTGAGTCACCAGTACCTGCCCAAGGACCCACTATTCACTCATTACCTGCTCGGGGGCCAGTGCGTCACATGAGTTTTCGCAGAGTACTGTTTGTGGACCCGGACTTCCGCTGAGCACCAGTGATACCTAAGGTGGCGCTCTGCCGCAGGCAGGCCCAACAGACGCTTACCCTAGTCAAAGAATGGGTGTGTGCCATGAGACTTTCCTTTGGTCCACGTAGGCTTGGCGCCTTGCTGTATAGCAAAGCACTACCGGCCTTAGGCCGAGGTAGCCTCCGGGCTCGTCCAGGGACGCGAAGGTAGAGAAACTGGCGTTGTCCTTTCTGCTGAGCGTCTGGTGTCCTTTTGCTAGGTTATGGGTTAGATGCATGAGCTCACTATCACAGTTGAACAGAAAAGAGTTAAAGAAAGAAAAAGAAAAGGGAAATAAGAGACAAAAGGGAGTCGTGTGTCAGACCTGTGTGTAGATCTGGACCCTCGCTTTAGTTTGGGATGATCTAGCGACTTCTGGCCACAACGGCGTTATAATTTCCTTTTTTTCCTTATTTTACTGTTACTGTTATTATTATTATTGCTACTGGTCCCTTTTATTCGATTTTCTCCTTCTGTCATTTCGCAGGAAGCTAACGGTTCAATTTTGAACTCAATTGCGGTCTAAGTGGCCTAGGCAGGCCCGACCCTTTGTGTATCGCCCTGTGGCTGAACTGTCCGGCTGAGCGCCACGCAGTGGCGCACGCAGTGGGACCCCAAAAGAGGTGTAACCCGCGGCCGCTTTGGTAAGAGGCTTATCACCTCCCGCGGAAGGTCATAAGCCCCCTCCTTACCATCGGACACAGGTACCCATGAAGGGTAGTCCGATGGCCTCCTTTTGGAAGGAGGGGCGCGACCACCCGTATCCCGTTATGGGACCACGATAACGAACCAGCTGTCATTTTGTACAAAAGATGAAGGGCCCAGTGACTAACATGGAGTGTGTCTCCCGTGTTGCGACCATTGAGGTTTGACCTCTCGTTTTCTCCTTTATTTATTTTATCTTAGTTCATTATTTTCAAATTTCTGGGTAACTAGAATACTGGGCTCTGAAAGTTATCTGAAATTTCTTGATCGGAGCGCGGGGATCGCGGTCTACAGCGAACCTATAAAGAGTGGGGAAGGCAAGTATTTGGCTACTTCGGGCATGAGTAATCTCACTATGTGGGGTGTTGGCGAGCCGAAGAGAGGGGAGCTAGGCGGCATGGTGAGTGTGCGGAAGACCGTCTGCGCGCGTAATGTTCGTGCTCTGAGTGCTCGACTTTGGCTATCTCAAAATTCTGCGGCCTGGTACCGTATATGGTCCAATCGAGAGAGACTCGACCATGGTGCGTAGCAGCGGATTGTATGGCTATAGGCCAAGGTGCCTCCAATTCCTTTGGAGGTGGGAGCGGATGTCAGGGGAAGGGCCTACAGTGACAGCCATACTGGACTATAGCCATGATAACCAGGAGGCGGGACTGAAGGTAAACGTAGAAGGAGGGAAAGAGGAGGAAATGAGAGCAGATCAGGCGTTGCAGGCAGCCATCACCAGGATACAGAGGCTGAGAGCGGCGCCAGTGACCGGAACGGGGAGACTCGGTCCTGGCATGGACTGGACCGATGGCGATAGGACCAGCCTCCGGCGGAGCCGGTGGAGAGCGGCCTAGAGGCCGACTCACGACGACAAAGGGGCCGGAGCGACTAGACTACTGGACATGAGGTCAATAAGGTGGGATATTGCATTGATCGCGGACTACGTTGAGTGTGAATACGAAAGAGAGAACAATGAAGGTGCTACTCACGCTGTTGCATTACGAATGTGCATGCTCCCTTCTTGCTCGGAAGCCTTCACAAGAGTCTGTTGTGACCAGTACCTGCTCTCTCAGTGATCATCATTTTCACCAATACGCCATGAGTGATGGTGTTTTGCGTGATCGTCATTACTTCTTGGCTGACCGTAGAGCGATAAAGTGGAGCTTGTTGCGCATTGCTACACGTTCTTTGGTCCCGTGGGCGATCTATGTTATCCTCTACTGTTGTGTTGAGTCTAGTCAGGGCTTGCAAGCAGAGGCCAAGCTTCGTGCGTGACCACGTCAGAGAGGGCGAAATACGCAGGAATGACTTGGTGACGTCACCCTTGTCCATTTCATGAAGTAGTTGGCAAGGTCTCCTCCTTACGAAGCCGCTAGCACGGTTGATGAAGCCTATGAGGGGCTATGAGTCGCGAGACGCCAACTTGATTGTGCTGGCAGTCTGATGTTTGCCTGGGACTGTGGAGATCGGGCTCGCATGAGGTAAGCGAGAGGGAATGGGGTGTGACATTTCTTGCTGATGTCACCCGCCTTTCATTGAAGACTTTACTTCAGCCAAGCGGTAAGGGAATAGAGTGAGTGAACGAAGGAATTGCTAATCAAGTAAGAAGTGCAGTGCTCTGGCCATAAGTGATGTTGGGGTGATATTCGGACTCCACTACTTCATTGAGACTGGACATGCGACGCTGTGCATAGGTGACACCCTGTAACTTGGCTGTGATGAAGGTTGACCGATGGGATTCATGAGTATGAGACTCAATCCAGTAGTATTAGAGTTTAGGCGAGGGAATCCTCGCCTGACCCTGTGGCAGGTGCCATCTCCCCCTCGCTCGTTCCGAGTTGCTGGTTTGGTACAAGATTGTAGCAGTCTCGTCGGATAACTGAGGTCAGTAGTTGGCGACGAGGAGAGTAGAAAGGAGAACAACGACAACTTATGAGAAGTGAGGTTTTATGTTAATTTGGGCAATTGCTGAGAGGTAAAACATTTGGATTCTGTGATATTGAGGGTCATTCGAGAATTGATGATTGAATAGTGTGTCGCCGAGTTTCTTGCCTGTTCATTAACGATCAGGCTATAAATTGCTCTGTGTAATTTTATTATTTGGTTGTTGAGCTCGTTTGAACACGAACTTCAGATTGGGCGAGGAAAATCATGCCGAGAGAGCCCATGCTCGAGCGAACCTGAAGAGCATGGTAGTTTGGGGGAAATGGTTAATCAATGCTCTGCCAAGGAGAGCGAGGAAACTGAGAACAGATAAGGCATCTAACCGCCTCCTCTCCTTTCTCCTTGCAACAACCAACCTCTCTCCTTGCGTTTAGTCTCCATACTGCAAGATCCCCGGAAGAGGTGTAATCATGAGCTGATTAGTCAAAGCCTTTGGTGAATTTTGTACTATCCACTACTCTTGAAATCATCTTACCGCCTTAATGAGAACGAATGGGTGCAGTAGTCGAGAATTGACTGGTTCGATGGCGAGCTCGAATGAGATGGTCTCCTTCGAGCTTGGACTTTCTGGTTGGTAGGCGATGTTGTTTTACATACAAGGGGGAAAAAAGGGGGCGCGGTATCAGGACCGATTCAAATCAACGCAGTGTCCTCTCTCGATTATCCATGAATGGGTAAGAAGAGAACAGTCCTAAGGAAAATCGCACACCTTTTTGCAAAGTTTCTGTTTGACGGGGACTAACAAACCTCGTTTTATCTGAGCCAAGGTTAAAGGTAGGTTGCCAATAACGTACTCATCCAAAGGGGGAAAAAAAAGAAGAATGAGTTCGTGAAAAAAACAATTATCGCTACCACTTTCCTTGTTTAACGAGAGGCGTGACGAATCGTGGTCTGACTGCGAGCAAGCCATGTTGGATATCACGTTGTCGAGTGAACATGTATAGTAGATAAAGAAAAAAGTGTCGGCGATGGTACACCATGCCTTGTCTGGACTTTCGAGTGGGAACAGATGCGATTCGCACTCTGAGTCGTTCCGTCCTAACTGCTGGTTGAGATCGTGCTCAAAGTCGCAGCGTTGAGAACAAGCTCGTTCTATTCAAAAGTTTATCAGACTCCTAGATTCAAAGCTGTTTTTTTGCTAGGATTAACACTGCGTCCAATTGCGCTGTGGTAAGCGAAATTTACCGTCAGGCTCGGACTGGGTACATGACGAACATGGACGATCTTTACACCCGCTTCCATTGAATCCAGTGCAAGACGGAAAGTCAGGGGCCGTGCACTAGGTCCTTATGAATCATGTTTCGGCAGGATCGACCTAAGTAGAGACCAAAGAATTGGGTGAACCACTCGGGGAGGAGGATGCACGCCTGATTGTGCAAGTTACATTTCGCTTAGCGCTTGAGCAGTCGAATGATTCATCAGTGTGTCTGGTTCTGCTTACCCAGAGGTAGTATTTGACAGTATACACCCTTGACCGTAGGTTCCTTACCGATCATTTCATTCGAGTTGATCAACAAAGGGAAGGCCGAGACACAGCTGAGGGCAGGCAAGAGAACTTAGAGAAGTGTGAGAGGGAAAAACGTTGACGGGTGTTTCTAACACATAGCAAAAGGAGGATGGATGACTAGAGCTGAGTTAGACCGCATTGCATCATCAGAGATATGGTTGAAGACGTGAGCCTTCGACCATACTAAAAACATACTCTAATTTTGTACAGTGTACCAAGAGAATTGGATTGGGGGTACAATCCATGAGGCCACATCATTCAATCACTCAGATAGGAGAAAGGATATCACGGAGGCCCATAACAACTGTCACTCATATGAGAATGATTCGATTAGTTTTGATCGGTGAGTCGGATCAGATCATTGCTGATCGGTGAGACAAATTAGTTTTGATCGGTAAGTCGGATCAAACCAGTTCCTAATCAGTGAGACAGATCAGTTTTGATCGGTGAGTCTGATCAAACCAGTTCTTGATCAGTGAGACAAATCGTTTCTGATCGGTGAATTAAATCATTTCAGATCAGCGGATGTCTGCAGGCCAGATCTGACAACGGTAATCGACCAAACAATAGAAAATAATAATTCAAGTAGCAACGTATGCAGCCCTAAGTGTTGAGAGCAGCCTTCCACCCTGAGACTGGAGACGTCCACATACTATCCTATTTACAGCCTGAACCCTGAAGGGTTAAAGCGGGGATCATGAAAGAAGATGAGATCCTCGTGGTAAAGTACAATTCTTGTAGGGATAAGAAAGAGGGGTGAGAAGATGATGCGTGCCAGAACATGGAATCACAGAAGCAAACTCAGAGGAAAATTGCGATTGGAATGGCAGGGGAGAGGAATTTTTTTGAGTATGTGGTCTATTTCTATGACTGTAATGGTAAGCTGCACAACATCGGTTCGTCATTTGAAACGGTAGAGCAGACCAAAACGAGGCTCGAGTGAGCACGAGTGGCGTCCGGACTTTCCCCCCCGAAGCTCTTGCCTACATTCCGACCAGCAAATGCTGCTCAACGATCTGCAACTCTACCAGTATCCCCGTTTAGCAAGTGCCTCTTAATGATTCGCAATTTTCTTTTTGGCACAGTGACTTCGATGTCAAGTAATCAGAATTCGGTGTCTCAACAACCAATCAACACAATCAGCAACCAATCAGCATTCCATCAACAACCAACCAGCAACCAATCAACAACCAATCAACATCCAATCAACAACCAATCAGCATTCAATCAACATTCAATCAACATCCAATCAGCATTCAGTCAGCATTCAGGCAATGTTCAATCAACATTCGATCAATATTTAATCGTCCGAGTTATCCGAAACTTTTGGTCAGAATCAAACAGTGCTCAGCCATCTCCGTTGCTGTGCATCAAAGATTAGTTTCAGTCGGACAGTTCCTTCATTTAGAGACATTGGATCTGCTTCAACACCCTGCGTTAATGCATAAGTGCAATCCAGTCATTCTCAGTCCAGGAGATTGTCCTTGCCAACCTTAACAGGATAGTCTTTAAGGATGCTTTCCAGTATCGGTACGTCAGTACAACTGGCTTCACTCAAGGAGAGTTATCTATCTCTGTGGTTCATACTGAATTCGTAGGGGGCACTGTCCATGACATGAGATCTTTTGTAAAGAAAGACAAAAAGACTCATGAGTATTTTGATTCAGTCACACTGACTATCCTAAGCCTCCAGTATCCTTTCTTCTCAAGGATGACTCTAGTTGGGGAGACCTGGTCGATCTAGCCAAGAGGTATATCTCGCCTGCCGTAATCGATTACGAGGCGGTGACTGAACCTTTAAAGTTTCAGCATCTCAGACGAGGGATCTTCTCTCAACCATACCTTCCTACATTGTGGGAGGAGTTTTGTGCTATGGTTGACTTTTGTGTCATCGGGCTTGGATGAAAATGCTCCGAACTAGCAGGCTTCAGGTGGCTCTACATCGAGAGACCACAACCTCATAGCACAGAGACTTGGCGAAGCACAAGAGACATACAACAAAATGAGAGATTGGTCATGCGTTTTTCATGTGTACTCTCAAAGATTATTATGAGTTCTCATTATTCCCTCATTCATCTTTGTCATTGCTTGAGTCAGTCAGTCATGCGCCTTCTACATTGTTTTTGCTTGATGATCATGTTCTCTGATGATACTGTCATAGTTCTCAAAATTAGTAAATTGACAAAATTGATGCATGCATGACATATCAGGATTTTATGATGATTATTTGCATATTTTTTTATGTTCTGAATCACAATATAAAATTCCTAAGACCGGGGACCGGCGAAGACCGCAATTGAAGGGTCTCGCTCGAAGCCGAACGCACACAGCAGGAAGGGATTTGCTTTATTTAATTTATTTTATTTATTGCAAGCATCATTCAAAACCCTGCATGACAGTCTGTTGGCTTTCTGGTTGCCTGAAGAGGCCCGATTGGAAAAAGTGCGACACCACGACTAGCCCTAAGAATGATCGAGGTGCACAGGTGGCGGATAAAAAATGTTTGCCCTGTTGAATTGACAGTCTGTGCAAGCATGCGATGCAGGGTCAAGCGGAAAACATAAAATGAACCTGGGGTAGTGTCAATCATGAACTGTCTATCACCTTGAATTTGTGATGTAGGGTGACTCACCGAGGGAGGATTTGAACATCACTGCAAAGAAATCCATCTATTTAGGAGACAAGATCGTTAGACGAGCGGTAATCGTCCTTGTGGGAGAATACTATTGAAGCTTTGAGAGGATCGAGTGGCCAGGTGCTGAACCTAAAACAATTCACGAGGGGTAATCGTATGCTTAAGCGGTTCAAGATCAATGAAACTATTAGCTTAAGATAAAAATGATGGTCAAGAGCAGGACATCTTGCGAATCACATCTTAAAAAAAAAAAAAAAAAAAAAAAAAAGCAGGACATCAAACTCGAAAGGTGGTCATACTATGGACTGATAGAGATCACAGTGCTCAGAGTAGTTTATGAAGAGTGGCAAGAGTGTCAGTGCTATTACAAATGATAGTGAGTGGGGTTTGTAGTTTGCCTAACATATGTACCGCCAAAGGGCATGTACAACCTATTTTATTCTATTAGTCTGTTGCGGATTGCGATGGTGAGAGGAAGAGTGAGGGGGGTTACTGAAAAGGTGATCGTAACGAGGGGATGATGTTATTTGTGCCATGCCACCGACTCATAATCTCCCATTCAAATTCCTTTCTTGATTCTCTTGTTGTGTTTCTTTCATCATAGGTTAAAGTTTTACAAAATCCTCAACGTCCACTTTTAGGAAAGGGGTAACTTCAGTAGAACCACAAGACAAGTTATAATCGCACTATGGTACAATTTGCAGCTGCCTGAACTGCAATTCGAAACTATATCTTGGCCCGAGTGCAATTATAACTCATTTTTGTGACTCCCACGTAGCTTCCGTTTTAGGAAAAGAGTAAGATTTGTAAGACATTTTTGTGCTTGGCCCGTGGTGCAATTATAACTCATTTTTGTGCTTTCTCTCAGGACTCGAGGTGTCTGATCATCACAGAGAACTGTTTTGTACCTTTTGCAAAGGTGAGATGAGTAAGAGCACACCCCACCTGAGTCAGACACGCCTTAGGTAGGAAGCTAACTATACTCACTGTATGAAAGAAAAAGTTAAGAAACCGTGCCCTCGCCATCACAGGACCTCGAGTCCTGAGAGAAAGCAAAAGGTCAATAACATAGACAAAACGGAAACTATGAATTTGTTGGAACCTCAAGTTCCTGAACCAAACACCCGTGCTTGAGACCAAGAAAAACAGCAGACACTGCACGACAGAGAGAAATTGGATGAGAGAGCGAGTAGGACATGAGGCAAGGAGGAGGCCGGGAAGGACAAAAGTGAATGGAGGAAAGGGAAGGTAGGGCCTCCCTCGACTAATGGAGTTAGCCTCGAGGAAAAGTTCCCATGGCCATACCATCTGAAAAGTCGCTCGGTCATTTCTTCCCTTTTATTTTTATTTTTTTTTGGGGGGGGGGAAACATCCCGCACAACAGCTTGAGGTGATGGTAGGAGTAGACACCTCAAGTTCGCCGGGGACGGCTCCATCTATTGGTGGGGAGCCACACCTGCCGGGAAGCGGGCCAAGCGTCCCCTGTTACATATGATTGAGCACATATCCTAAGTTCTGACAGAGTTCGGTAGGTCATTGCCTCTCCAGCCCAGTGTTGGGCCGCCCCAGATATACGTGACAATACTGGGTACTACCCTGTGTGTTTATGTGTGTTTCCGGTGGTGGTGAGGTCGGCCATTATTGTTGGCGTCCTTCCTTTGAGTGTCGTTAGCCTCATACTCATGACAGATCAAACCCTACCCATCCCGGCTGTCAGCTTGCAATTCCACGGCTCCCGCATCCTCCCTTACACTTGCGAGTCTGTTGCATCCTAAACCCTTAGCAACATCTACGCTTTTGGAAGTCTGTTACACCCTAAACCCTTAGCAGCTTAAGCCGTGGCAATCCGTTTCGCCAGACTACAGTTCAGGGGCACCCACATCGGATTCCCCCTTTGTGGCTGACCCTTACTCCCTTAACCCATGTCAGCTTACACCCTGCCCATATCGTCACTCTGACGCACAATAATCCTTCAGGCAGACTTGGTGCAGCAAGTCTTGATCTGCCGCCTTCTCTGTGGGTCGTCATGTGTGTTTGATTCACATTTCTTGTCTCCGCAGGCAAGCTCAAGGTGGTTGTCTGCAGATCAGTGTCTCTCCGCAAGAGTCCCTGGTCGGTCGCGCCACTCGTGTCTGAAGGCTTCATGACACCGTGCCTGGCTGGGTCGGGC